>BQKN01000110.1:384684-402275 GCA_022839385.1 Asparagus kiusianus | reverse complement strand
CACTCGGTGTACAAGTGTATTACAAAGTGATCTCACAATAAGCACAAATATCATAAATGATTGTTCTCTCTAACAAGGTGAGAACTCAATTAGGCTCAACTCAATGTCACACAATCCCACAACCTAATTATATAATGTATGCAAATACAATAAGCTCAAGGTGTGTGTAACAATGAGTGAAATCAAATCTAAACTCAATATAAAAAACTAGCTTTGATAAAAGATAATTGAACAGATGAATATATAAAGCTAGATAAAGAGTTTAGGGAAACTTCTCTATAGATCAAGAGAGAGATGGAATTGAAGCCCAAGCAAGAAATGGATGATCTCTTCTTGTTCTTGTGAATTCCTCTTCACAAGCAAACTCTTAAACACAAACTAAACGAAACTTAAACACACTTAAACCTTGTTTAAAAACTTGTTTAAAAACTTCTTAATCAATCTTGAAAAGACATCAGCAATGGGGTATATATACCCTCTCACAACTCAGCCAAAAATCCTAAGCAAAAAGACAGAAACAGCCCCCAGCAACGGTAAGAAAACTAGCCGTTGGAAGCTGAAAAAGACAGCGTCGGTCGACCGAAAAATGTAAAACTTCCCAGTGAACTTTTGACCTCAGGTTCGGTCGACCGGTGCGGTCGACCGAAAACCGATATATGAGAATCTGAAAACTGTTTTGCTGATTTTAAAATGCTGTTTAAAAATATCAAACAAATTCCAAAAATGTAAAACTTTGGGGAATGATTGTAGACATGATAATAAACATGCTACAATGACTGGTTTCGAAAAAGGACTTCCCAAATGAAAAATATCATCATTTTATAAATATGTTCAAAAACATGAAAACCTGGAAATTGATATTTTGATATTTTGACTCAAACAACATTTTGAAACCTTATGAAATGTTGTTATAGACTTAGTAAAACATGTATAAACTAATATTGAAGTCTATAAACTAATAAGACAATATTTTCACAAAATTGCATATTTTATGCAATGTTATCAAAAACACAATAGAGTATGAAACATATGAATATATATATGAATGTAAATTTGTTTCATATCTATATAGCTAAACCAAAACACAATAATAAATATGAAATGTGTAATCTCATATTTATGAACATGAAAACTCAAAACTATGTATGTATATATATACCTATATATATACATGGAAACCAAAACATATATGTATATATGAAACTATATATATATATACATGAAAACCAATATAATGTGTGTGTGTAATATTGAGCTTAGAGTATCTAGCACACATAATATAAAAACCTAAACTACATTACCCAAGCAATCTTGATCTTCATTGTAGCTCAACTTGGTACACGTGCGGATGAAGCTTGAACTTGATCTTTAACTTGAATTGTATGTTGCTTCACTCCACATTTCCGCCAACCTCCATTTGATATCGTCGTTATGGCGCAATCCATCCATCCTCCAACAACGTTGTTTGTCTACAAAACATAGGAATGCACAAACACTAGACAAACAACATTAGTAATAAATTGTTTGTTAAACATCATCAAAATAAGAAGGCCAACAATATATATATATATATATATATATATATATATATATATATATATATATCAAAGTATATCTAACAATTACCTTTTTTTTGCCAAGTTTTAAAATTTTAGTCCTTTTTGGTGTTTTGGAACTTTAAGGGTGTGAGTTGTAATTTCTAAAGCTTTGGGAGTATTTTTAAAAAAATACTTTTAAGTTTGATAGTTGTAACTTCTATGTTTCATGTGTTGGTGGTAATTTATAAATGTCATGATATTTATTACAACTCTGAAATTTTCAGACTACTTTTTACAATTGTTAAAACTATAAATTAATTTTTTTAAAAAATCAAATTTTAGCAGTCAACCCAATAATTTTCAGATTTGATGTGTACTGGTTATAAATTTTAAAACTCTAGAGTTTTTTTATAATTTTTAAATTTTGAAAGAATTTTTTCTACAACTTTTGTAACTTTGAGGTTAATTTTGGTAAATTTTAAATTTTTAGGTGCATGAGGACAATCTATTGAATTCATCTTTTGTTGTTTGTAAATTTTAATTTTTTTATAATTTTAGGGTTTTTTTATAATTTAAACTTTTGAGAGAGTTTCTAGAATTTTTGGGACATTGAGGTTGTTACTTGAAATTTTAATTTCTTCAGAGGCTGCTATTAATTTATTACTTTCATGTTTGTTGTTTTAAGTTTTAAAATGTCAGAAATTTTCAGGTGCATTATGGTAATCCCTTGAATTCATCTATATTATTTGTAAGTCTTGAAATTGTAGAATTTTAGGTGTTTGTTTGTAATTTAAACTTTTGAGGGCGTTTCTATAATTTTGAGATAATGAGATGTTATCCGCAAATTTTAAATTCTTTGTTCTTAATTTCTTGATTTCATGCTTGTTGTTTTAAGTTTTTAGTCGTCGGGATAGTTTTTATAATTTTAAACTTTTCAGGGTATTTTGTGTAATTTTATAATTTTTTATGGTTTTTGCACTACTTTATGTATTATAGTACGTTAGTTACGTATAAATTTTTTATATTTACAAACTAATACCATAAAAAGATATTTTATATATTTTATTAATATTTTTTAAATTGTTAAGCTATAGATTGTTCACATAGGATTAGGATAGGATACAATTATGATTAAGATAGTTAGGATAGGATATAATTATGATTAAGATAGATTAAGATATATATAAAATATTTAAAATAGTGAAGGGTAATATTAACCATAAAAAGATTTTTTCAAACTCGGGCTTTTAAAGGAAGTATGATATTTTTAAGGAAAAAAGTGAATAGTGAAGTTTGGTAAGAAAATTTATTTTTATTAAAATGACTTCTCCTTTTATGAATATGACTTTAGACGCGTCACGAGGATGATTATATAGTAGCTTTTGCCTTCCGTAGCTTGTATACCATATATAATTTAGATTTTAACAATGTTTTTCGTTACATCTGACCGTGAAGCTAAAATCTATGTGTGTATTAGTCTTTTCTTTTAACTTGTTGTGTTTTTAAGCACAATTTTACCAACCAAATTAACGCGCCTTTTGATATATGATTACCAAACAGCTATTTTCAGAAGCTTAAATGAGCTTCTTCTATAAGCTTTTTATATAAATAGTTTAATGTCAGCTTTAGCCAATACCACATCAGCCATTCATATACCTTTCCTACCGGCATTTAGACCATCTAATGTCAAACGGAATTCATTGGAGAATTATGCGTGTGAGCTTATTAAAGATTTATTATTTATGAAAGAAAAATATGTTAATTTTAGTTTATCCAGGTTTGCTTTTTATTCTCATGCATGCCAGAGACTGATTCGAGGCTCCGCAATACGCATGGAAAATTTATATTGAGGTTTTGCTTCGGTGTTTTTTTTTTTTTTTTTGAGGAATTGTTCTTATTATAAACTTAATTGGAAATTATGTTCTGTCCTTCTTTCTCGGTGTAATTTTTATTTGTTGTCGTTCATCCTTTTCATTTACCGACGATATTTGTCAACCGAAAATAATAAAGATTAATGGTTTTATTGAAATATAGATTATATATCATCTGTCAAAATTTTTATAAGAATTAATAAGGAATTCATCAATCTAAAAATAAACTTTTCAATTTTCAAATAACAATTTAGGCTCATTTACTCTGTCTTCTTTATATCCATCCTTATTTGCTATAACTTTGTATCCTTTTGCTGCTATTAATAGTACTAGTATTTAGACCCGTGCAAAGCACGGTTCCTAAAAGATTTTTTGCAAATATTGAACATGTTATCAAAATAAAGCATTCTGCTTTAGATATGAATTATAGTGGTGGAACTAAACCGAATAATTAATAAATAGTTTGATTATTATTTGTCCAGATATTCGATCGAGTTCGATTCGATAACTACTTCAATTAGTATTTAAGGCTATGGTGTAAATATGGGCCTGAATTTTAGGCCGGTGTAGGGATTTTCATGTTGCTTCAATTAAAGATCAATTAGTGGATTCAATTAAAGATCAAATAACTACTCAAAACTAAAACAAAAATAGCACAATAAGGTCAATTATTTCAATGCATAAATATGTGAAAATATTTATCTAAAAATTAAATTTGAAAAGTGAAATAAAGTTACCGTTTCATAATTGTGATGAACTGAATTGACCCTCCGATACGATCCTATCCATCATCATCTCTAACGTAATCAATCTCCAATCTCTAACCCACAAACAAACAAAACCCATTAAAACTTAGCAACCAAATCTTCATTAAAAAGCAAAAAAGATTACCTAAATCAAATTTAAACATAAGGATTAGGGATATGATCAGAGTCAGGCACTATTAAGATTAAATATATCAAATTTAATCATTATAAATAGAAATTATAATCTTTACCATGCTAAAAGAAGTAACTAAATAATCCAAAAACCAACAATCTGAGGCGCAAAAAATTAAAATTTAGATAAATTCATCACCATGATATATATATATATATATATATATATATATATATATATATATATATATATATCAATCAATTCCTCTAGAAACATTGATATTAAAATATAAGTTTTTAAAGGATTTTTCATGTTGTTATGCCGTAATATTCTACTTTTATGTTTTGACACCTCCCACCCCTTCGAAGACTGAACCTCACACATTCAAGTTGAAATGGGAGGAGAGCATCTCATAAAGTCTTAGGCAGTTTCTCCAACAATTCATCAATCTGCTCATCAGTATACCATCCCTGACTAAAAGGTTCCCACTGATCTCAGAAGCATTCTTGAAACCTTTTGGCCACAGACAGCATCTTGGGAGGTATATCTTGCAGCTCAACCCCCGATATCATCCTCAAGCACCTCAACAGCAGTTCATGATCCTTAATATTATAGGCCATCGTCATTCGGATGCCTTGGCTCTCAATTTCACGAAATGGGACAGCCTGAAATAATCAAGAAGAGAAAAGATGAGACCTTTCTTAAACCCTAATTCAACGCAAAAAAGCAAAGGTAGGGAGAGACCGAAGAGAGACATGCTTCAATTCTCTAAAGCACTCGAGTCCTCCAGGGAAAGTGAAACCATTTAGAGGTTGAGGAGTGACGGAGAATTTAGTGGGAGAACAGATCTCGATGACGATGAGGAAGCGAACCGCCACCGCCGGCGGAGGAGGATGAGGAGGATTGGAGTTGTTTATGGGATCAGGATCCTCTTTGGACGATGAGAGGGTAGGGCTGAGGATCTTACGACAGTGGAAGAGGCGCCATGGGTCATCGTCGGAGCGCTCGGTCGCTCGCTTGTGCTTCTCGAGGGTGGCGAGGCGGTTGGCCTCAGCTCTCTGACGGTGCTCCTCCGTGATTTCCACGAGCGTTCATCGATCTCAATTTTGATTTTGATTTTTTTTGATTTTTTGAATCTTTATCTGAAGAAATATGGAGAGAGAGAAAGAGAGAGAATGGTGGAGAGTGTCAAAAAAGTGTACGGTTAAAGAACGCTAACAGTGGTGGCCTTGAATGACGATTTTCACGGAGAAAACGTGGGAAGTTTTTTTTTAAGGAGATCGTGGGTTGTAAACAGTGGGAAGTTTGGAGAAAGAGTAGCGACGTGGATTGGAATTTTTTTAAAAAATCTGATTGGTCCACCTGAGATTTACTGTTCATCATGACTTTTTGTTGTTCTCCTTTAGTTTATAAGAAGTAGATGGTTAAAAAAGAGAATGATAAGTGGAGATGGAACATTCAGTTTAAGAAAGAGGTGGTTGGGGTTCTTGTTCCCCAATACTGTTCTATGATGAGATTAATAAAATCCATTTGTCTAGAGAAAAAGGAGGATACAAGAAAATGGCTTTGGGAGACAAAAGGAAATTTTACAGTGAAGTCTTTTTATCAAGCTTTAATTGATGGGGGTGTAAGATATGATTGTGCAAATATTTGGCAGCTTCCTATCCCTTTAAAAGTGAAAGTGTTAGTTTGGTTGGCACTTAAACAAAACTTAAATACAAAAGATGTTCTGGAAAAGAAAGGAGTCTTCTTGGATAAAACTTGCTGTTTATGTTCTAATTTGGAGGAGAATCATACACATCTTTTCATCAAATGTGAGTTTGTTTACTCAATATGGAGATCGATTCAATTCAAATTGGAGACTGAGAATTCTTTTAATTTAGGCTCTTTGAAAGATGTATGGCTTAACTGGAAGACTGGAGATAATGCGAATAGTAAGCTGAAAAGGGATGTGATCATTTGTTCTTTGGTCTGGTGCATTTGGCAAGAACGTAATGATAGAATCTTTTCAGATAAAAAAAAGAATTCCCTTGAGCTCTTGAACAAAATTATGACTTTCACAACTTTTTGGCTAGGTGCTGAGAAAGTGTCTGCTCGAGCTGCTAGATTGAAGGAGAGGCGGAGAAAGAGGAATGTCGTTAGCTTCCAAGCTGCTGGAACGGCCAGAAATGAAGATAGAAGTGTGGAGAATTTGGTGATTCAGCTAGAATGATGAGATACAAAAGGTGCATCTGTGATGTTTTTTGTTTTCAAAAACTAATTACTCAGTTTCTATGTGAACTGTTCCTCTTTTGGTCTTTGTTAGATCTTCTTTTGATCTTCCCTCTTTTGTATGTACAGAGGGGTGGTGTTTTTCTTCTTTGTATGTAGTTGCTGATATGGACTATAATACTTACTCTTGGTTGGGGGTGAGTATTTTATGTAACAACCATTTTTGTTAATTTAGCTGGCTGGATTACCTTTGTGGTAATCCATCCTTTTTCTCAAAAAAAAAAAAAATTCAAATAACAAAAAAACAAAAAGTTTGAGCATGAAGAAATTAGTATCAGAGATTACGGGTTCATACTAGACAGGAGAAATGTAAGGGGGGATGTTGAGAATATTGCGAGGTCAGGGTGTTAAGTGGCATTTTCAAAGTCCGGGGCGTCAATTCCGAATTGGCCAAAAGATTGGCGGTACTGTGAGGTTTACTCAGTTCATTTGCATATATGCCCCCTACATCTCACGTATTTGTAAAAAAATTCTCTAAATCTCACATATTTGCAAAACTACCCTTCAAATCATTACTTTTTAAAAAATTACCCTCAAAGCAGTTAATCATCAATTTTAATAAGCTAAGTCATAGTCGCAATGTAAAACTTATCAACAAAATAGTTAAAATTTTAGCGGTAAGTTGATGATATGTTGACATCAGGAGCATCTTTTCACAAAGCTGATGATTTTAAGACATAGCTTTGCAAATAGTAAGATTTGAAAGAACTTTTTTGCAAATACCTATAATTTAAGGGGGTATATATGAAACTAACTTTTTTTTTAATCAAAAATTTTATCGACCGACTACCATCTCACGTGTCGTGATCATGTAAGGGAGAGACCCATTGCAGTTCTGAGATCAAATAAAAACGAAGGAGGTAAGCTCCTCGTTCTTAACCCCTTCAAAATTTAGCAGCTTTTTTTCTTAACATTTTCATCCATAACCTCATGGGGTTTTTTTTTAATTATCCACCCTCCCTCCAAATAGAGGCTAGAAGATCAAGGCTGAGGTTCGTAACGTTCGTTATTCTCCCCAATGACAGAAAGCCCAGGTGCTGATTTCTTTCTCTCCGCTTGAATTCTGTCCAACTTTTTTGCATACGATGTCGGCGTTCGCTTTACCATGAAAGCGCCCACCACCTGTTTGTTGTTATGCTGCGCTGAGGGCGATCCTTTCTTGTCTGTGTTTTTAATGCGTATGGGCTGAAATACCAATTTGGCATTTTCAGTGGAGACCCTGTTCACAATATGTTTTTTTCCCCCTTTCCCTTTCAACGGTGGCTATGATATTAATATTGAAATTAATGAAAAATGGTACAGACACACCCTCGGGCACACCTCCGGCCACACCCCTAGCTACAGTGCATGTGGCCCCATTTGAGATTTTAAAAAATCTTAAGCGGCCCCTGCATTGTAGCTAAAGGGGGGCGTGGCTGGAGGTGTGCCCAGGGGTATGCCTGTAACGCCTCCCGAAATTAATATCAATCTAGTTACTTTTCCTATATAAAATAATACCAAACTGACGTCAAATGTCGGTTTTCGCATCATAATATTCGCGTGAAAAAAATATATAAATCATATGGTAAACATGACCTTATTACAATTAAGGCCCGTTTGTTTCTTTATTTTCCAAGAGGAAATCCTACCACGGTTCTGAAAAATGTCAGAACTGTGGCAGCTTTTAAGCCAAAAACGCCTCTTTAAGAGGCGTTTAAGAGGCGTTTTGGCTTGAAAGCTGAGGCGTTTTGGCTTGAAAGCTGCCATAGTTCTGACATTTTTTAGAACCGTGGCAGGGTTTACTCTTGGAAAAAAAGAAAACAAATGGGCCCTTACCGATTTGGTAATTTAGCCACAAATGTAGGTGGCTACTCACTCATGGGTCAATAACTTCATCTATTAGCATTTAGACATCTGATATTCGAGGCCGCATTATTTATTTATTTATTTATTTTTGTTGTCTGTACGTATGCTATAGATGGTGTATTTTTATTATTTACATCTGTAAGAGGAGTCTCTCTGTAGTACAGTGAAATATTACAGTAAAATAGCAGGAAATATCTCTGCAAGCTGGTGACTCGTGAGTATGGTAGAGAATAGCTAACATCAAACTACGAACAAAAAAATTGACAGGTCTGTTTGGCAACTTGAATTAAATTGATTTAGTTGGATAAAACCCGGTAAAACATTGATCTCAGTTTTGCAAATAATTGGACCAGGATTTAAACTATTTTGTTAGACCGAGTTTTTAGCTTAAACCTGGCCAGGCTTGTTCCACATTCCCCTGTCCAGAACTGTTTAGTGCCTTAGGAAATAAGTAAATAACTCATGTAACATTGGTGATGTGCCTACTACCCTTTTTTATAACCGTGCATGACAAGATTGTACACAGGCTCTCCAGAAAGCATGCAGGCTGATGAAGGAGATGAAATATCTGCCCTTCTTAATTCAACAGTCGAGGCCGATGAAGGAGATGCGATCTCTGTCATTCTCAAAGCATCAATAGAATCAAACTCCAAGAAATCCGAGCCCTCGCCTGAGGACGCTGCATGGGCTGATTCCTGCTTAGTGTCCGATCCACAGCCGTCCCAAGATAACTGGGACGATCTGCGAGAGGCACTTCTCGAGGCTCTTGCTCCTCGAGTAGTCTTTGATGATGAAGAAGAACCTGACGAAGCCTCCCCTAATGAAATTGCAGAAGAAAACATACGAGCTAGTGAACTTGTTGAAGATGAAGAAGCAACTGAAGAGCGAAAGCGAACTAGCGAGTTTGCTCAAGATGAAGCGATGCACGATACTGGAGATTTCGAGTCGCAGGACAATATTTTCAAAGTGTGGGAGATTGAGACAACACAGGAGGACGACGAGAACGAGCTGATCAAGCAGTTGAAGAAAGCTCTCAGAGAGAGCAAGTTTCAAGATGGCAAGATACTGGAGGTTGACGAACTGATCGCGAACATGGGAGATTTATCAATAGAACCCCCTTCACAGTAAATGATCTACACCTGTATCGTTACATTTATGCACTTGTTTCATGTTGAAAAGAATTTCATGATCAAATTATTGTCGTGTTTCAAACCATAATCCAAAATGCACGATTAAGTTACATCAAAATCAACAAGAACGAAACCACAGTGACAACCAACAAGAATGAGACTCTCAACGAGACTGCAGAATCTTCAACCAAGATCCCTATCTCGAACCTACAGCTGCCCATTGATGGATCCTTGTTGGTGATCGTCGCTAGATTATTAAACCCACAAGCCTGGTCGTCTTGATCATTCATCTGATAATAACTATTGAATGCGTACGATATATTTCCTCTGGCATCAAGGCCCCCGCATGAGGTTTTATAGCCGAGACTAGTACAGTCAGCATTCGCACAAGCGTAGCTCACGCTCGGTGCAACCTTCGGGTCATCAAGACTTGCCGAATTCTTCATCACACACCACTTCTTATCAAGATACTGAACCCCTCGGGCCCCAACAATCCCCGAGTTTCTTCCAAGACTCAACTGATACTTTGGTTGACCATCGTAATAAAACAAACCCCAGTGCCTCTCAAAATTACCAGGCTGTATGCTTTTCTGATCCTCGTCGATTAAACTGAACAAATACGCATTAATCGGTCCAGCCCTCATCGGCGTCCCCTGACCTGTTGAAATATGCTTCATAAAACCCTGATTAAATTTCTGTGCAGACTGTAAATTCGCGTTCATGTCGCCATCCGTTGGCCATCCAATTTCACCGATGATTATGGGTAAATTTTCAAACCCGTTCTTCTTCAAAGCCCAAATGAGAGTATCATGATTCGCATCGAACATGTTGTTGTACGTAGCTCCGCCGTCTACCACAGCGGATGACGTGCCGTCAAAAAATGCATAATCCACGGGGAAGTTTGCGTCACTGTAGAGGCTGATGAAGGGGTAGATGTTGACGGTGAAGGGGGCACCATTGTCACTGAGGAATTTTACGATTGTTAGCATGAGGTCGCGGATATCAGAGCGAAAATCGCCATCGGAGGGTTGGCCGGAGGGAGATTGGTAGACGTCAGCGTTGAGGGGACAGGTGACTTTGACTTGGTTGCCAAGGCCTGCTTTGATGAGCGCACTCTGGATGTTTTGGAGGGCAGGGAATGTTGTTTGGAGGAAACTGCCGTTGAATGAACTCAGGAATGGCTCATTTCCAACTGCAACGTACCTGTTGACACAAATTAAGAAATGAAAACAATTTTATAGGGTGACACTACAATTAAAGAACATGTTTACTATATACATGGGTCATTAAGTATATATTATAAATATAGGAGTTTTATGAAATTTCAAGTTGAGATAACCACAATAAAAGGACACTGTACTAATAAGAGATCTTAATTCAGAAGGGCATGTTATGCATGATATACACAGGTCATTAAGTGAAACTTTGACAAATATAGATATAGGAGCTTTATGAAATCTCAGGATGCATACTTGCCCGCATAGGTTAACCTCGCTATGGTCTTTCCATCTAAAGACTACATCAGTTGTCATTGCAATTTTTTTGAATCTTTCTCCAATATATAATTGTGTTGTTTTAGATCTAAGTTGCATAGAAACGGGTACAAGTACTGGTACGGGTGCGGGTACCGGTACGAACTGAGATTTCATAAAGCTCCTATATTCTATACAGTTTTGAACGTGTATGGACTGAAATGAACCTGACCCGTATCAAACTAGTTTCAAGAAACGGATGTAAAGTGTAAGCTTTACGTCCAAGAAGTATTTGACAAGAGTTTTTAATTAATATGTATATCATATAATTGAGTCCATGTTGTAATAGATGCATGCATATATTCAAGAAGTGTCCATGAAGTTTGGGTAAGAGAAAGTGTCGGGTACATGTCGGTATGTGTACAGCTTCATTATAGAAGTACCCTGGTAACACTAAAATATTCTTCACCCCCTGGATCTGCTTCTGCCTATTTTCAACAGCTTTAACTTTATCATCTTCCTTGTACATATCCATTATTAAAGAAATCTTTGCATCTTGTCTTCAACATGTATCCTTTCACCAAAATTTCTGCCTCCTAACTTCATCGCTGACGCTGTTCTTTCTGGACTTGTTTGCTACATTTATATGATAGAGACTATCTATTACTCAACATTCCAAACACTAAAAGATGGGAATATCCTAGCGATGACATAAACTTTTGGATGTGACTGGAATAAGTAAAGATTGACAATCGAACTTGTTGCATCCTTAGCAGTGTTCTTCTCTCCTCTCAGAAAAAGAAAGTATGTTCCCTGTGATGATAAACTTTAGCTGAATGCAAAATTAAACTGATCTTGAACCTGATTGTTAATATATAAATGCATAGATAACAGAGTAACCATAGTATGAAGCTAAGATGCGTGCGTAAAGTCAAAGCTGAGCATGAATCAGATTTAGCCAGCTCGTTTGTAGCCCTAACCTTGTTGAATGTTATGAGAATGTTGATCTTAAACCTAGATTAAGATAAGATTAAACAGTCCCTAACTCCCTCACTAGTATTCATTTTCATCTTGCAAGAAATTTCACCTGCTTTATGGATTTTTGAATGCAACTTTGCCCAAGGTTCTAGAAAAGATCGTTAAAATCTATTTATGGTTAAATAAGTAATGGAGGTTGATCACCGAAATGACTTGCTTTTCCCGCAAAGCGTAATAATGGTCAACTATTGTTGAAGCTTTTTTATGTTTCATATTCTTAATATTCATGCGATATTGGGTATTTATCTAACTGGTTTAGCAATCTAGGTAAGAATCCTTAGCAATATCAACTTGAAAATAATAAGAGAATTAAAAAGGTTAACTGTCAGACACTCTTGAAGGTGACTGAAAAGTCCTATTATTTGACAAGATATACACATTTTAAGTAAAAGCCTCAACCTCACCTTTATGCTAGGGTCTAGCAGATTATAGATAACTACGCAAAAATTTGTATTAGAATCAACAAATGTTCCCATTTTGTATCATGTAAAAGCTTTTTAACCTAATAACCATCAAAGTCAGTGAGTTGTTAGTTGTTACGATAAAAAGATGACTCATATTCTGGGGTTGGTCGAACAGAAATTGAAGGAATTTAGGTTGACCTACTCATTCCAAGCAAAGAGTTACCACATTTAATCTATTACAATGTATAACCTAAGAATGCACTAGAGGTTCATCGTAAAATTTGTTCACGCCACACAATCACATGAACTTTTCCACACATTTTATGAGTTCTGTTGAGAGATATAGAGATGGCATGTCAGTAATACCTATAAAACCCTGAAGAAAAGTGATTTTCTAATAGATTTGATGTTACAAAATGGTATTTGTATTCTCTTTACATTAACTATATGTGTGCTTTCACGTGTGCTCAATGTAGGAGTTTCCATTTACTAAGAGTTGAGTATGTTACCCTGCATAAGGAGATAACAAGTTGAAGTAAAAATAAATTAACAGAAGATGGAATTATGGATCATTTAGTAACATGTTGCGGTGGAAATATAAATGAGCCTTTATATTGAGAGAGATTGAGATGTCAGATCAGGGGAACAGCGATCTAGTCACACTATTACCTTGAATGAAATGTACTTGAGGTTCATTTTAGAGTTTATTAACTAGTTGTTATAAAGAGCAACTGGTTCGTGTTATAATATTAGTATTTAGTTGAAAAAATAGACTGAATTTTAAGTAGCATGACTACATGGGTTTAATAATTAAAAAAAAGAACTTAAATGGATGCAATTTCCATTTGACTACTATACATCGGTGCAAATTTCAATTTGAAATTACTCGTCTACATGAACTAAGATCCAATCCTTGAAGCGACTCGACAATAAATTTGGCACAAACTTCCGATGCCAAGCTAAATGCTAAGTAAGTTTTATGTGATCAATCAAATAAAAGTCGAAGTATAGTATGCTGAAAGATGCGCCTCAAACACCCAAATAAAAGCAGTAAAGCAATCCAAAAACAATCGGTATTAATTACCTACTGACACCAGAGTTGAAGACAAAGATTCGCACACAATTAAACGAAGATAACTTCAAATGAAAATTGATGCACATTAGAGTGACTCAATCGAAGGGACATAAGATATTTCCATGTAGCAATGCACTAAACACCTATTGCATGTGTATTTCTGTATAGGTGGTATCAGTGCTCTCTTTAAAAAGTCTCTCTTTTTCCCACGACTACATTTAGGAGGGAGGGCAAGCATTAATGAAGCCTAAAGGTTCACCTAGTTTGTTCACCATAAGGAGGTATGACGCAAAATAAGCATGGCTTCCCCCATATAATAGTATCACTTCCTTGTTAGGAATGAATTCTAAAGGACGTTAACTTGTATTCATAAGAAAAAAGTCATGGCTATGGATTCTGATCCTTTCCAATGCCAAAAGGTAACGGAAAGTCCACTTCTTCGATCAGAACCACCTATTATTTAATGCACAGGTGCGATTCATCTTGAATAGAAAAGCGAGGTAACGAATCAAATAATAAACTGTTGTAATTAGGGAAGTGGACTCTCAACTAATTTTTGGTAATAAAGGGTGCACAGGTACGTTCTAGATGTCCTCTTCTATCTAAACTCAACATGTCATAAAACCTTACGAACACGAAATACACATCCACCAAACTAAGAACACATTAACATTGTAGCAATAAAAACATACCATTACAAAATCTAAACACACTACAAAATGTCCTTGGTCTCTAGGAAGCAAACCTGATGTTAACTCCATCACTAACATAACCCGAGACGTTCTTCGCAACCCAGTTCTCTGCCGCCTTCATACTCGTCGCCAAACTCCTCAGCAACTCATTCGGAATCCCAACCATCACTTCAATGTTAGTCTTCCTCAACGCATTGAGAGTTGCATCCTCTGCATCAAAGAGCTTTACTTTCTGAAACCCATTATCTCTAAGCATTCGCACCACTTTCGATGGTGATAGAGGGTGACTTGTTTGTGTTCCCCAGTTAGCTCCTATGGCGTTCACTGAACCCACCATCACTAAGATCCATGAAATAGCTAAACCCAGCATCACGTACGATCTCCTCATGACTCCCAAAGAAAGAACCCCAAATCTCTATCTTCTTTGTCTACCCACTAAAGCTCACAGATTGCTAAAAACCCACCAAAAATAATCACCAAAGAGGGGGAGAAATCAGACCCAACCTCCTGTTCTTCTTTTATTTTTTACACTAAAAGCTCACAAATTGATATAACCCACCAAAAAAAAACCATCACCAAAGAGAGCAAACCAACTCCAATCTCTGTTTTCTTTTTGTTTTTTCCACTTACAGCTCGCACAACTTGCTAAAAACGCCCAGCAGAAATCAACACAAAAAGGGGAGAAGGAAGGATCGAAAGCAACTCAAAAGGATAAATTTGAACCCAAAAAACTTCAGCTTTTCAAAAAGCAACAAGGGGTCAAGAATTAATCTGAAAATGACAGATTTTGAACCGCCCCCAAAACAAGTAACTTCAGCTGGTTATCCAGAATAAATGATTAAAACCGAGGTGGGTAATTCTCTAGAAATCCAAAGAAAACATACCCAGCACTAGAAACAAAGGGAAAAAAAAACAGACATAAATGGAATAAATACAGAAAGTTTTTTTTAATAAAAATTGGGAAAGTGAAAGAAGGGTGAAGGGATTTGGGAGGGAGATGGAACAGGGAAAAGGTGAATAAAATAAATTATTTTTTTATTCGCGGGAGTATCTCTGCTGACAGCGAGCTGATAAGCTGTGGGCTATCGCTGTCCTATTTAGTTCATTAAAAACGCATTTTAAAGACTCCGTCGTCAGCTGCAGGGGAATAAATTTTGGAAATTTGCACAAAAACCCCTTGCACTTTGAACTGTAAAATCAAATAAAACCGATTTAAATTTACAAAATCCTATTTCCTAAACTCTTCTAACGACCGCTAGAGTGACGAGTTTGAATGCAGAAAGAAATCAAAATTCATAATAGAAAGTTGAATAACAATATTCATGTTGGAGAATAAGATGCAACAATTACATCATACTTTTAGTTTTCTTAATTTAGGATTATTATATGCTATTAAATAACCTAGAAATCCACGTGGTGTCTCACTTTGATATCTCCAAATTGTTTTTGCTCAAAAAATGTTTCAAAGTTAAAAAAAAAAACTTTGATGCCTTAAAAAAGGACTTAGAAAAGGTGTAATAATTTTTTTAAAACTTTGGGATATTTAAGGCAAAAACTCTTCATGGTATCAAAGTTAGAAGTATTGTATTGTACCATAGAAATGACTAAGTGTTAATCTTATTCAAGGAGATAGCACGTGTCTCAAATAAACTATATGCCAACTAGAACCGATATCATGAAGGCCGAGCAAATGACGTCTTCACTCAGACCCTTCCAGGAGGGTTGATCGGACAACATCCTCGCTCGGACCCTACTGCTAAAACTCAATATTCGTTCAGTCAATCGAGTCAAGAGGTATGCTCATTTAGAGCAACCGAGTCGATGCCCCCCCCCCCTCGAAAAGTCGAGACTAAAGGCTATATTTCTCAAATACATCAGTGACAACCAATCACCATCGCATTAAAGGCATAGTCAGAGTCATCATTATACCCCGCCGAAAGTCTTAATGACACGTCGGACCTTGTTAACACCTTAGCCTCATGTCCCTGTCACGTTAATCACAAATGTGACTCAGCCCCCCCCGCTGCTAACACATGAAAGATATCAGCAGGATAAGATGACTGCTTGGACTCAGCCGAAGTTACACAACTACCCTTATGGATATGCTACAAATATGCGCGTTGCCTACTGCATGAATGTACGTATATTTTCACAACATAATACACAATAATCATATTTTCTCTCCTCTCCTTAAGATCAATACTGAATTGACATTGGGAAGGATCTCTGGAGAACTCAAATCCGATCCTCTTACATATTATTTGTTTGTAGGATCGAACCATCTACTCAATAATCAACCATCAAAATTCTTTGATAGACCCTAAACTCTCCTGTTAAATATCTGAAATCAACAAGAAGTAATGTAAAAAATTAGGTATTTAAGTGTTGAAAACAATCCATTAAATTTTTTTTTACATTAACTTCATTTATTAGGTTTTTTAAAACTAATTCATAAAAGGTAATTCTGAAGGTTTTTGTAAGAGGGTTTTTATGGTTGTGAAGTTCGTAGAAACTTTATGTAAACATCCTCAAAGTCCAGGGGCTTTATGGAAATTCATCCAAAGAATAACCTATATCCACTTGTCCTCTCCGCATTGGATGCTTTCGGGAGTGGTATCCGATTGGGACAGGTTAGAGGCTGAAGGATGCTAGGGGCCAACTTAACTGCTCGCACTGGGGACGCAGCTGGCGTGGATGTGGGACCCGAGGATAAGGATGTGTTTAGACTGCCACGTGGAGATTGGGTTTGCCTTTGTTGGGGAACCGTTTCGGATGGGTGGGGGATAAATTCGAGGGGTTGTGTGGCCGCTTTTTTTCTTGAATTATTGTGTGAGCGAGCGAGTAATTGATTATATTCTATTAATTTATTAGTTGCAATGTAATTAAGGCTTAGTTTGTATATCATCGTATTTTTCTTGTTTCTATGGTGTTTTCGTTAAAAATAAAACACCATCCGTTTGGAAGCTACGGTATTTTTTAAACTAAATCATCATCAAACAAAAAACACAATATTTATTTCAAAACAACTTTTAGGTATTTTAAGTTTAAAGTTTTGATTTTGAGTTTGATAATGTGTTAATACAATATCATAATATGTTAAATATAATTAATACATAGTTAGTATCAACATATTTATTATGTTATATTGTACTACATTATAGTTAATCTAATATATTAGGAATATTTATTAAATAATATAAAACATATTAATAATTAAAATATCTTATATAATAATATTTTATATACTAATATTCAATATGCTGATAATGTATTATATAATAATATAGTTGTTATAGGGTGTCCCCTATTCTCCACAAATATGCCCCGTAAGCTAGGGCTGTCCATCCGGGCCGGCCCGGCCCGGCCCGGCCCGGGA
>BQKN01000110.1:299049-329853 GCA_022839385.1 Asparagus kiusianus | reverse complement strand
GGGGAAACCTGCCCATATCTATTGAGTTAGGTTTGTGGATTGGGTTTGAGAGGGGATGAGAGGAAAGGATGTCCATCTAATTTTTTAGGGTTTTGGTTGGGACTCATGATTATTTGATGATTGTTTTTCCCCCCCTTTTTCTGTTGTTTAAGATTCCACCCCTTGATTTTGCTAATTTCTTGTGTTTGGTGGATTAAGCAGATTTGGGGACCAGGGGAAAAGGGAACCTGAGCTGTTCTTGAAGGTAAAAGTTGTACTTTTTTTTTTAATGTTTACCCACATGGGGATTTTTTTTTTAATTATTATAGCATTTTGCAGTTTTTTTTTTTTTTCCTTCCTTCCTCCCCCCCTTTCTTGTTGGGGTACTTTTGACTAATCTAGGGTTGTGATTGAAACTAGAGTTTGTGCTTGAAATCTCCCAATAACACCTTGCATCTCTTGAATGCTTTTAGAATTTATGGGAGGAGGAGAACACTACATGATTTCTGTCTAGGGTTTCTTTTTTGTGATGGATTGGAACATAAAGTCATGGGATTGGGAAAACCAGGAATTGCTCGATGGCAAGGGGACCGAGAGCTCCACCGCAGCATCCGTTGATTCTTCCTCGAAACCAGGGGTGAAGATTTCAGGGTTTGGTTTTGATGCGGCTGGAGATTTCTCAAAGAGCGTTAACAAGAACACTGAGTCTAAGTCTGGCCTCGGGGAGCCGCCGATTGGCCTGAAGCTCGGAAAGCGGACCTACTTTGAAGATGTTTGTGCTGGGAGCAACACCAAGAGCTCAACTTCGCCGATCTCTCTGGCTCCGTCTGCCGCGTTAGTTAGGAAGAACAGGGTTACCCACCAGAGCGCCCCGAGTTCTAGGTGTCAGGTTGAGGATTGTGATGTTGACTTAAGCGGAGCCAAGGATTATCATCGCAAGCATAGAGTCTGCGAAAATCATTCCAAATGCCACAAGGTGGTTGTTGCTGGTCAAGTGCGACGCTTTTGTCAGCAGTGTAGCAGGTGATGCTCTTCTCTTTTGTAATGAGGATCTCTCGTTTTGAACAATGTTTGCTTGTAATATCCCATTTCAAGATGATCGTTGATCTTAATTCTAGCTATAAGACTATGTCACTTGAGATTGTTAAATGGTGGCGATATCTGTTTCTCGTGTTTAAGGTTCCATGATTTGTCAGAGTTCGATCAGAAAAAGCGGAGCTGTCGGAAGCGCTTATCTGATCACAACGCGCGCAGACGCAAACCAGCGTCGCAAGTGATCTCATTCAGCTCTCCAAGACTCGCTTCACCATTTTATGGTATTGTATTTCAAAAACTGGTCTTGTCATTTCAGCTCAATTTCGACCGCTGCAGTATTTTTTTTAATCAAAGCATGACACGCGCCATGGCGCCAGTTGCCGTTGCCTGACGATTTTCCTTTGTTGTTAGATTTACTCGCACCCTGTTTAAAAGTGTCGAAGGACCCCGTCGCTCCACCAGAACTCCGAAGTTATGGTGAGGGTTGAGGTTTTTAATGTTACACTCTTAACAAAAAGAAACAATATTCGGTTTGAAATTAGTTATAGTAAATAGCGTATCTTCCATATGAGTCACCAAGTTTAAGAGATTGCATCAAGGGAGATACTGTTTTCTGATTATGTGCTTCTCATAGAACGTATAAAGTCAGTTTTCCAAGGAGATGCCTTTCCTTAGGAAAAACTATAGGTAGTAACACACCAGCAGATACTGGAGGTCAAAAATGTAACTTGGATATGATGTGACTGTTACGATGACAAAAGTTTGGTGAGGGTTTAAGAAAATAGGGAAATAGGATAATGTTATGGTTGTTCCTAGTTATCTGGTGTTGATGCTACCTAGATTGCCTGTGAATTTTTTTTATCAACATTAATATCATAGAAGGGATATTTTTTCTGCTTCATCACCTGTGACTTGCACAATTGCAGTGGCTGGGGATTCTAGACCTTCAATTGTGATTCAAATCACTTAAACCTTGTGTAACAAAAACCAGATCACTAAAGTATGTTCGACATGATTCTTTCTTTTCATATATGTAGGCGTTCATAGTATGTTTGCATGATTTAACCTGCTATAAAATTGTAGCCCTGTTCTTTGCATTGGCATGCATAGTGGATTTGAAACCTTAAAAGGGAAGTCGAGTTAATGTAGCATTTCTAGAAAATCATATAGAGAGGAAGGAGCACATACCATGTATCCCACTACCAAGTCTAAATCAAAGCGATCAGAATACGATATCAGAGCAATCGTAGTAGTGTATCAGTGCAATGACCAACTTTAAAATCCGTGTTAGACATGTGTCGCATTCTTGTCCGCGTTATATGATTTTCTAAAGAGGGGCCCCCTTTTCAGATTTTAGTATAGGATTTATTTTGTTTTTTTGTTTTTTGTTTTTTTTTGCCTTTTAATCATGGTTATATACACAGATGGCCAGCAGCAAATGGGTTTTCTTTTAAATAGATACCCGTTTTCCATTATGAAGCCCGTGTCGAGCTCCACATGGGAAGAACCCAATGGGTTCAGCCTCACCCATTTAAAAGGGGCTTGGAATAATAAGCCAACAAAAGCAGGAGACATAAATGGACAACTGAATTTTTCCGATTCTGGCTCATCAAGTATCGTTCCTTCTCTTCACCATGACTTTGACAGGCTCTTGCCTTTCAAAGGCACCTCAGTCCACAGTCAAGGTAACGCTTTTTGTTCCTTTACTTTCACTTGTCGTTGAAGGATAAATGCATCTAAACTTATTGAAATTCTGATAAAGTAAGTACTGGCCTACAGTTATTGAACATTGCATTTTTGTCACACTTAAGAATGTAAATGTTATTATACACTTCAAAGTAACATTTGAAATTATTGTTTGGGTTAGTTTCAGAAAACAACCCAAACTTTGGGGAATTTTAAGGGAAAGAAAATATTTTATGAGTTAGATTTTAGTCCTAAATACTTCTATTCTTGAAAAAAACGCAAAAGTATATTTAGTACTAGAACAAAGTGATAGTTTTTTTAAGTCAAAAGGGGCTAGATGACAATTCTTAACATCGCACGTAGTATGTTGAAAGGTAAAAACATGGCACGGGACTTTCGGGCCGAAGCCGTTGCTTGTGCGATGTACTTGTGGAATACGTGCCCAGAACAAAGTGTTTGTTTAGAATAAAAGACAACAAGAAGTCAGACAGGAAGTGGAGTTCCCAGTGGCGGACGGGTGAATAAAGCATTGGGTCGAACTCTTCTTTCCTGTGAAGGTAATAGCTACGATTAGTCATCTACTCCTTGGAAAGGGTAGAAGAATGGGACCATGTTCAGGGACTAGAAGAACGGGACCATGTTCAGGGACTAGAAGAACAGATAAAAACACACTAGTCAAAGTTCTCTGAATCAAGATGTTGCACTGTGATTAGATCGTCTACTCTGATGTTAAATGATATTTTTCATTCCAAAAAGAAAGGGGGGAAAAAAAGAAAAAAAAGACATTTTTACGATCTGAGGACAAAGAGTGTCTGCATCTCTGAGCATCATACAAATAAAATAAAAGTACCACGTCACATTTTAGTTTCACACTTTCACCTCACTTCCGGGTCGCTAAACACCCTCTTATGCTTTCAGATCCAGTATGGGATGTTCTTCTTACTGAACCATTTTCTTCGGGTTTTTCAGGCGCAGAAGCATGTACGCATGCTTCAAACTTGGATGGGATGTCGGACATCCGGCGTGCTCACTCTCTTCTGTCATCTGATTCTTGGGGTTCAGCGAACCCCGATCAGTTAAATACTCCACATTTTGGAAACATGAGCCACAACGGTGCACTAGATGCTAACTCTTCATCATACTGGCATACCCTAGCTCAACAGGAACAGGTTCTGGCATTTGAATCTTCATTCTTCGACGCTGGCCAGATGCTTTCTAAGCCAGATGGGCATTTTCTGGAGTTCAAGAGTTGAGGTTAGTCCTGTACTTTAAACCTGAAGTGATTGAATCTACGATCTCATGTTTTGTGTGTGTGGGATATTTGCGTGCAAGCTCAATGTCGATCTTAATAAATTTGTTGTACCGAAGAGACTTCAAGCATTTTCGACGTCTCTTTTTATTGCATTACACTGCCCGAAGCGACAAACTTTTCTGTAATAATGTTTCTTGACTTAGTATCTGCTTGTATCAGTGTGTGTTATATGTATTTCGCTGTTACTTGGACAATGCTCTATGAAGGCATAAGAATTTTGTGGGAATTCAATGCATGCTTAGCCATCTAGTATGAAACATGTCACGTGTTGAGGGCCGTCCATAGAAAATCATATAGCAGGAAGAACAACACGGCGTATGTTTAAAGTTGTTTATTGCGTTGGTACATTATTCTGATGCCATTGATCTTGCGTGGTGTGCCCTAAATTTAAAATTAGTGATGGGACATATGTCACATTCCCGTTGATCTCTCTATAAATTTTTGGGTTTTGCTATTGCGCGCCCATCTCGCGTGACAAAAAGCATTTTCGTAAATTTTTATAGAGACCAAGGGGAAAACATCCTCTACGTGCTCAGCTGAAAATAATACAGGAAGGATAACAAGACGTATGCAATCACAAACTTTAAAAATCTATGTTGAGATTTGTGCCTCATCCTTCTACCTCAACTGGTTTATGTTGAGACACTTGCGGGTGATGTTTGATAGTTTTATGATGAGTACTAAACTGCCCTCAGTTGTTTTCGCTTCTATTGGATTGGTGATATACATTGATTATTTTAAAGAATCCTTTACTATATGCAGTTAGGAGAACAAGCGAAACTTGTTGTTGAGAGAAATCAGGCACAATCTGGAGTCGCTAAACAAAGGCTAGGAATCAATTTTAACCAAAAAGTTTTAAGCCATTTAGCATTGACTTTCAATCATATTTCCTCCATTTGTGAGTATAGTTCAGTCCTCTGCAAGATTTACTCAGTTGGTTCTATAGGATCTTCCACCACTTGTGGGCTAACTAGATCGTATCACGGCTATGGGCATCCGTAGGCTGACTTGGTCTAAGTCTGATATTCACGACCTTAGTCATTCTTTCGACGGCTTCAGACTGCACATTGAACTTCACTTTTACTTAGACCATCACCTTATCTCTGATACCGTTTGTTGGGGGAGTAATCGATACTTGAATTCATATAAAATCTAAATGTTTTTCTCGTTTGACTCGAATCTTAAATATAATTAAATATAAGCGTGTAAGAGTTACCGATTTAAAAATAATTTCTACGATGATATTTTAAATTCCGAAATGAAATTTAGACCTTTACTTGTTCATAGCAATTTACAATAGTCTAACCTCGTAGTTTATTTTTAGATCTGCCGTTGGTCTAATCGGCTTACGAGTCCAGTTCTTTTGATTTATATCCGTAATTTTATCGGAGTTTATAAGCTTCCTATTGTTTTTTATTAAAAAAGAATACCTTCAAAGTTTTTTCACCTCTCCTCTTTTCTTTTCTTTTCTTTTCTTTTTCCTTTTCCTTTTTCAACTTGGGGCTTCAAACAAAACCTCATACGACCCTTCTTAAATTTGAGCCTTCTGTACTTATTTTTTCCCCCCTTACTATAATCGTTTATGTTGTAAGATAAATGCATAGTAATCTTGTTGAAACATAAATTTGTTGGATTTGCACTGGAAACCCAGTCACGCCCTTAGGCACAGCACCAACCACACTCCCCCACTATTACTACAGTGCAGCAGCCCCACATGTGATTTTTTTTTTTTAAATCACATGTGGGGCCGCTGCACTGTAGCAATGGTGGGGGAGTGTGGTTGGTGGTGTGCTTAAGGATGTGCCTCTATCAATTTCCATAGGGTTAATATTAGTAGGATATGCTAACTTGGGTGACATGGCAAATGATCTTCAAAAAGACACTGATGCTAAAATCAATCCTTTTTTTTTTATATTATCTATTTAGTATTTAAAAAAAAGACGCTAGATTTCATGAAACTGGTATCTTGCTGGTAGCTTGTATCTATTTGATCATACAAGAAAATTCCAAATTCTCTTTGTATAAGCCAACAAGCGGGTTTGTTGAATGCTAGGATAAAAAGTAGAAAGCATACAGAGATTATATTAGAGCTTTTGAAGGGAAAATCAGTCAAACCCCTAACAAAACAAGAGTATGTTTACATTTGTATCACTAAATAATCTTAGTTTCAAATAGAGCACCTTCTCATCGGAAATTTATTAAGCCTTTTCTTTGGCTGCTCTTGAGATATTATTATTACCGCAAATAAATCGAAAGAAATCAATCATCGCTACTAATTATACTAATAATCTATACTACACATAAAAGAGGATTGTCTTGTCAAAACTTTGGATTTCTATTTTTACCCTTAAAAATTTAACAATTCTCAAATATATCATTAGTTATAATTAATTATTCACTAATTATATATAAACTTCTTATTAATTATGCATTTCCTCACTTTTTCTAAATCCTTTAGTAACACTATTATTTTTTTACTTAATTATGTTATATTGTTATTTTATAGAAATTTAAAATTTATCCCTAATTAAACTTCACATAATATTTAAAAATACTAAAATTTTAAAAAAAATAAAAATTCACGTAGTTTATGCCTTGTACTTTTGGGTTTCACCTCTTATGGGGACTAACGGTTATCTTTCATCTTATTAGCCTTTTAAAATTATATAATAATATAAAATATAATTTATATTCATTATAATTGTTATAATATTAATAGTATAATAATTTTAACATTATTTTTAATTAATAAATTACAATATAATTTAGTAACTATACAATTTAGTAAATTATTTACTAATAGTGTAATAAACTAATTATGAAATTAAAATGTAGTTACTAATGATATTATATTTATGATATGTATAATTTTATTTAAAAATAAATAAATTATTTACTATATTATAATTATTTTAATAAATTATGAATAAATTATAAAAATTATCCAAACTATAATAATTAATCATTTAGTTCTTTATACATAGTTTTATCGTACAATTTATTTGTAACTGTTTAGATTTTATATTGCTATATAAATCATAATTTTTTTAAAAAAACATAAAACAACAAAGATATACTCTCGTGCAAAGCACGTGCACTATACTCATAAAGTAAAAAAACTGATTGCATATTTTTACCACTTAACCAATCCTAGGACCTCTAATGTGCTATAAAACCATGTAAATCTTTTCCCTACCATCTCATCTTAATCAACTACCCTTCATACCCCGAAAATTTTCAATTTACCACGATATCATCTTAATCAACTACCTTTCATCTTTCGAAAATTCCCAATTCCCTATTAATCATTGATTTCGTGCTCTTTTGCCAAAAGAAATATTTTCATCTTCTCTTTTAACGAAATCTAATATGCATACAAAAATATTAAGTTAAATCCGATGGATCACACGAATAAACAACTAGTTTTTTATGTTAAATAACACCCAAAATTTTATTCTTTTTTTAGTGCCCAAATCATCCACCCCTCCTCTCTTTCTATTCCTCTTGTACATTTCCCCCTCCTTCCTATTTTAATCTTCCAAGCAGCGTACATTGCTCCCTATGACAACGCAACCGCAATAGGCAGGCAAATTAACGCTTGGATAAAAGGTTTACAGTTCACTCCAAGAATATTTACTAATTTACATATACAAGATCTGTACAGTGTTTGAGTAATAAATATCGGAATCAAATCAATCCCAATTTTGTAAAAATCGAAAAAACATATATAAACAACAATTTTTGAGAAATTTATACATGAAAGGAGAAGGAAAAGAAGAGGCAAACCTCCTCCTACATCAGCTCTCGCCATTTCAGTTTTTACAGCGTCCTTTCAGAATATGAGCTGTCATCGCGGCATTAGGGACCAACATCGCTTTCTTATCATTAAAAGAAAAGACAGTTGTAGTTGAAAAATTCAGCTCGCATTACATAACTCGTGTTACGTATAACCTCTTAATTAATTCCACGTGGTCATTGCTAATCACTTTTTCTTTTAATTTCATAAAATGAAAGTGAATGGGTTGACAAATGAAAGTGAATGAGCCCTAGCCTCTTTCCAATGCTCATTCAGAGATGAAGAATAAATAATTAGAAGTAAATCATTCTTGTCGTTTGAATCCCACTCTCACCCATCAGAATTCACTACTCATCTCCATTATACTCTCAAACAAATCTCAACGGCTCAAGGCGAACACCTTCCATTATCCTCTTTATCATCTCCCTTCCTCCTCTGCCCGCACTCAAAACACCACAACACAGAGCACCGGATCCACCAGCAACTTCATCATCGCCAAACCTTCAACACGAAACTGCAAAAAGCCACGAGCTCTCCGGTGCTCCCTCTGCTGATGTCATGAGAGAAGGTAAGAGGAGAAAAGAGAGCAGCTGGTAAGGAGGAGGACGGACAGCGTTTGGGTTGAGCAATTGAGAATTGAGAGTGTTGAGGGTTAGTGGAGAAGGATTTAATAAAAGGTGGGGAAGGCATCAATAAACGACAGTTGAACACATTCTGAATATGTTTTGACATCTGAAAGTGATGGATTTTCACGTTTCTATTCTCCAACAAAGTAATATTAAATTGCATGTTATTAACCATCGTCAAAATGCCCTTGAAGCAACTTTTAGAATGGATATTAACTTTACAAGTACAGAATCATAATATTTTCTGGAAAAATAAAGAAATTTGATCTCTGAAAACATGTTAAGCGATTTGCCAGAACATCACCCAAAGAGTTGAACGTCAATCCGCACCTAATTATGCCCCCAAACAGCCACCAAGCGGACTCATTCCTCTCAGAAAGTAAAAAACTTTTAAATACAAAAACGTGTATGTATGAGGCGACCACCTCATTCGATGGAATAAGCAACTAAGAAAAGAACCATTGGTGAGGCTGATCGTGTTAGCACCGGCAAAAAAAATCTCTTGTAAACAAGCCGAAAATTCATACTCATGAGGAATTTTTAGTACTACCCGTGACAATGTCAGTTTTGTTGTAGAACATCAATTCCGGTAAATTCAGGACCTGCCTGCGCCCTGAGGGCCCACATTGTATCGTGGTTAACAAAAGACTAAAAGGAATCCAAATGTGCATATATTCGTTAGGTTGATGACACGCCTAGAACAACAATCTAAAAAATAACAAAACTATGTCCACATAAAAGGAAGGAATTGAATCGAACGCAGAATTTAAGCACAATACACCAAGCAAATTAGCACAAAGAAATCCCATAACTAATGGAAACAGTGCCTGCATCAACTTCAGACAAGAAACGGGTGGTACATACAAAATCAACAAAGGATGCACAGTTATTTGCTATGTCACCAAAATTATACGGCAAAAGAAAGCCAGAATGAAAAAGAAGTGCAATGAGCAATAAGTCTTCAGCTACACGATGAGGGGGGAAAATTTGAAGATTTGCATGATTGGAAGTGTAAAACATGGCTAACGTACTTGCTCTAAACCTAGTGAAGCATAAAACAGCAAATTATGATTGTTAGCCATGCACCAATTCCTGACGAAAGAAAAAAGGACCCATAGTAAAAACTCCACCCACCCCCTACAAAAAGAAAAATAAAACACTTGAACCAAGAAGGAAAAGGCGAACAACCAAACTATAACAAGAGACAGGAAACCGACTGATAGTAAAAACTCCACCCACCCCCTACAAAAAGAAATAAAACACCTGAACCAAGAAGGAAAAGGCGAACAACCAAACTATAGCAAGAGACAGGAAACCCTCACGAGACACAAAGAAACAACAGAGGGAGGCGATACTAAGAAAACTTTGATTCTGCCACGATTGAAACTCATGCAAACATGCATAGAAAGAAGAGTGCATCTGCTCAAGCACTGTATATTGGGAACCTATCTTACACTAATATCTCCTGTTATAGATTGAGTAACCTATTTAAGAAACTCTTCTTTTTACGAGGAGTTCTCACCTTCAGTTTGTCTTCTGTCAATGAAAAGCATCCGTCAACAAGGCTGAATGGACTTCTATCCATTATGTGTTTCAAGTCAGAAGTGGACAAGAGGATGAATCTTTCATATCCCAGAAAAATGTCGGGATGATGACAAGCAAAGGACTTCAAACTGAGGAAGTAAAGTGAAACTCTCTGACACTGCTATAAGCAAATTTGTTGCTCAAAACTTTCACCAAAGAACAATCTTGAACTACCATGTGACTTGCAAAATTATACCCAACAGACACAGAAACATCACATGCTTCTAGTTCTTAAAACTAAGAAGCTGCAAACACGCGTAACTGAACATAATGGAAGCACAACATCATAAATCTAACCAAATGATAACAAGTACAACACCAAATAATCTTGACAACAAGTCCCATAAGTCCCACGGTAAGGAACAAGTACATAGCTCATTAGACCATCTAGAATGTGTACCAGAAACCAGACACCAAAAAGTTTAGCATGCAAAACAGTATTCCTAAAAATAGCAGCAAATATAATAAACCAATCTGCGAAAACCATACAACATCTGATAGGCTACACATGACCAATTCTTAAAAGAGGACCGACACAAGATACCAAGATAATGGTTACTAGTTGACAGACTAGTTACCGCTAGTACGACTGAACCGAAATCACGAGTGGGTGGAGTAACTCAACAACCGCCAAACAACAAGACAAAACTGACCTTTCCATACATTCATGTGTGACGCTGACGACTCTGAACCTTCTCGACCCACATTACTGTTTTAGACTCACTGTAACAGTAGCACGTTGATGAATCAATTTACGGATATGGATTCCAAGACAATATTAAAAAATTATGTAGCACATGGCCTTGTATAACAAAAATTATTTATTTTGCATCACTTAGGCCAATTAAAAATGTAAAAAGAAAAAAAAAACGTTAACAGTGTCAATATATAAACATGAATGCAAAATCATACCTGATTATCCTCATCAGCTGATTGCTCAGCCATGTTCTCCTCAGGTGGTTTTTCCGCACCGCAGTTCTGTCTATTGCACTTTGTCCTGAACGGATAGTTTATGTTGTTGCATTTCGGGCACTTCCAACTCCCTTCTGGCATTTTTGGCTCTGCCACAGCAATCATAAAGCATGTTGTTAAGCTGCGTTTTATTTTGTTTTTACACTTTACAATACTAGAAGTTCAACATAAAGAAATGAATGGTTTTTAGTTGAATTTATCAACACGCAAGGACAAGCAAAAAAAGGAGTTATATAAGGAAGAAACTTTACAAGGCTTCCTCATAAGGATTGTATACAATTTCAAACACCATGGACAAAACATTGATTGCAATAAAAGTGGCCATGGATTTCATACTATAGGCGAAAGCACAAAGCATATGATTGTTTGACATATACAAAATGATTATATGTACATAGACTTACTATTTGAACCTTTGGAGTTGTCAAATTTAGATCCCTGCATCAATTTTAGAGGAAAGACATTAGATAAATTAAAAACAACATTGAAAAAACTCAGCAAGAAGTTTAAACATGCTAAAAAACAAGCTACCCGTCATATGATATTTATTCATTTTCTAACCAAAACGACCTGCGATTTTATTACTAAGCCATGGATAGTTATTCGCTGATGACTTCTACTCAAGCCTATATTTGATGTCAAATCCCTAATTGTTCAAAATATACACCAGGCAAATAATTCAGGTCCATCTTAAAACATTGTGATATCATGCATTCAGGTATTCCCAAATAATTAGTGAACTAAGTAAAATAATTTGGATTTGCAGGGTTGCGTTATGATAGCATATATAGAACTTCCTTGGTTGTTAGTCCCATGTTCTTTACTTGATGAAGTAATCATTTTGCATGCAATTCTGTTAACTTAGTAAAGGTTACTGATGAAACAGATGTATATTTTTCAGCTGAAAATATGAGATCTGGTTAAACTGCAAACAAGAAAAAGAAGGGATCACGTAATAGTTAGTTTGTAAATAGGGAAGCAGCTTCAAACCTTATGATGACCTATGGGAGAGCAAACAACCAAGAATTATGCATTCGGGACAATATTTACAGGAAGGTTTGGGGATGGTTCTAGTAACATGGTAAATTGAATGGTCACTTATAACGGTTCTTCAGTATCTTTTCCTGAACATAGAAAATGACAGATTTGCTCAATACCTGACTTCCTGGCCTTGGTGTATTGCACTTCCTCATGTTACATACAGTTCGGAAGGCAAAGTTGAGGTTTCCACAAGAAGGGCAATTCCAGTCATCTTCACGCCCAGCACCTGTAGTGTGTAGAAACCGAGTTCACATCTACTGCATTTCAGATTTCAAAGACTGAACATTTTCTTTTTCAAGACAAACCTGCAGCCTTCTTTTGTGAGCTCTCCTCTGGATACGCTCCAGGCCTCGGACCCTTTAGAAATGCACAAATTTCACATTGGTAACCAAGTAAAGATGACAAACTTTCTATGGGTGTAGGTTCATTGTTTGAGCGAGCGAGTAGAAAGATCTTAGTCTTACTAGGCCGAAGTGATTAAAGGCTATATAGAAGTGCTCATGAACCCATTAAAAGAATATAAAAGTTTACTCAGCTTACCATAGCGCCATGTGTCATCATAGGCAATCCAAGGCCATATCTGTCCATCATAGGAGACATACCATACATACCACCTACATTAAAGGAGGACCAATCGGTTGACGAGGAGTACAAGTAGCCTTCGGAAAGGTGATTATACATAAGAAATGGCAAGTTCAAACAAACAAATATGTGTGATTTCTTCTATAAAGAAGGCTATTAAAATTCTTGTGCAAAATCAAAACTCAATCAGTTAAATTTAAATATTTTTTTAATAAACAGAAAGCATGAAAGAAAGTAGGCGAAGAGATGTTACAATAATAAAACCTCCTAGCCCAAACTTAATTTTAGAATACCTGCTCCCATCACAGATCCACTTGAATAAGAAGGTCCAGACATGTGCAATGGCCCATATGGGCTCCCAACAGATCGGTTTCCATAATCGAAAGGGTAGGCAGAATTGCCTGGGAAGCGGAGATTATATGGAGAAAGAGCAGGACCATTGTGAAGTGATGAAGCATAAGGAGGAGCACCAAGATACATCGAAGACGGAGCAGCAGCACCCATATACCCACCAGCTGATGATGCATAAGCTGGCGGTACGTGGGGAGCCTTTGGAGCAAACTTCTGCAATGAGAAAACAGTAAGCAGAAGAACGTAGTTAGCTAAATCTATATATACTACAATGAAAATATCAATATGGCAAGGTTACATAGCACAATAAAAATAAATATGAAAATTTAATTTCATGTAAGACACATTCCTACTCTTGCTAATCTAAATATTGATAGTTCTCGCCTTTTAAACTGAGAGCTTAATGCATCTCCTACAATCAAAATTATTACCGGTTGCAATATTGTGGTAGCTTGCTCACCGCCAAGCCAGACGCTGATCAGATATACATGAATCAGGAAAGATGTGAAAAAATACTGATGGTCCACGTGGAGCAAGAATTTTGACGAACATGCAGAACAATTTGCTTTTCCATGAAAAAGCCCTTTTTCATTGATGATTATAATAATCACGAAATATATTTACTTCCATTAAATTCATAACATGGAATACTAAAGACTGATAGAAGCAAGTTGGTAGAAGAATAAAAGGAAGAAAAAAGCTTGAATTATGCTAATAAAAATATGCATTCATTCAGTAGGAGCAAAGATAGATCATAATGATCTTAAGTCCAAAAAAAAGAAGCAATTACTAGATAGATATGGACATCCATCACTGTAAATCCTTGTCAAATAAAAAAAAGTTAGAAAACAATCGTTTACATTACATGACAAGAAATTCTTTTAATGTTTAACGGTGATGTAGTGCTCAGGTAGCTAAGCTACTTGTGGTTAATTTTAATTGATAACTTGGAATAGTGGGACAAAAACAATTGAACACGATATGCATCGCTTGTTTTGGCTTGCTATTCTTCCCTACACTCCCATTTCATCAGAACAGGAGTTTTCTGTGGCCTAAGCCCGTCTAAGAGAAACAACTGCTTATACATGTATAATAAATGTGCATGCATACACATGTTCATGCAAACATACATATATATAAAGCTCTTAGGTAAATTATTAATCAAATCTGTTTCAGCCATACTTACTGTGTTGTGATCTGCTGGCCTCGACTGAGAACAGTTGTGCATGTTGCATGTTGTCCTGAATGAGAAATTGACATTTCCACAGCTAGGGCATACCCAGTCATCTTCTCGACGGCCACCTAAGAAAACAGAGAAACAGCCGGTTATATCCTATCCTTGTGTTTCAGCAAGCAAACAACTCATAAGTAAGAAGGGGGAAAAACCATATATTGGTAACAAGAAAAAAAAATATGCATGTTAAGACTGTTATATTATTCTTGACGGACTTAAACTATAGACAAACACTCACATTACTTTAATGTACTCCAAAAGGATCACTAATCTCTCCCACAATCTAAAAACTAAACACTTCACTTCTCGAATCACCAGGTCATAAGAGCCTCAAAATTAACTATGTATAAGAGCCTCAAAATTAACTATGTGATTTCATACAATTTTTTAATGTTATATCATGCACACACAAGGTTTGCTCATCCTCCTAGAAGCATAATCAGTTCAAGCAAAAATTAAATAAAGAAAACCATAGTGAGCAAAATAAAAAAACAAAATGATTATACACACCAAAATTTTTTAACCCTGTTCTGAAAATGGTACTTCGCATTATCGGTTCATATACACGAAAAAATGAACAGGAAAATCAACAGCCATGATATACAGTACAACTAACTAGGATGTCCAAATCAACAGGCCTACTAAAACTAATCCTCTTTAACCAAAAAAAGACTTCTTTTATAGATCTACATAGAAATCGTCTGGAAGGCTATGCAGAGTATCTTAACAAAATAAAATATTACTGAATTATTAATATGCATAATAGTAAATATCTTGTGTTTTGGATGCTTGTGCTTGTTGTCTAATATACATTCTCCATGCAGCATTTGCATGCAGTAAGGTGCTGAAGTACACAAACTAACAGATGCAATGAAATCTCATGTCATACAGAGACGGATGTTCAAATTGTGATACCTGTTTCTGTTCGCTAGCATACATAACAGAAACAAACTGCTAGATGGCGAATATTAACACGCCGGATTTCACGATTTTCTAGCAAATGCTTAGTACTCCCATCTAAACCAATGTGTTCATGAGTAATTCCAAAAGCATTCTTAAGTGTTGACATATTTTTAGAATACCTAGTTGATAAAAAAAACCTATAAGCTGTGTTTGGGTCCAAAGGAATTCAGTAAGGTGCAAGTAGAATTCCAGTTGACTGTATCAAGATTGATGATATCCTAGCAGCAACAGTAACAAATTATTACCAGATAAATAAAAAAGCAATAAGTATTGACAAATAACCAAAAATAAAACGCATTCTTCATCACAAGCCTCAACGTCCCAACAAGCAAAATTCAACGCCCTACCGTCAGTTCGAGCTCGCTTTCCAGCAGAAGCATTGCGGTTGTTTACCTACAAGAAAAACCCACAAAACAAAAGTTTAACCGCAGAAATTCATTTTCCGGGAAACGACCAGATGATTGTAAAACACTAGCGGCTAATTTGGCCTCGTAAACAACACCAAAACACATCAAATTGAGGCCATATGCTCTAAAATTACCGATTTTAAGTACCCTTTCAGCTTCAGTCGTTAAAACTAACCCTGAGTCGTGATCCTAACCGTAAAAAAAGAATCAGGGTAGCGAATCTATACCCACACTCTAACCCTAACCCTAAGCCAAGCAACGCTAGGGTTTCTAGTAAAAACAACAGGAAGATCAACCCTAGATCAGGGGCGGTGAGATCTCTAATAAGAACAAGACTGAGAAATCGAGGGGAGTTTGTAGAACCTGAGACATGGCGATGGATCGGGGTCGAGATCTGCGGGGAAAATTTCGAGCGGGCGGGAGAGGAACCTCGAGGGGAGGGAAATATTTGGGGGAGGAGGTGCGGGGGCGGTCGGGTTTATGAAGGAGTCTAGGGTTTCGATCGGATCGAATACTCGGGAGGGGAGGGAGCGGGTTACAGCTGTACATTTGAACGGGTAGGATATGCTTCGGGCGCTGAACCCGATTACCCGAATGGATTTAAGTCTGAGCTATATTTGCATTTTAATACCCCCAGTGATTGGTGCGCAAAAATATATCTATATGGGTTACTAAAATTTATAACCTACCTATCTACTCCTCTATACAAATGGGTCATTATTCGTACTACAGTAAATACTACAGTGACATTCTCTGTAGTATTATTACTGTAGCAAAATATGAGTTGGTCACATTGAAATTTTTTTGAAAAAAAATACTATTGTAACACACGGGACTATGGTAAGGGCGGGATAATGTAGCAATTCAAAAAAAAAGTCAAAATTTTTTTATTATAATAGTAAACCGGAATTACTGTGGCGAAAAAAAATTTATGTCGTGCTTTGCACGGTGTTCACACTGGTATAGTGAAATATGCAAACCCGTGAAAGTTGAAAAAAAAAAAAAAGAGAGAGAGCTTTGGACGCGATGTGTGCATATAAACTCGTTAGCCCTGTGTCAATTTGCATCAGAAACTTTCTACATAAATCTTTGCTTCCGCAAATTTTCCCCGCGTGCGGAGGTCCTTCCATGCTACCATTTTCATTTCGGGTGCAGCAAACCAACAAGAGCTTGAGCAAATTTTTAAGCATCGGTACTTTTTTGCTAATTGATGCTTGAGCAAATTCTTAATGTTTTCAATATGTCAATAGCAGCAGGAAACACCTGAAGACATAACTTCCCAATTTCAAATCAGACGGAGAAAAATCTCGGTTCTTGCAGATACCGAAACCTCTGAAGACAGGAAGAGCAAACCTTTCGATACTAGAACTCAGCATATCAAACTTCATCCGTTCAGAGACGAAGAAGTTCGGTAACATTCGCAATACACAATACTCGAAGGTTGCAAATATCTCAGAGATGCACCTGCTCAGCAACTACAACTCGGAGAGTAGAAGACAGAAAATTCTTTATGCTCACAAAGATGTAGCCTTTCCAAATTTAAAATAAAACCGCGAAATTCTTCCGTCGATTACAAGGCAGGAAAAGGAGCTAGCAGAGACGAACCTAAAACTACAACTAGAATTTAGATGCAGCATATGAACCTAATCATCATCTAATTCAGCAGCAAAGTTCAGTAGTGCTCTAAATATGCAAGAAATCAAGCTTGCAAACACATGAACCTAATCATCTTCCAAAAATCAACTACAGAAAATACCTTGCGGAGCACTTTCTCAGCAACATAAAGTTCAGTTATGTTCTAAATATACAAAGCTCAAGGTTGTTTCTTCTTTCTATCGTTTAAAATCAAATGCAGAAAATGCCTTCTAAATCGCTTTCTCCACAGCTAAAATACGAGTAAATTCAGCACATAGCCATAGAAGATTTCCATGCATGCAAAGATGGAATCCTTTCCTGTTTTTGAAATTTGTTAGAGCAACCTAACACTACAGCTAGAACATACATGCATGCAACATACCAAATTTATTTGCTTCAGCTACAAAGTTTTCACTACATCGCCCATAAAAGTAAGTGCAGAAAATACCTCGTCAATCACTTCCTCAGTTGCTAAAATATGGAAATTTAGCCATCAGCCATAGAGGAACGCCCACACTTGGAAAGATAAAAACCTTTCCGATTTAAAGGGAAAACAAAATGAAATTGGCAGAGAATAAGACTGGAAAAGGAACAAAGAACAAACTAAAACAACTTGAACTTACGTGCAACATATCAAATTTAACGCTTATAATTCAGTAACAAGTTCAGTAATGTTCTAGATATACAACACTGAAGGATGTTCCTCTTTCCATCTTCTAAAATCATCTGCATAAAAGAAAATGATAATTGTATCTACTTTTGTACTGTCACCAACAAATGTGTGGGGCCCTCTCTAGGAAATTGTCACACAAAAAAATTATGAGTCATCAAGGACCCAACTTTTTTGTTTGTGATAGTACAAAATTAGTATATGAACTTTGTCGCATGGTTATCACTACAACCGCCGAAAATGCACGTAGATCACTTCCTCAGCAACTAAAATCTCGACAGAATTAATCAGCAGATTGGCTATATAAAAATTACATACATGCAAAGATGAAACCTTTCCAAATCAAAAAAGTAAGACAAGATGAAATTTGGTAAGGCAACCTAAACTACAATTAGAACTTACGTGCAACACAGCAAACATATCTACATCAGCAACAGAATGTTCACTGCATGCAATGCGCTATAAAATCAACTGAAAATGCCTTGGTGATGACTTTCTCAGCGACTAAAATCCGGACATGATTTAGTCATCAGCCACAGAGATTTCCCATCTTGCAAAGATATAAACCTTTCCAACTTTTTTAAAGATGAAATTTGGTCGAGCACAAGGCAGGAAAAGGAACAAAGAGCAAACTAAAACTTACATGCAACATACCAAACTTATCTACTTCAGCCACAAAGTTCTGTTATGTTCTAAATATACAAAAGCTCAAGCATGTTCACCTTTCTATTTTCTTCTGCAGTTCACTTCTACACCTTCCTTCTTCATTCAGTCAGTCGTCATTGGCTCGCTCACGCAACACCGAAACCGTGCTTTGCGCACGGTGGACCCGATCTCGACCTGTGCGTACTCGAGAGTTTTAACAATATCCTCGAAGGAGGGACGGACGTCAGGGTTTGAGTCCCAGCAGCGGGTCATGAGATCAGCGAGCACAGGAAAACAGTCGGTTGGGATGTTCGGCCGAGCACCCCTGTTTACTACAGCAAAGGCTGCTTGGACTGCTGTCATGTTCTGAAATGGGAGCAGTCCTGTAACAAGTTCCCACAGGACGATACCGAAGCTGTAGACATCAACTTTTTGGGTGTAGGGTCGGTGCTGGATCATCTCCCTGGAAAAAGAAGAGGGTTTTGTGAATTGATATGAGAAAAGGAAAATTGTAAAAAAAAAAACGATGACATTTTCTTGCAAATAACATGAAAATTTCCATATTTCAACCGCTGTCTGATATACGTACACTATATTAGAACAAGCCTCAAACATAGGAGTGAATCCATCTTATCCATTCATCCACAGGAAGTAGTATTTAGTAACCTACCATTTTGCTACTTACTGCATTTAGTTGTTAAAAATAGGGGTCAAGAATGGATGGAAGCTACCAACACAAAAAACACAGAACGAAAAAGAAACTAAAAGAAAAATGAACAGTGAGAAATAGAATTCTCCTTCGATCTATCAACAACCACTAGGCAAATGACAAACAACAAATTTGCAGACCGCGAACCAAAATAAGAAGTTTAAAAACTAGGACAATCACTGTTTGGCCTGCAATCTCGAATAAAAATCCTTAGTTCTGGAGCATGTAATTGATACAGGAAGCTAACACATTCCTTCTTCATAGTGCCACATCTATTTAAGAAATTATGACGAGCAAAAGTAGAGTGGATGTCCAAATATTACAGTGAAATTTTCGCTTAACAATCACTGTCCCTCCCTTTCTCAATGACTTACATTTAAGCAATCAAAAAGGCAACCATAGGTTAAACGTCTGTATATCTGCCCCCTCACATAATTTTAAAGAGATAAAGAAAGCCTCCACCTCCCTCCTACATAGAACGTGCATCATGCACGCTTGTGCTTGCCTATTAGAATTTCTTGTGGAACATACATGCACAAGTAGAGATATTAGTTGATGTTCAGAAGCCAGAGAAGCCAGAGCAGTGATTTCCACAAAATAGAGAACTTTTCATTAGTCTACAGGCAAAGGAAGAAAGTGTGTTGCTAGCGAAAAGGGTCTAGGGACTGCATGTGAGATCTCCAAATAATTCGGAAGCTCAGAACGACCGATGAGGTCACAAACCAACATGTGCACGGGCTAACCAAGCACTATTAGGGGTGGAAATGAACCAAATAATTAATAAATAGTTCGACAATTGTTCGAATTAGTATTCGGTCATATTCGATTCGGTAGTTCATTTACCACTAAACAAATATTTTTTAGTATTCGAGTTTACTAACGAATAGAATTTAACCAGATGTATATTCGATTCGTTTGTCTATTAAATATTCGTTTAAAATTTGATCATAATTTATTACTTATATTATTGCACATATAATGTTATATTTTGAACCCACATACCATTTCTACTTAAGTTTTATATATTGATTTTAAGATTTAAATAATCTTAAATATGTTTTCTAATTAAAATTAAAATTTAAATATATATACATTATATATTATAAATGAATACATTTTATTTATGAATTCTAATACTATTTGAAAATCAAATTCTTTAGCGGTATAAATATACTTTGATATATATTCGATAAGTATTCGTGAATATTCATGAATATTTATCAAATACCAAGTATTCGAGTTCGAATTCGAAAAACTAGATATATGAATATTAGAGTTCACATTCGAATTCAATAATTTTAAACAAATACAAATACGAACACCTTAGTATTCGATTCGATTCGATCGTTTACCACCCCTAAGCACTATGTGGTCATATGCCTTATCAGCCCATGTCGGCAATCTCATACCACCCTTTTCAGCAATACCACTAGCAAACAATTATGAACATCGTTTTTTTTTTGTGTGTTGGTGGGGGGGGGGGGGGGGGCGATCTCCACAATATTTTCCTTTCCTAGTGGTAATCTTCAAGAGTAGATACTGACTCAAGCATCAGAGAAGCAACTTTGGGAAACAAATCACTGACAACTTCTTTTGTTTGTGTTATGTCAGTCTGCATAAACGTTGTTCGCTACATGTGTTTCTCGAACTATAACTCTTATTTGTGATCTCGAATGCCCAACCCCTGTTGGCTGGTGCGGCATCACTTACCATGCTTCACATGGGTGGTTTCCTGAGTGCACTTTTGGATTCTAAGCACTACAGGTAAATAAACAAACATGTACATGTACAACAAGTTAACATATGTATTCTCCAACTAACAAATAATTTCATTTATGATTTGGAGAATGAACACCCATTCCTATAGATGAAAATGTAGCACAAAAGGTGCGTATAAGTTAGGCTAAGGCTTTTTGCTGACTCGTGTTTCCTTTTCCGGGTCTTTCTTCCCTCCTTTATATTGTGATCCCATCTCATGTATGGTCTATCAACTGTTTAGGCAATGAAAGCGTTAGGCATTACCATTGTATCTTCACTCTGGGTCAAAGCTGACCTGCTTGTAAATAGATCATCTTTGATCCATTATTCAGGAAGATTAGTAGCAATCTGATTTTACGAATTGGCTCCGTGACTCAAGATAACACATGAGACAAGCCTAAACAAAGTCAACTCGTTTATTCTTCAAGGACTTAAGAGTTAAGACGACGGGTTGAAAATTGCACGTAACACACATGTGAATTCAGGTTCACGTAGACCATCCATTTACTCAATGAAGATTTGGGCAATCAGAAATGAGATAAGAGAGTCCCTCGGCCTATATTTGGAATTGTGCTCACTCAAAGATAAAACAAGGTAAATGCCAATAATTATATACCTAGTTAAGCTTAATATTGTTTACTTTACTAGTTATCCAATGATACGTATTTTCTAACTCCTAAATAACAAGTACTACATTAATGATTGAGCGGCCGCAAATAGAAGTGGAACTATGAAGCTATAACAAACCGTTCGTATTTAGCTCAAAGTTAAACAACCTATATTAAAAGATGATATTATGGCTCCAAAATTATAAATGTGCTATATTATAAATTGCATAGAATAATGTCAATTGAAGCTTGCGCATGCCTAGGTTTGATTATCTTGTAATATGCCTGGGCCCAAAAGTTCTATACTTCTATTTGTTCTCAGCTTATAGAAGATAAAAATCAAGACGGTAAATTCAGTTAAAAGTGTCATTCAAACACATTGTGCGTGCCAATAGGCCATGAAGTGACACCTTTCTAGGTTTGGCTATCTTCTCACATCTCTAGGCTCATACACATTAAAATTCGTCATTTCAGGAACACATGGCTAATTTTGTACTAAGCACCTCACACCTCGCAATATGACAGAAACTAAAGGTTTTCAAAGTAAGATCTCGAGAAGCCAAAGGTGCCCAAACACACCCCTGAGGAGTGCAAGGTAGTTGCTTTCTTATCATCTCTACTTGGAGTTTCGAGGGGCTATCAACCTCTTTTTCATGTGGTGATTTACTTTAAATGAACTCTTTTAGGAAACTATATTTTGAAAAAAAAATATTAGCTTGATATATTAAGCCAAAATAGAACTTATTAAGGATTATTAATCCTTCAATTATAACCTTCTCTTTTTTCCCTTGGCATTTGAGCACCCTCGATCACTCGTAAACATTGTCTTGGTAAAATTTCTCCTCTTTCGTTTTTTTTAATCTGTTAACTTCTATTTTTGACTTATTTTTATGGTATTGTATACTTTTGAGAACAAGCCATATGTTGAGCTGAAAGGTCAAAGCTATCACTTAAATTATATATGTTAGTAGTTTTTTTAATATGTTAGTGCTTATTAATTAGTATTTAGTACTTGTTCGTTACTACTTACTATTTGTATAGGTAATCTACGTCTTTTTGCTTATCAAAGTTCTTCACTTCAAATATGTGCTCGTAACTCATCTACTTGTGTTTTATGATATTGTGTTTAAAAGCATATTAGATGTAGTTTTATGAAAAAATTTAATATTGTCGGACTTGTTGCACTCACGTGATCGCCTTTTTGGTCTCTCATCTCAGGCAAGATGAACACTTGTTGCCTCGGCCTCATGCGAGATATAGGACCTTGTGGCCTTTAAAAAATTGCCCACGGACTGTTTGAGCTTATGAAAGGTAGGTATCAAGGTGGTAAATTATCTTGAAAATGGGTCGAGAGGCAGCTAGTTCAGCCGTTGGGTTTGGAGGATTTAATGGTACCCGCTAAAAAATGGTCACTTTGCCCAACGGAACCTCATTGATCACCCCAGATTCTTTTATTTCCGTGTAGAGATTATTTCCTTCAAGAGTACACACCTTCTTGGTGCCACAACCATTCTTTGCAAAGCAGTACAAGTGGTTCCATTAGCATTCACATAACTGAAAAGGCCTTTCCCCTATGATTGATTACGTAGCGACTATGGTAAAAGGTCACTGTTATAAATAGTAGTAAATAGCGCCGTAATAGCGGCACTAATAGCGTTAGCATTCCCTTCCCGCTACGCTATCGCTCAATAGTGGTGACATACTACGGAATATACGCTTTCCGCTCACAAAAACGGCTAATAGTGTGTCATAGCGGCATGATTTTAAATGTCACCGACATGTCGTCAGATCAGAGGCTAGAGCGACACGGATATGGCCATTTCAAGTCGGATATCGTTTTAGAGGCCCATGTCGGACATGTTTGTGGATATTACGGACATATCGGCCGATTTTCAGCCTTGAAAAATCAGAAATCAGCTGATTTTATTTATTTATCTATTTATTTGAGTTGATAAGTATTGGGTTTGGGTTTAATACTCAAAAGCCTAACCTAATTAATTCTTTTTTTAGTCTTTGTTCCCATAGTAACCCGATAGCATATAATTTAGATTAGGACAAAGAAAAAATATTGTTCTCTTTCTCGCCGCGATCTCTTTTTATTCGTCTTTGTCTCTACAAATTGAAATTGTGAAGTATAAAAGCGTCATGTAAACAATAAGTTTGAACCGTAACTTGAAATCAATTCAAAGTCTAACACTTTATGTCAATTTTATGTAAGGCGCTTTACTTCATGTTAATTTTATGTAAGCCACTTCAAAAGTTCTAGTTTGACAATGTGTTTTTTATTTATTTGTTGGCATAATATTCTAATGTTTCCCTTTAAGAAATGAAAAATAACTCGTGTCTTGATGATGAATAGTTGAATACTCAACTCGAATAGGATAAACTATAACAAAACAAGTGCATTCCATCTTAGTGACCAAAATTGAGTAGAAATCCATCCGATATGGCAATCCCATATTTAGTATATGTCCCCCGACATATCCCTGATTTTCACTATCCGACATGAATTTTGGTTGTTCGACATGAACCCGACATCCGACATTTAAAACCTTACATAGTGGTAACTAGCGGACGTTTGGGGCCAAAATCCGCTTTTTGACTGATATCTAAATGAGGTCTGAAGTGTAGTTTTTTAAAATTAAACCCGACCCGCAGCCACTGCATCCCATCATCTCCCGCGAATTTTGGCGTATTCCCGCTGCCTCCCACAGCCTCTAGCACCTCCCTCAGCACTTCCTCTCACCTCCTCTCGCCATGAGCTTCTCCTAATACAGTCCTCTCACTGCTCAGCTCATCTTCTTGAAGACGATGACTCTTTGAACTCCTTCTCTAGTCATCTTCGTATTATATGACACTTACATGTCTATTTCATGTTTAGGCTTTTTTTAAATCATCAAATATGTAATTTTAGATTTTCTAAATTTTCCTTTTATTTTTTATTTTTTTAAATTTTTACACATCTAAATTAGGCCACTGTTTGACTTTGCGCTTTTCACTGCTATTTTGCCACAATAGCCCCAAATAGCTTTAGCGATGCCTCACCACTATGCGATGCTATCTGTTATCGATAACCTTGTCAAAAGCCTAAACCTATCTTTCTTTATCTAAACCGATTTTGATTTATAACACTCATTAATGCTATGAAAGTAGCTTCTATCTGTTCATTGAGACTACGAAATCCCTTCACTCGTAACAAGAGAAAGATCCACTAGTTATAAAGCATCACATTTGTAATGTGATAGTCATCAATTCGCTTTCAATAACGAGTTTTTCTTCTCTATTGATCTTTTCCATGGTTAATAATCTCTCATTTTCTCGTTAATAAACAATGTTAATACACATTAAGTGAACACTTAAGATGAGATTTTCACTAGATCTTAATGAGCTTTGCTATAAATAGTAAAATAACTTGGAACTTGGACAAAGTTCAACCAGAGCTTAAGCATGCCTAGCCTTGACAATTTGTCACGTGCCTAGGCCCATATGGAATCTCAGCTTAAAAATTGTAAGGTAGAAAGCAAGAAGTTAAATTTTAGTTGCATGTCACTTTAACCATTTAAGTATCATCTTGTTGCCTTCGCATCTCAACAATCTGGATATTTAACTGTGATGATTTTTTGTATCGAGGGAACCTTAGTTTGAAGTGTTCCTTTCCTGGGAGCACATTAGTTCCAATATCTTCTAGTGAAAAACTGTTTCGCAGGACTTGATCTTGTAAGACTCGCCCCTAGTTCAACTCCACTCCCATGAGTATGTGTCCTACTTAAATCACGCCACATATCCCATGGTCAATAAGAGGGGATTTGAACCTTGGCCGACTAGTGGGAACTTTCCCCACCTAACCAACTAGCGGACTAGTGGGTATTCAATTGCAACAATTCACCAAAAAATCCAAGGAAAAAATAAGCAGCTAATAGCCTAATATAAATTCAAAACATTGACAAGACAATATGCACAATTTAACTTTTGAAGAGCATGATCTAGAAAACTTGAGTTGCAATAGCATGTGGTCCACCAAGATAATCACATACATTCAATGGTGATGCATCAACTCACACTTCAATTACAACATTTCAAATATATATTGACATCTGCAACATATCGATTACATTTAATGCAAACCCAAGAGAATATCCAATCAGATCTGGGTTGTGACCATGTTACTCACACGTCATTATAAATATCCAATAAGCTTTACAGCAATTTACAAATATGCTTGTGCTTAGATCAGCTAAAATGTAATTACTATACAGAAATATATTTCTCCCAATTCTTGAAACGGCCGACATATAAAACAACTTGCTAATAATTGTAAGAAGATTCATATTACCAAGCAAAAACTGTTCTCACATAATAGATCCCGATGTATGTGGAACACTATGATGCAACGAATATAGACTCCATATATAGGTGGAATACCAAAATGCAAAGAGATTTGTGATTTAAACTTACATACAGTGCACGTATAACGAAAACTAGTGATGTGTTATCAATAACTCTCAAGCCTCGACCAAATACTATTCGTAACCAATGCGTGCATAAAAGAGGATTCCCCCGGTCCCCGCTGGTGGCCCAACAGTTGATTTAAACTTACATACAGTGCACGTATAACGAAAACTAGTGATGTGTTATCAATAACTCTCAAGTCTCGACCAAATACTATCCGTAACCAATGCGTGCATAAAAGAGGATCCCCCCGGTCCCCGCTGGTGGCGCAACAGTTGGGTGCTAGGGCTTGGACAAAGAAGTCCAAGGATCGATCTATGTCACTCCTATCCCCAATTTCATTCGATGAGTATTGTGCCGCTCGTGCTATTTTCATGGGCCCCGGGCCGCATAGGGGATCAATGGCTCTGGGGGTTTTATTGACTAGGTTAATCAGGCTTAGTACTGGGGTTGGGTTTAGGCCCCCCATATATGGTACTATGATAGAGTCCCATAGGTGAACACATATATGTAAGGGTGGGCCCCCGATACTAGGGTGCGCTCACTTATGGTGAAAAGAGCTTTGGACTGTGAATCTCGTTCCTCTATGGTTGGGAGTGCTCCAACCTTGAACCCTCGTTCTTCATACATGATTGACCTAGCCTGGAATCCTTGTCATAAAAAAATGCATGTTTCGCCAAATAGAGCAATTTTGTAGGGTAATGAGCAAATCCTCCAAATGAAATCACATATCAACACAATTAGCATCTTTATATAAGTAAATGTTGTGCATGGCAACTAAATTAAACACGGAAACCAATCATAATCATGCATGATCCAAATTAAGAACAATCCATCAGTTAACATAACAAGAACAACAAATTATGCAAGATAGATAAGCAAAACTTACGGAGCCATCCAGCGGTACGTCCCGGTCTCAGGCGTCATCCCCTCCGGCTTCACCTCAATCCTGGCCACCCCAAAATCAGCAATCTTAATTGATTTATCACCAAATATCAGCAAATTATCCGACTTCAAATCTCTATGAATGAATCCCAAACTATGCACATAAGCCATTCCCCTCGCCACATCAAGCGCCTGTCTCACTGCAACCCGCACGGGTATTGACCTATGATGCCTCTTCATCAAGAACTGCCTCACCGACCCGCCCTTAGCATACTCAGTCACTATACACCACACCATCTGCTTCCTACAAGCTCCTACAAATCCAACAATGTTAGGGTGCTTCAAATTAGACAACAACATCACCTCTTGAGCAAACTGTTGCTCCATCGTCTGAGCATGTTCTGGATCATTCTCCGGCCTCTCCAACAGCTTAATGGCGACCTCCTCGCCGTTGTAGGTCCCGCGGTAGAGCTTGCCGAAGGCTCCCTGAGCAAATACATCACCCATGTTGAGCTTACTGAGATCAATGGCCCATTGCTCATAACTCCCGAGAGAGAGAGTGGGCTGATTCGGATCCATCAACAGTTGGGCCAATATGTCGTTGTCGAGAGAGCGGGGGCCCCGGCGGTGGGGCCCGACCACGCTGTTCCTTGTGGAGAGGTCCTCGAAGGCCTTGAGACCGGGGTGGTGGAGGATTCTGGTCCGGGAGTTGCCGGAGTTGGACCCCACGCTGCTGTTGTTGTCGGCCTGCATCACGGTGGACCCTACCCCGGCGCTGCAGGAGATGGACATGCCAGCAGTGACGGTATCGTCGCCGCCGCCCAGGCCGAGCTTGAGGTAGCCGGCATCGAAGAGGTTGTGGTGGATTCTGTTGTCGTTGCCAAAGGAGAACCCGTTGAGATCCATCTGAAACCCTAAAAAGAAAGAAAAAACACCTGAGGCTGCAGAATTCGATGAAACTGAGCTCGATCGTGAGGGTTTGAGGAGAAGATGAAGGGAATGAGGCGTTAGGAGAACTCGTTGGGGTCCATCGCGATGGTCAATTAGGGATTTCTTCTTGAAACCCTAGAAAACCCTAGAGACGGTGGAATTCGATGAAATCGAGCTCGATGGAGAGGGTTCGCGCAGAGTAAAGACCGAGGGAGGTTGCTTTAGAGAGAGAGAGAGAGGCGTTAGGTCTTGGCTTGCGATTGCCCAGTGGCGATGAGAGAGAGGAGAGACGACCACTGTGTCGTCGTTTTTCTCGTTCTTCTGTCAGAATTTTCCCCCCTTTTTTTAAAATTTTGTTTTTTTTTTTAAATTGTAATAATTATCTTCAGTGTGTACATTTATTAACTAGTGTCGTCTAGCTGAGATTTTCGGTAGTTGGGTTTTTTGCTTGCGCCCCCTTGAAGTTCTGGAAATAGCTTGTTTTAGCATAATTTTTAGGGAAAATGTGCACAGGGCCCAAAAGCAGAAACTTCATATGACAAGGCTCCTCATAGTTTTATCCATGTGAATCAGCTCATTGATGTGTGACACTTTGTACTGCAGCCTTTTTTTTATTATTTATTACATACTAGCTAAACTAAAATCCCTAAATTATCATTATCCTCTCTCCTCAATCCCTCAGACCAAGCACTCATATCCTCTCTCTCTCATCTCTCTCTCTCTAAAACTAAGAACTTTCTTAAGCTCGTCACCCTGGCCCTCGCCCTCCTCGCCGTTACCGCCTCCGCTCAAGCCCCAAAAGCTCCCCTCGAGTTCGTCGCCGCCTCCCCTCCCCTCCTCTACTCGTCCTCGTCGCTATAGATCGCCGTCGCTCCCCCGTCGTAGATCACCGCCGCGGAGCTTGAGGAAAACGCACGAAAAGCTCGGGCAATTGAAGACTGTTGAGGAGTGCAGAGAGATGATCTGAATGTATGATGTTAATGGAGATGGTGTTTTATGCTTTGATGAATTCTTGTCCACACCTTACTAGTTTTAAGCTAGAAGCTAGAATTAACAAGTGTGCATGTAAAAAACCCTTGTTGGATTTAGAACTAACAAGGTGTGGGCTAGAACTAGCTGTATACAAGCTAGAACTAGGGTAATAGAAGCTAGAACTAACGTAGAAGCAATAATTAACAAGTGTGAAGGTAAAATACGAAGGCTGGCTTTAGAACTAGTAAGGTGTGGGCAAGAATTCATCAAAGCATAAAACACTATCTCCATTAACATCATACCTTCGGATCATCTCCCTGCACTCCTCAATGGTCTTCAATTGCCCGAGCTTTTCGAGCGTTTTTCTCAAGCTCCGCGGCGGGGATCTACGACGGGGAGCGGTGGCGATCTACGGCGACGAGGACGGGTGGAGGAGGGGAGGGGAGGCGGCAGCGAACTCGATGGGAGCCTTGAGGGCTTGAGCGGAGGCGGCAACGGCGAGGAGGGCGAGGGCCAGGGTAACGAGCTTAAGAAAGCTCTTAGTTTTAGAGAGAGGAGGGGGGGGAGAGAGAGAGGATATGAGAGAGAGAGAGAGAGAGGATATGAGTGCTGGGTCTGAAGGATTGAGGATAAGGATAATTTGAGGATTCTAGCTTAGCTGGCATGTAATAATTAATGAAAAAGGGCTGCAGTACAAAGTGTCACACATCAAGGGGCTGATTCACAATGGAAAAACTATGATGGGCCTCGTCACATGAAGTTTCTGCTTTTGGGGCATGTACATATTTTCCCTTATCTTTTAGCGAGTCTTCATCTATAGCTAGGGGTGCCAAATCGTTTGGTTTTATTGAAACCGATCCGTATCCGTATCCGAACGGATGCGGATAGGGTAAGCTATTTTTAAAACCAGGCGGATAGGGATCCGGTTTTGGTTTTTTTTCGGATACGGATATAAGGGTTGCGGATACGGATATCAACAATTTAATAATACAGACACGGATTTGTGGAAATTACATATTTTATAGAAAAGTTCACATAACACATAAAATTTGCACTTGTCCAAAACAATGTAAATTATATGTTACAATAAATACTTTATTTACATTTTAAACCCTAAAATTTTGCACAAAAACCATTAATATTCATAATGTTATAATTTAATTTGAAACTTTGCATAAATAACCCCAAAAGTAATATATTTATAGAAAGAACCCATGAACTATATAAGATTTATAGATTAACCCCTATAAACTTTAAAAATAAACCTCAAATAAATTATACGGAACATGTTCTTAATGATGAGAAAATTACAAATAAGTCCTTTGATTACATTTAAAATCAAACTTTTAATAGATTATATAAGAAATTGCGTAAGATATATATCCACGTATTTGCATGTATTTGCTATTCTTGTATTATATTTTTATCATTTACGACCACGTACATTTATGTAAGGAGAAGCCTACAACCACATAGATTTACCCATTTGGTTGTAATTTATACATAGGTGTACCAATTCATATCCGATTCATACTCATTTGTCGAACATCCGTTTCATACCCGTGATCGTATTCGATATGGTTCTCAAATATCCGAACCTATCCGTTTTCGACGGGTGCGGCTATGGTTAATGTTTTTTCTTACCGAAGATAATCCGTTTTCGTTTATAGAAAGCGGGTATGGATATGTTAAGTATCATATCCGAACCGTATCCGCTCCGTTAACACCCGTATCTATAGCACTTCATGCACACAAAAAAAATAATAAATAAATATATTATACGGTAATTATAAAAAAATCCATTTATAAGACAGACAATTCTGTTCCTATTTAAGTTAGTTAAAGATATTCGTAATGCATCGTCACTTTCACTAAAAATCGTAATACATCTATCTTGAAATCATATTTGCTTAGAAAAATTAGAACTTTTCTCGTGGTTATGTTTTACAAAATTTCCTCCCTTTTGCAATGTGGG
>BQKN01000110.1:227372-264028 GCA_022839385.1 Asparagus kiusianus | reverse complement strand
ATATATATATATATATATATATATATATTCACACACACACACATGGCCAATGTTGCCTCGTAACCTGCATGGGTATTGACCTGGGTAAATTTGCGGAAATACCCTAATGTTTCACTATCATTACATATTACAGATAACTAATTACCTTAATGTTTCTGTTTATAGCACTTTATTTACCATGTTGCATGCTTCTACCTTCCAAAATCCTGTCATTAGGAATATGTAACAGCAAATGCCATTTCTTGAATGATTTTGCGCTTCTTTTACACACATTTGTCCTTTGGTCTTAGCTCCAACTTCTTCACTTTATTTCTAGTAATCTACCACCACATGAAAAGAAAATGGGGATTGAATCATTTGAAAACTAATTGAAGAGAAAAGAACCATGGATATAATTCTTAAATGCTTCAAATTCTTAATTTATTTATTCCTCTTGTTTCCACTCAACTTATTAAACGTATCACAGCTCTTCTCAGTCAATTCCAAACTTCACTTTGCACAGACCTGCATTTCATAATCTGTTAAAGTTTATGGACTTTTATTCTTTATATTCAGTTATCCAGAACTTTAGTGATTTTATTTTTCTTTATCTTTAAACCAATCCCTACATTAAAATCTTTATCCAATCTCATCTCTCACTTTTTCTAATATACATTTGCCATCTTGCAACCTATCAGTCCTAACCCAAAGTTTTAAGTTCTGTGTCCATATCAGAGGAGTTTTTGTAATTATCTCCATACAGTTAATACTGGCATTGTTTCAACAAGTTTACTCCATAGTTTTCAAGTTGGATGCCTAGGAAGAAGATAACCTTTAAAACATGCTTAAGCGAAGCGTCCTCTTCACTGTTATAAATAGCGGTAAATAGCCCCGCAATAGCGGCGCTAATAGCGTTAGCGGTCCCTTCCCGCGACCCTATCGCCCGCTACGCTATCGCGCAATAGCGATAACATATTGCGGATTATGTCTGTCCGCAAAAGCGGCCAATAGTGTATCATAATGGTAAATAGTGAGCGATTGCATTCGAAATTTGCTTTTTGACTGCTATTTAAAAACGATTTGAGGCTTATTTTTTTAAAAATTAAACTCAACCCTTGACCGTTGCATTCCACCGTCTCCTGTGATTTTTAGCATACTCCTGCCACCTCTCATAGCCTCTGACACCTACCTTGATACTTCCTTCACCGTGAGCTCCTCTTAGGGCAGTCCTGTCACCGCTAAGCTTTTCTTCTTGAAGACAACTTTTTAACTCCTCTAATCATCTTCGGTATTACGTGATGGTTACATGTCTATTTCATGTCTAGTATCTCTTTAAATCATCCAATATGTACTTTTAGATTTCTTAGATTTTTCTTTAATTTTTCTTTTTTTAGTATTTATACAATTATACATATCTGAATTAGGCCTCTATTTGACTTTGCGCTTATTACCGCTATTTTGCCGCAATAGCCTGAAATAGCCTTAGCGATGCCTCACCGATACGCGACGCTATCCGCTATCGATAACCTTGGTCCTCTTAGATATTGACTTTTAACTAAACTTGTCTGGTTTTATTTTTTGAAAGTTGGTTTGTTATGCCTAGAGTGGTTAGTAATTGTTCAATAATTTCAAGCTAAAATTTTGTGTAGGAACTTGCTCAACGTTAAAAAAAACTGATCAGCTGATGTAGTTTTGTATCATTTCTCTTAACAGGACATAATGCACTGACATGGCCTATAAGAATGAAAATTACCTTGGATGCAGCAAAAGGGCTTGCATTCCTTCATGGAGCAGAAACACCTATTATCTACCGTGATTTCAAGACTTCAAACATCTTGCTAGATTCGGTTGGTATATTCTTGAACTTCATCTTTTTTAATTGCTTAAAGCCATCCTGAACAATCAAATACACAAAAATGTTGTGGTTCAATTCTATCTTATATTGCCTCTCTGCTCAGGTAAACAAAATCTCCAACGAAAGTGTAGGAGAGCACATATTGAGTGGCAGTCACTATAAGATTCTTTAGCAAGCTGTATTAGTATTGAAATATAATATCTGCACTCTTAACATGGAAACATCGTCTCTCTTTTTATGTAATTCATGGAAATTTAATGTGAAATAGCTGAAAGAAATCAGTATGTCCTTTTGACCATTTTTTCGTTCTTGCAATAAACGAAAAGAAAACCCTGATCAAGTGTGTGTTTGTGTGTGTTGGGGGTGGGGCGTGGGGGCTTGGGCTATGCCAGAATTTCATTTTTAATTATATGAACACGTACCTGGTCTTCAATCTTATATTGCAGGAATTCAATGCAAAACTTTCAGATTTTGGCCTTGCAAAGGAGGGCCCCAAGGGTGATGCAACACATGTTTCTACAAGGGTCATGGGTACCTATGGTTATGCTGCTCCTGAGTACATAATGACAGGTGAGTTGATAAGTAATCCACCAGGTTATATTATTATTCTTATTAAGGAGAATTACTACATAGCTGAAACTTTATCATCCTAAGTTTTATCACCAATACGCCCCAAACACCCGGACACCACCACCACCACCAGAAAATACACACGTGCTTTTCCTAGAAGAGAGTATAACATCTGCTTAGCACTCCATAATTTGGCATGTCTATCTTTCTAATATAAAACAGTAATAATACGATGAAAAGGTTGACAACTTGAGTTGTACGCAGCATTGTGGTTTTTGTTGTAGAAACTTATATCATGAGTAACATCTACTTAAGTAAAAAAAAAGGTTGGAACAATATGTAGATTTGTTATCATAGTATTTTAAACTGTTGAGTTATTCAAATGTAGACTAGTTTAGAATATATCCTTCCTCTTTGAGATAATGGGTTGGAGATACAGCAATGTACGCTGTCTTATGTTGGAAGAAATAAGCTATAAATCTTTGCTTACAGAAAAGTAAGAGTTAGTGGGTAGATAATTAAATTATTTGGTATGTTTGGATATATTAACTGCTAATCATCAGGCATGGCTCCTTAGTTTAAGTTTGATATCTGAGAACGGAAACTTGTTTCTGAACGTGGCCTTATTTTATATGTTTCTCATTTACCAGGACATCTGACTGCGAAAAGCGACGTTTATGGCTTCGGAGTCGTTCTCCTCGAGATAATGGTCGGAAAAAGAGCACTAGACAAGCGCAGGCCAAACCAGGAACGCAATCTCGTTGACTGGGCCCGACCGCTCTTGATTCGCACCCCCAAGCTCTTGAAAATCATAGACCCCAAATTGCAAGGCCAGTACTCGAGCAGAACGGCTGGCAGAATAGGCAACTTGGCTCACCGATGCCTCGGTGAGAACCCCAAGACTAGGCCTACAATGAGAGAGGTTGTTGAGTCCTTAGAGGCCTATAACCAAGAAGAGATGCTGTACCAAAGCAATAAAGCAGCTGGAATCCTCGACGAGGTTTCTGAAGAATCAATTGGTTGTAGGAGTAAAGAACTACAGAAGGAGTCAGAGAGCGGTCCAGTAGAAAGTATGGTTCAGGGGAGGAGGAGAATGAGGCCAGGGAATGAAAGCAAGAGTGATCCTCCCTCCAAGGAATTTGATCATCGGCATTGCCCTTCGTTGGACGAGGGACAGAATATGCGCTCGAGGCAATCACTTGATTATTACGATAGGTAAAAAGTCATCAGGAGATAGAGGGTGAAATACGTACCATCCCCGATGCTTGTCTGTGCACAGTTGGCATCTGGTGCGGCATTTTCTTTAGATATGACCTCGCCTGAGAGTCTATAAGTTTTCGGCATCTCAGATTAGCTTTTGTACAGTAAGATGAGATATGAGAGGCCTTGGCTCAGAATACAGGCGAGAAGTTGATTTTTTTTCATAATGATTTTTCTAGCGTCCACAGGGAGTGTTTTTTGAGGTCTTCATTTTCTCATAAGTTGTTGGTTCGCGAGCATTTGCTTCGTTTACTTGCACATATAATCCTCTTGATAGATGCATTGTCGTATGATGAACGCACGCGGCTGTGGTAAAAGCATGCATGAACTCACTGTGACCAAACAACTATAGCAATTATCGAAATTATACGGCTGATTCAAAATTTCACGTTTCGTTTTATTGATCGGAATTTCTAGTTCTATTCAAATTTTGATGCATCTCTATGGATCACCCCAAGATGATATCTCTGTTAATTTTGAACTCCTTTGGTTGGCGATCTAAAACATAAGGCGGCAATTGATCCAAGAAGGTCAAGAGGCAAAGCTAGGCTTATTCATTAACATAGAGTAAGATACAAACACGGCTAGCATACTTGCGAACTAACGTTTGCAGCTCTTACGGGAACATCATATGATCATAACTCAAGCACAAAGAATAAACATTGATGAAGGATGATTTTAGACCAAATTCCTTTGGATCAGGACTGAGAGACCTCTCTCATTTCTTCGACGAAGGAGACAGCACTCTCGTGCGGTACTCTCCGAGAGCCCAGATCGGAAAGATGTTCCTATACGCGGAATAGCTGATCATGCAATTTCTATTGAAAACCCCCATTATTTCCTGCAACAAGTAGAACAAACACAAAAATGGCATGTTTATGTTGAATGCTTATACGTCTAATGAGCGAAATAGAGGAAACGCTTTGGAAAGAACTTACTTGTTGAGGGAATTCACCATTCTCCATCTGCATATTTATCAGCGCTTTTGCTGCGCGGTGCAAAGGCTTCGGATCTCTCTCAGCCTGCAGGGTTTAGCAAATGTTGTAACCTTAGTAGAGACCAGCACATCAGGAAGAGATGTCCAATCAATGCAAAGTCAAGCTATGCCTAGAATACAGAATACCAAAGAGAGGATTGCCAGTTTCAAGACAAAATAGCTTCGAGAAATAGGATTCCAAGGCTGTCAAATTGTTTGTTCTTTCTGGGGCTCAATTGATCTTTTTTTAACTATTCCAACCAAGGATACAAATTGGTAATCTTTCTGTGAAATCATATCAGGAATGTGGTCACAAGCATCTCTAGTATTTCTTGTGCACGCTACGCATGCATGCATAATTCCACCTTTAGGTTAAAAAGGATGAGAAGTTGGAGGGATGGATGAGTAAGTGGGGCATTAACGATGGTTAGTGGTGATTAATAGGGGTAATTATGGAGAGCATGGGATGGATGGAAGTTAAAATGGTAGTCTTTTGAGTTTTCCAAGTTTATCCCTCTCATGATTCTTAAATATGTGTAAATTATGAAAACATTTCACGGAATTATTTGAATTCATGACTTAAACAGGGGCAGGACACCAAAAAAAAGGCTTTTATTAAATAATAGTAATAGAAAAGAGTTGGGGGTTCCTCAGTGCAGTTTGCATAGTGAAGCAAATAATTCCTAATAGGCAACAACATACAGCAAGCAGCTACTTGAATAGTTTAAGTCCAGGGTGTTGCTCAGTATTAATAGTTGAGTTTAATTGTTCAGTTGGATTGACCTGTTTCTGTTAATAATTAAATATGTCAACCTGCAGCTCTAATGAATAAAAATCCAAGCAGGAATCGGTCTCGCATGTTATCAAAGGAAATTCAAGAACGCACAATATTAGCGAATCATTTTCACTCCTTTAAGATTTTTCTTTGTCTTCGAGCTCTCTGATATGTGTGGGGAAATTCCCCACGTTTTTCTCATGTGCTCATGACCCCCTTTCAGATTGGAAGTCACATCCATTGCATGAGTAACTTACCCATTACTACCTATAAAGGCTTGCCTCCTCCAATTGCTCAACAAAACTATTGCTTTCCTTGCTCTTACTAATAGAGTTAGCAATCCTTTATTCCAATCTTCATCCCTTCCTCAAATCATTCTTCATTTCCATAGTATATCACAGGCTGTTTATGGTTAGCAGGAAAATCTTCCCCAGGTATGGTACTCCACGTCTTAATTTGAATGACAATGTGAGAAAACATGAAGTCACTAGATGCTATACAAATCTTAATCTGAATGATAATGTGAGATAACATGAAGTCACCAGATGCTATACAAGTAAAACATCTTTCTGCCCCTTCAGCTCCAATGTTAGGCTTGTCTTAACTCTCTCAGGGTACCTATTCCAAGTTTTAGGAGCCTAGATCACCATACACAGGTCAGAGAGCTGAAAAGGCCACAGTAGCAAGCAGAAGAGGTTGTCTGCCTGATGTTCAACTTAGTTCCATCTCTATCTGGAAATTATAGTGTCTAGTCACCCACAAAGTTTATGGTAAATGTTGACCTTATCTGTACTTTGACTTTCAATCGAACTCATTACTCGTCTGCCTTTTCAATTTAGATTGAACAGGAAAGCAGAGAAACTAACAGACGTCCCTAGATGGTAATTCCTAGTAAGATTGTGTGAGGACACAAATTTTCCATTTAGAAAGGAAGATTATGTACCTTGAGGAAATGGTTTAGTATGGAATATGGGGTTGAAAAGTGGTTACTTGTGCTCGAATAGGTAAACATGTACACTCAAATCTATGAAGCAGAGTTAGGTGGTAAACATGTACAGTCAGCTTGATCGTCTAGTTTGGTAAAGGATCTCTATCAATTAGGTGACCTGTCTGATGAACAAAATATATAATATGCCCACATACAATAAACCATTTGAATTGATGATATGAGTAATAACAGAGCGCCCAGGTTTATATAATAAAATGTACCCATGAACCATCGCCACCACCATGATATAAAGATACACTAAAGAATTATATGATAACGGCATGATAGAACATGAAAATAATTTCTATAATCTGGCAAACATGACTACTTTTTGCATGAGACATACCTGTCCAGCATCAATCAGTGATAACAAGGCCCATCCAGTGTTTACTGCATGAGCTCGATTGCCCTCAAGATTTGAATAGACCTGTAACAAGAGCGAATAAAAGGTTTATTATATTAAAAAGCAAGCTACCAAGTGTAAATACAGTTTTCAGATTATTTATGTAGCATCTCAACCAATGCTTTAATAATTAATTGCTTATCACCAGTTCCATGCACCTTACTCATGCTCATTAAAAAAATTCCCAAATGAGATCATACTGTTATAAATAATTGATAGATTAGAGACATCTAACATATGATATGACACCAAACCAAGACTAGCAAAGCAGCCAGTTATGCTATTATGTAAAGTTGAAGAACCATATGCTACATGTGTTAGACTAGGTAGCCTGAGATTTTATACAGTGTAGGTATGAGGCTTCAATACTTGAAGGCCAGTGACTAAGTTAGAAAATATGTAGCTGTAGACACTAAAAAAATGTCAATGAATAAAGCAAGGTTGAACCTCCCTACAAGCATGACGAGGCTCGTCATCATGATGAACCTCATCTCAGGCAACAAAGCCCATCAATAGAGTCGAAGTTCGTCATTGAAAACGAAGTTCGCTTAGAGACGAAAATCCTCTAGAAGATGAAGCTCATCCAAGAGACGAAGTCCATCTGCAGACGAACCTCGTCAAACAATGTCTCACCCCTCAGAAGACGAAGTTCGTCCAGAAACGAAGTTCGTCATTGAAGATGAAGTTCGCAGTTGCCATTATTGACGAACCTCGTGCATAGCCAAACCTCGTTTGTCATAATTTTCGGAGGCTACATTTAAGGAGGGTTAATGACCACTAGCTCACTCATTTAAGAAGAGTTAATGACCATTAACTCACCCATTTAAGGGGAGTTAATGACCACTAATTCACCCATTTAAATGGGAGTTAATGACCACTAACTCCCTCATTTTAAGGGGAGTTAAAACCCATTAACTCACTCCATAATGCTCCTAAGCCTATAAATAGGCATGATCAACATGAAAGAAAGAAGGGGGGATTGAAAGGCTAGTCAAAAAACCTATCTTTCCTCCACTCTCATTAAGCTTCATAGATCATTATCATCGGCTAATCATTTGGCCTTGTGGGCACTAAAAATGCCAAGAGACAAAAGAGTGTCGAGGCTTACTCAAACATGACGAGATTCATCACAAAGGTGAACATCGTCTCAGTCAAAGATGAGGCTTGCCACGCAACGAGGCTCCACATCAAAGATGAGGCTCGTCACGCAGTGAGGCTTGACATCAAAAGACGAAGCTCGTCATTGGAAACGAGATTCGAAGTTCATCATTGGAGGAGAAGATCGTTAGTGAAGACGAAGCTCGTCAAAGGAAGTTCACAAGACTTGCTATGCAATTGGACTCAGCTATTGAAGATGAAGTTCGTCAGTGAAGACAACTTGTCAGACGAAATCAGTGAAGACAAAATTCGTCAGGAGAAGCTCGCCATACTGTGAGGCTGGCCTTACTAGATGAACATCTCCGTGCATTGAGACTCGTCTAATCTGACGAATCTCGCCACGCAGCGAGGCTTGTCATCCACGTGAAGTTCGACCGTAACAGTCACGATGACCCAGTCAGCCACGTGGGCTAAATTGCAGGAGGCAGTTACGCCCTCTACCCACGATTTCAGCACGTCGATTACGTGTCAAAGCCCTATAAATAGTCATGAATAGCTATGAAGAAGGGGCGGGGCGGGGGGGGGGGCGTGTGGCAAAATCCCACTTCGGAAATCATTTAGCAACCAACAGGAGTGTTCGCGATTTGTTTCTGATCGTCAACGAGAAGCAATCTCGACTCAAGCATCGAGTGAAGCATCCTCTCGTTACCTAGAACCCACCTTAAACAAAAGAGAAGTCAAATCTATCTTCTCTTCCTCTGTAATCGAGAGAGTGAGTGATTGTAAGGGGTTCTTACCAAGTGATAAAACTCATTCTTAAAACAAGAAAATCAATCAACTTCAATTTTTCGACCCAATAGCATCTGGTGTTTTCTGGGATTCTAATAATAAATATGATGAAATTCCCTTTTTCCAACCAAAAAATAAAAAATATAAATCACTGCTAGATGTTTTGGTAGTAGTAATTACTGGGTCAACAAATATATTTCTCAAAAATATCCAGTCTAGTAATGTGTACTGTCATATTATGATTTATGAGGTAAGCATAAATAATAGAATGTATAATAATGGCCGTCCTTAGGGAATATTGTTGTGTCAGTGAGCCTAAGAAAAATTTAGGTTAAACATAAGATTCATAGTTTGTAATAAAATTGTACCTTGTCCTGACATGAAAGATAACTCTCTCCCCAACCACCTGAAGCCAACTGCTTTGACAACAGGAAATCACATGCTTTTCGTATGCAAGAGCTGTTCTGATAGGTTTTACCTCCAGCGATCAGTCCTTTCAACCCAAACCATGTTCCATAAGTGAAGCAAACAGCCCAAGAGCCATACCTGTAGATATTAGGGTTAGTAGTGAAAGATTATGAGAAGGATTGAACATGTGGAAATATGTCCATTAAAAGTGTAGCGACTGAAAATTTTCCTCTCAAACTAGGAGTAAAAGCACAAACCATGACCCGTCAGGCTCTTGTATCTTTTCAATGAAACGAACTGCTTTAGTAATACAATTTTCTATCTCTTCTCTTCTGTGTCCAGGATATAACTTTTTAAATGACGTTAGTGCCTGAATCGATGCGGATGTACATTCAACATATCTGCAATGGGGTGTTACATTGTCACATAAACGAAAGGAAGGTAACAGGAGAAAATTTTAAAGTAAAAGTTTCAAAAAAAATCTTACGAGTAATCAATAACAATGTCTCCAAATGTTTCAGCAGGATTGATGATCTGTTTAGAAAACAATGACAAATAAATATACATCTAATATCATTTTTTGAGAAGTACATAAAACTTTGCTCTGAGGCGATTAGTACAGCCTTCATTCAGTGAAAGTAAAATGCCTGGAAGCTTGGAAATTTGGAAAGGGTTTATAAACTCAACAATATCCTTGGGATTCTGTTGGAACATTTCTAGTAAATTTTGTATTTCACAGTTACAGCCTCATGTCAAAGCATAAAACTCAGCTTGAACGCCTGCTATACAAGGAATATCAGGACGTTTGATTGAATACTACTGTGAGGATATTAGGCATTAGCAAAATGTGCCAGTGTGAGACAGATTTTGGCACCAAAATATCAGCCTATTAACAAATAGGACATGCTACTAACTATTTCTTAGATGACACAACAAAGATATAGCAGGTGATATGATACCATCTCTTAGTTCAGGACTGTACGAAAGTCAAATATGTTGCAATTTGCGATAAATACAAAGTGACAATGATATCAAGGACAGATAAATAGATAGATTTTTGGATACACATATGTATATTTTACATGTGTATATACAGTATATATTGGACAAGTCTCATGTAATAAACATTTTAATGTATGTTAACATGAGGCCTTTGAAACAAATAGGTTATCCACATTTGCATGTCCCACTCAACATTTATGTTCATCCGCTGGCACATATTAAGAATTCACAATATGTTAACTTCTAACATCTGCCTCAGCATCATGATGAAAAGGTATGCAGTTCCTACTGCCATGTCTCGCTGACAGAGAAATTGGGTAAACCACGGAGAGAAGAGTGTACCCTATTTATTAGTTTCAATTCATTATCTTCATTAAAATATAGTATATCAGTATACATACCCTTTTCCATAGTCGTTTTCTATTGTAGAAAATACAAACATATTTCAATTCTAACAGGTGACAATATGCTGTTATGTATTTTATTGCGAAAACATGCAACTGTTTTGCATCATATGAACATTTACATGCATAATTTAATTCTATGCAACAGATCAAATACTATTGACATGATTTTCTGCAGTGAAAAGTGAGAAAGAATAAGTAGTTTTCACAAAAAAGGCATTGCTGGCTGCTGTAAAAAAATACGCATTGGCACAAATAGGCGACAAGGGAGAAGAGGTAGAAAACCTTGAACATAATACTTCAGGGAAGAATACTGACCTCCAACCACGGATATGATCTTGTCAGCTCATACGTTGCAAAACCACCTTCTGGATTCTACATTCAAACCAGAAAGAAAAATTACAAAGCAACGAAATTGGCAATAAGAGAAAAACGAATTATGTATGATAATCACATAGCTTAATATTGTAGAAAAGACCGACCTCCTGACCCCATCCATATGTTGTTTGACGCAATGTAAAGCCTTGGGGCCCACTGAGTGCAACACATTTGGCTCAAACCATAGCCTAGAATGACTAATCATTGTTGCACTTGACTCCAATGACTTAGCTTATAAACCCATCAAAACTTACTCAAGTTTCCAATGTTGGTCTAAATGGGGGGATCACAATCACCCAACCTAAAATACGTGATGTCCTCATCGCAGAATGACAACGGTCTATCACAGGATAACCATCATTGCAGGTATTTTGGATTCTAGAGGTGGTTCCTATGGGTTCTAGAGATGACTTCCGCCGCCCTCGCGTGGTGTGTCACTTAGTCTTTTATAACACTTAGTTCCACAATTTCGGCTAGCTAATTGCTTTGATACCATTTCTCATGTCCTGGGTCCGCGAGCCTACTGGCGATGTAAGCCATGGGACTCAATGAATGCACACGTTGTTTGGCTAAAATCATAGCAAAAAATGATTGGCCATTGTCGCACTTGACTCCCATGACTTAGCTTATTAACCCATCCAAACATTCTCAAGTTTCGATGTGGGACTAAATGGGGGACATTGAAACTTGGTAGGTTTAATAGGCTTTGGTTGTTGGTTTAGTTAACTTGATCCATAACGATTCCATTAGATCAGCACCTACAGAATCCAAGAGTCGTGGTTTCAGCTTTGGGTTTTAATTCGTGAAAAATACTTGTTGATAATGCAACTCAAAAGCCATGTAGTGGCAGATAAAAAATACCGAAGTCGCTTAGAAGAAAGAGGTGAAATGATGATAGCTTTATATCTTAAGATGTGAAGTGATATCTCGTGATAGCTATTTTTTCTAATTATGTTTTCCTTCCTCTTTTTTTTATTTATCTCTTCAATCCTGGTGGTAATTTTCTCTAAACTTGAGTTACTTCTTCTAAAATGTCCTTAATTTCTCTTCGTGAAGTGTTACATTGTCTGCCAACAGAAGTTTCCTATCAACAAATTGATGTTTTATGATTCGAGGCGCAATTTGTTGCATGGCTCAAGTACTATTATACTGCAGCTTTGTATTACCCATCAGTTCTTTCTGTTTCTGCCTTTTTTCTCTCTTTTTTCTGGTCTAGTCTGACTAATCTTCTGTGGTTATCTTGACCTTATTATAAAATATTATTCTCTTTCCTATAAGCCTAATCAAACTAATTCACTGCTTTCTGTGTATATGCCCAAGCTTCCCTTCAATTGTGGACGACTGGCCTGTTTCTAGTAATAGTTTCAACCAGAACTATAGTGCAGACCTAAAGAAAATAATTAATATTCTCTTTTCCTTATTATGATTAACTGCTAACAAACTTAAAAAAATGGGAACCTTGTCATGGAAGAAGGGAAAAAGAAAATCCATCTGGTATTTTCTCCCTTCGGGCGATTGAGTCGTTGAAGTTGAATGATACATGTAACAAGCTTATACAATGATGGGGATAGAATTTGGTTTGTTTGAAAGAATTGCCAAAATAATTTCAATGTAAAATCCTGAAGGTCAAGCATAATCTTTTACAAAATAGGATAACAAGGCGTTGGTTTATTAGGGAAAGAAAGACATTTGACACTACTCCAGAATATTCTATTCCTTCAGGACTTGCCCAAATTAAACTTGGAGGTTCTTGCATCAATGACGCATGAGCATGAGAACTTCCAAAACAAGTTATCTGTTGATCTGAATATTCTCGCACAATCAAATTGGGGCCACAGAATTCACGTATTGAACCAATGAAAAGAAGAGCAATCAGAAAAAGGTCTTATAGTCTTAACGTCCTCGAGCCCAATTGTTAGCCGTTTTTTCTACGATATCAAGGTTAACAGGTTCTCAAACATTATATCAAGTATTGTCTTATCAAGAAAATGATGCACTTAAAAGCAACTTATATTGATGCCTTCATATCTGATCACGGAACCTACCATCAGTGAAAGGATAACATTAACAGCGTCATAGAATCGATTTGCAACAATTGGATCACCAACAATTTCTGGAGAAATCCGTGACAACAAGAGTGCTGCCTGCACAAAACTAAAGTTAACAACCAAAATACTAAATAGTACACAGCATGAATGTGGAAAGGTGTTTGGTGCTTTGGCCTCTCCAGGGTGTGAGCAATCTTATAGCATGTTCTAGCACATCACATGTCCTTTATCTATAATCAAGAAGTTTGGAGGATTACAAGCTGATGGCATAAGATTACATTTTCTTACTAATAATATAGGTTTTTCCATCAACTAACTGGAGTTCTGTGTTTTTCTGTTGATAGCACATCAACTTTATCAGTCACAAAATTTGAGCTTGTGCTATCAACATAAAAACAGCTTCTGACCAACTTTCATGAAAAAGTACGTGCAATAAAACAGTTTCTGACCAACTTTCATGAGACTTCAACTTTGTAGTTGCTTCATTTTGTAATCGGTTGACAATAGACTTCCTTACCCAATATTTGGATGGAAACTAGTCTTGTGTCATATTTTTCCTTGCTTAACTAAGTTTCAATGATGAAATCAGTTTGATAACTAGGTGATGTTGGCATCTCGTCCATTTGATCCTTATTCACTAAAAGTTGTGCTCTGCACTGCAGTGTCCATTTTGATGGCAAATGCAGACAATGAGGTTTAAGATGATGACTACTATGTATCCAAATGAAAAACGACACCAACCTTTAAGCCTTCTGCTGTGCAATCTGAAATCGGCCATCCGTGATCGCCAGTGGAGAATGGCCATGCACCCTTAGAAATGTGCCGGTACCAGAAACTAAGGTCACCAGGGCAATCTTCAAGAACCTACGATCGGATTGAGAAAAGTGGAATGATTTGACTAAGAAAGTCTAGAACATTACAGGAAAGATAGAAATCTTTGTTTCATCATCAAACTAACCTGTGACTCTTTCACATATTTGTGCGCCTTGCTAAGGGTAGAACCAAATTCTTCAGAAAATCCAGTTGAGATAATTGCTTGAATAGTGAAGGCTGTGTCCCATAATTGGCTTCCATTATAACCCTATTAGTTTATAGAACAAAATAAACTACCCTATTAGTTTATAGAAAAAAAGTAAACTAAGAAGTTCAGATTCGATACTGCAAAATGGAGAAGACGATCACATAATGCAATTCCATACGGCAGCGAATAGGAACCTACTCTGTTTCTATCTAATCTTATGATTACATTTCTTGTGTCAGATTTATCTACCACACAAGATAAGCATAATCAATGAACTCAAGGGAGTAGGAATTTTCTGAACCTGCATTTTCATGCCATCTTCAGCAAGCCACAGATAATCATTAATTCTTGGAAGATGTAACTTGAATGCCTCTGAATTTGGATCTTCCACCCAGCAGCACAACATATTTATCACCTAAGCGTATTGAAAAGTTAGGCATATTACAGCTACATTATGATGAATACATGACACGGTTAGATAAAAACATTGATAAAAATCTTATGGAGAGTTTATGTCATGCGCCAAGATCATGTGTCAGAAACAATGTCATATGAAAGCCGAAAGTCACTTTACAATCACATAATTATTTAATAAGAAGCTAAATGGCACATTGTAGAACTAATATGTATTAGTGTATAAATAAATTAAATTTTATATCAAAGAATGAGGCTTCTTAAAGTGAAAAATAGTAGGAAGGAACCTCCCATAACAAAATCAGGATATGGAACTATAATCAGTCCCCATGATGTATTTCAATCGAAACACCAAACTATTACATGAATTGGTTATTTTATCATGAAAAGGTCCAGTAGTTAAGCTAGTTATCATCTTTTCTTAACAAGTATTCGTCTTTTCTCTCTCAAGAAGAGGCTCAGGATCTCATATCTTTTACAAATCATGGGTGATCATGAAAAAAATTGGCATCTACTATTCTTGAAACAAAAGAAATGACCATGTAGAAGTGCCATGCTTACCTTATTCACAGGACCAATGCAAATATATCGAGTATTCTCATCTTCATAGTGAATATGCTCCATAGCAGTTTTTAGAGCTTTCTCTCTCAACTTGTTACCAGGCCAGCGCATCAAAATAGGTTCCACAACCTTATGAAGAGAAGCCCAAAGAATATCTTGCACAACCGGATGGGGATAGTACAGATCTTCCTGTATAAGGATTTAAGTAAATAGTGGATTATTCATTATGGAAAAAGGGATATCTTGTAGAGCACGGATCCAAGAGTAGCCATATGCCCAGCTCTGCTCGAAAATATATATCATTAATAGGATCTGCTCGTGTATTGATAATAAATAATATGCAGAGCATGAAATGTGTATGTGTCACTGTGTATTAAAATATCCTGATTTTTAGCCTTTTTTATTACCAACATAAAGAGGAATCTAAGTGGAGAACAGTTCATTACTTCTGAAGATTGAGCAATCATATAATAATATGCTTTTACTGCATATCCTCTCACCTTTAAAACAGCCTGCTCCAAAAATGGTAAATTTTAGTTTTACCCTCACTGAAGAATGACTAACTTGGTACTGGTGTTATTTTCCTTTGCCAAATTCTGATCCAGAATTTTTTTTTTCTTTCTATTTTGAAAAAAATGATCTAGAACATGTGTCATTTCTTGAAGGAGATATTGAAGAAGATGCAGGAAATTGAGGTTTAAAATGTACTGCTATGCTCTAGAAAGGGATTAGGAAGGAAATGAGAAGCACAGACTCTAGAATAGAATATCATGTTCTAGCAAGAAAGAAGAAAGGAAATTTTCAGCAGTTATCCATACTGCATACTTGGCAGCAGTAGATTATGGGATACTCATCTATAAGAAAAGTCTATCCTTTGGTGAACAACGTGAATTGTGTACTTTGAATTTCTATAATTCTTTCTAAAAATGTATGGCCTCTGAAAGGTCTGTGTTTGTTTGAGTTTTACAAATGAAGAGATGCAAGTCCTTAGGATGTTTATAATTCTACAATGACCCCATTTAATTGAAAAAGGATAATACAGTTGCATCCTTGTCAGCTTATGTATGTCTTTTGGTTTAAGTTCACATTGGTAAACTCCCCAGTTGTTGACAGAGTTTATGAATGCTATGAAGTACCATGTATGTTAAGATTAGGAATATTAAAGTTCTTCAACTTTAATAGTATATTTAAATTACTTTCTAAGCATTGATGCTAGTTACAATTATAGCTGAACCAATGTTGAAAATGACAACAACGCATAACGTAATGTTCTACCTCTCGTAAAGGGTTAAAGGGAAAAAAACACAAAAACAGGTAACCCATAAAGTAGGTTATTTTGTTTATTAGTTATTTACATATTTTATAAATACAAATCATTCATAATGACTTCAATAATGAGAATAATCAAACTTTTCAAACATCACATCACAATTAGGAACAAAATATTTTTTACTGTTTAATTTTAAAAATATAAAGAATGTTAATTACAATTTTAAAGATTAAGAACAATATATTGTAATACAAAAATAATTTAATAAAAATTCTTTAATTTAACACAAGCCATATAGATTTACTAGGAAGTATCACAATTGAATACTAATATATAAAAAACATAAATTTATAGCTCGTTCATAGTTACACTCGTTTTATTAGTCATAGTCATAATTTCACAATCATATAATGATGTCATCAAAACAAAACATGAAGGCTTAACAAACAATTGAAAAGTAATTACTTAACTATTGTAAGCTTTAAGAAAGGATATACTCTCAAGTATGTAGAACGTATATTGAAATAATGTAAGTTATATTGAAATAACGCAAGTTGCATTAGAGTTATGATGTGTCTGAGTTATTTCCTAAGGTTATGTAACATCTAAGGCCTGTTAAGTTACATAACACATCATAACGAGTTACATAATGCGTTATTTTCAACAATGAGCTAAACTTAGAGAGTGCACTACCATTTGGAATTTTTTTCCTTCCCCCTGGTGGATATAGGAAACATGTTTGCAATGCTTCTGGTTGCTAAATGCCAATATGGAGCTTGGTTCTACACTTCTTTAGGCAGAGTTATCACTCGATGTTGCATTATTATGTCTGACAGACTGAAAATGCATTTTGTCATGTATTGAGCTGCATTTATGATATGCAAGAAAATAGGATGATAAAACAGTAGACTAGCTCGATTTGCTGAAAATGACATTATTTGGTTACTGCAGTGTTTCTGCCACAGTAGTGGAAGAGTTCTTCAACGGGTCAAAGCCTCGTGTTTTCATTTGACCGTTGATCAGGCAGTTAATTCCTTCTTTTGAGGGTTTCTCAAGGTTCATATGTTGTTTCTGATATTTCAACAATTGAGATATTTTCTCAGCCAATGCCCTTCAACCAGGAGGTTCAATTCGCAAAGTTTGCCACTCTCATGAAGAATTGCAATCTTGATTTATTTGAACCGAGAAATTTAGCTACCGTGCCTTTGTACAATTTCTTAATTTTTTAACTTCTGAAAGATAATTTGTTTTCCTAGATACGTAACTAATTATTTGAAGATTCATGCAACTTCCTCTCCTTACATGACTATCATCAAATCTTAGTTAAATAACAATAAGACAAAAAAAGTCTCTTAAGAGGTTCAGTTGCCAACAATTGTCTCAACATGACAAGATTTAATATGTATGTTAAGTTACCTAAATAAGCTTACAAACACTATGTATGTTAAATTACCTAAATGAGCTTACAAACACTATCACTAAAGTAAGATGTAAACACAATGAATATAGAGCGGGAATACGCATCAAATACATATTGTTGAAACATAATGTGGGAGACATTTTACCAACCTTTGCACACTCATTGCGTGCCATGTTCCAGTCTATCTGGTTGTAGGGAACATTGAATATCTCCTTCCTTAATGCTAAAACTGTTGGAGTGATTGGACCAACAAATCTCTTCCCATATATATACGACATGGGTAGATACACCATCCGGCAATGACACCACATTCGACCTGTCACGCAGAAAATAATGGGTAAACTTATATACCCAAAAGAGTAGTCAGTCCAGGACGAAGGATTAAATGATATTTATGTTAGCTATATTCCTGATGTTTACTATAGAGAAACTTTTCTGAGATTGAATATGGAAAAAGCATGCTCCTCTGTCCCTACCTCTCTCTGAGATAAGACCTAGAAAATATCACTCCATTCGCACATGTGCACGCTACCTAGTCTATGCAAAATAAGGATTATTTTAAAGAAATTACAATCAAGTTGAAGGTCAGACCTGTTGAAAATTGCAATACTAAGATATTTCATTCCTCTTTTGGACTATGCACATAGAGTAATCAGCAATGAGAAACGAAAAATAAAAGAAGAAAGTATTATAATCCCCTACCAAACAGTTAACATATAGGGAAGGTAATCTACAATTGTATCAACTGCAATTAAGATTTCTGACATAATTTCCAGGTGCAATTCCATAATGACATGGAAATTATTGACACACAAAAACTACTTTGATACCCATCACTACAACTAGGGTGGAAACGAATCAAATTTGATCAAATACATTTACATTCGAATTCGAATTCGGCTTTTCTCTATCGAATTCGTATTTGAATCCTTGTCGAATAGGTAAGAGGTGATCAAAATCAATATGTTTAATGAAACCATTACTCGGAAAGTATTCACGAATACTTGTTAGCACACTTGGTAGAGGCATTTGGCTCTTTAACTTGAGGTCATGGATTCAAGTCTTATATTGGTAAATTATTTGTTTTGTTTTCTTTTTACATTTTGCATAACTAGATGATGATTATTATGGTATGTCATAACTAAAATCATTAAATTTATATATTTATTAGTTACTAATTGATATATTCATAAATAGTAATAGTAATATTTATAATGTTTTATAAGATAAAAAGTTAGTTTACTGCAATAATACAGAAGTAAAACATCTCACTATAGATTTCAAATCCATATAAATCTATTTTCTAGCGAAGTTGTTGCAGCAACTTAGAATATAATCTTAATTAAATTTAGGATAAGAATATATTTTTTATAGATATTTTATTATGATATAGGTCGGCATGATGAATATCTCAAGTGTAACTTTAAAGGATAAACAGTTTATGATAAATTAAATCTAGTGGAATAAAATGTAAAGCATAAACGAACATTTAATAATCAACTGAATCGAATATACCTTTGGTTAAATTCTATTTGTTCATGAGTCGAATACTAAAAAATATTCTTTACTATTAAATGAACTACCGAATCGAATATGAACGAATATCTGAACGAATAATAACCGAATAGTTTATTAATTATTTGGTTCATTTCCGCCCCTGACTACAACAGTCTGAGACAGCTTACAAGTGCAATCAAGGACTCAAGAACCAATCTAATTACATTCTTATGGAAAGATAAAAACAGAGGAAAGTCGAAGCAAGGGTTAGGTTTTAGAGGCGTTAGCAGAAACAAGTACAACTAATTATTTTTAAAAATTATAAAAATATATATGGAAGAAAACTATGGGAGTAACCACATCTCTGTGAAAGAATGAAGAAATGGAGACCTGGATGAACTGGAAGAAAATATGGAAGTAACCACATCTCTGGGGGGAGAGGGTTGTTTCCCCACCAATCAAAGACTCCAAGTACCTGCAATCACCAAAATCAAAGTTTGTTCCCTGGTAACGTAAGTCTGTTTATGGTTCTCTTTTACTCAGAAAAGAAAACCCTCTACTGTGGTTTCAAGGAAAAGAGATGGTTTAGTTTTCTTACTGAGAGCCAAAATTTCCCCCATGATGTTATAGCAGTTGCACTTCCATGGTCTAAAATCCACTTTCTCCCTTTCTCCATTGCTCCATCTCCACCATCAGCCTCTTCACCAAGCAACCGCAAAGTAATGTACGATAGGACTGAACCAAACATGGTACTATGACCTTCAATATGCAAACCCCAGCCTCCATCTTCATTCTGCAATGCATAGACATCAAAATGAAATAATATGTGTTAAGGGCAATAAGAGCTCAAAAAAAAAAAGAAAATGAATAAAAGATCAAAAAGAAGAGATCCAAAATTCTCCCACAGGATCAAACAACATGCCTGGTGGTTGTAAAGATAACGGCACATCTCGCGCTTATGTTCTGCTGATAGGACAGTATTTAGTGCTCCAGTAACAGATAATGTGATAATCTGAGAAGTGCCACAGAGAAGGGGAAAAGAACATTATGACCATCATTCTTCTCGTATCTCAAATGTAACCATTAGACATTATCTCTGTCTATCAGCCAATTTAGGGGGAGAAATGAAATGCTTTTCAACTAGACAGTTTCTGCCGTCAATTAGCATCCCTATTAAACATATCTATACATGAAAACAGAGATAAAATTCTTTGCTATTTCGCAGCAGAGAGAAAAAACAGCATTGCAAACTTATTGACAAGGATCAGCATCATTTGGTTACATATTACCAATCCAGGCAAAAGGAACATTGGACCACCGTAATCCCCGGGCCAGTGCCCATCATGAGCTTGGAGAGTGGAATGGCGGCTGATGGCCCTTCTAAGAGAGATTGATACAGCCTCCTCAGTAACAGCTTCTTCCTCTGATAGCTTGATGTGTGGAAGATTCAGTTCTAGTGGATTTTCCTTCGCGAACTACACATACAAATAGATTTAGAAATGGATGAAAATGTAGTGAGAGCAACAGTAAGTTTGACATATATAGAGACCTGATGATAGTGGACTCTGTTGCTCAAAGAAAGACATGAACAACAGAAATCCAAAGAAAATAATTTGGTAGATTAGGAACAGAAGATTATTTACTCTTCAAACATAAATCGTCCCAGGTTGACATTCCTAATTTCTAAAGAGATCAATGCTTACATGTTGACATTTAAGGTCAAGGTGCATGCTTTCTGAATCATCTAAGTCAAATTACTTAGCGCCGTTTGTGTTTTTGTAATTCCAAAATCTAATTCCGCACAAATTTTCTCACCATGTCGAGATTCTTACATTTACAAAACTTCAATTCACATAATAAGATATTTCATTGTTTTTCCTACTTTCCCAAACATCTAAACTAATGGCAAATGGTTGCAGGGATGCGAATTGTGTCAGTTAATAAAAATTATCCATGACTTTCTAGCTTTCATAGTATCGTCCATAGTCCATACCTAACTCATTTATTATTGAGATGTATCTTTAAAATAGTTATCTAGATATATTTGCTTCCATTTTTTCATACAAATAATAAAATGGTCTTGGTGGCTGCTCGTCTTGAGCGTATATTTGTCCAAAATCATAATACTTTCACGGTATATGTTCTACAATATTGTAATACTAACGCTAGCACATCGCACGGGTAAAAGCCAGTAAATCCTCAACCTTTGCACTAAATTTTGGCCTAGATGTTTCATTCACCCCATCAAAATCTTCAGCTTTCACATGGTAGGATTTTTATTTTATTTTATTTTATTTATTTATTTATTTTATTTTATTGGGCCTGCTTTCCCAAACATCTATGCTATTATAATGTGACATATGTCACAGATACCAAACCTCTCTTCTCCCTTGAAAACAGTCATTATCCATGCCTTTCTAGCTTTCACGACATTAAATCAGAGACCTAATTCATTTATTATGATTTATCTTCAACATAGTTATCTATAAATATATAAATATTTCTTTTCGATTATTATTACTATTATTATTTTGTTACAAATAAGAGGCTAATCTTAGTGGATGTTCATTTTGAATAGTTATTTTTGAAATCATAATAGTTCCTACAATATACATGCAACACCATTGTAATACAAACTCCCATGCATTGCACAGCTAACAACTAGTTAATTGAGATAAACCCTCAACCACTGAACTAAGATTTAACCAAATATTCCTTTCCCATCACCAAGATTGCTTATTTTTCTCCTGATCAAGTTGTTGGGAGAGAAAAAAACACGCACACTAATCCACTAAAGTTCTAAACACATAGCAAAAAACGCTAGCAATAAATCAATCATGCAAGCAAATAACGCTGCCGTTAAAATTGTACCTGAAACCTCATTGGGAGATCAGAGCTATGCTTCATCTTAAACCTATTCTCCCAAAAATTTCTTCGAGCCTTTTCGATCTCTGCAATCTCTTCAGGAGTCCCATGATTCGGATCGAACTCCCAAAATTGCCTTCCTACATGATTGTTGTTCGTCCTCAGCCACGGGCTCCCGCCCTCCGCTATCTTCAGCTTCCACATTACCCAATCCTTACAACAACAAAAAATTGAAAAATCAAAAAAAAAAAATAGCACGAATTGAATGAATCGAGAGCGCAACAAACATTCGACGATTAGAGAAATCTCATTGTAAACTTACCTTTTGAAATGGAGAGAGCTCAGAATTAGGGTTTACGAGATTGGAAAAGATTCCAGAGAGCTCACTGCTGATGCTCAGTCTCCCTCCTCTTTTTGACGATTTCAAGAGACGACAGCAGCGGATCGGATCTTAAATTAATTCGGCGATCATTTCTATGCGGTGCTTCCGTACGGGAGATTTTCGGATCTGAAGCGGGATGATGGATCTCATCCTACGAAAGCCTGAGATGAAATATACGGATCCATATCCGAGACATCGAAAATATATTGATCATACCGTTGTAATTATTTTGTTGTAAATTGTAATCTTTTTAGATTAATGAAATTGAGAATTGTTTCGATGATTATATTATCCTTCTCATCCCAAGGGCCTCTATTAGAGGAGTGAAGACGCGGTACTTCTCGCAAGGAGTTGTCCCTTCTTGATAGGCAGCCGACTCGTTCATTCTCGCCAGGCCGAGTCGAAAGGTGGTCTTCCTCGAGCCCCCGGCAGCAACAGCCAGTCACCATCACATTAAATGCATAGTAAATATTCATCATTGCTCTAACCTAAAAGTCTTTATGACTCATCAAGTTCTGTCAGCACCAAAGTAGTTACTGCCGCTTGACACTAACCACCTGGATGACTCATCTTCGCTAGCATCCGACACCTGTCAACCGTCTGCCTGGACGCTGCTCAAGTTATCTACATACCTTCTGATCCTCTATAAAAGGAAGCCATGCATTTAACGTAAATCTTTGGGTATTCCACACAACTTTGAGATTTTCTTCATTATCTCACATTTTTCCGCTCAACTTCATATACTGACTTGACAATCGGATGAACCATTAGAGAACCCAACTCCGGCCTTCTAACGAGTGCTATTGTGCAGCTCTCTTATGCGGACAAGGGATCGAACATTAAGAGACATGAGGGAACCCATATCACAAGCTCCCTTGCTTAACTCGGGATTATCCGCTAATCCCATTAACATCAACAGTATATATATATATATACATACATATACATACGTATATATATGTACACACATATATATGTATATATAATTTGATTTTCTTATATCCGTTTCGCATCAACAGGTATATGTGTATCCATATCCGGTTTTTGTGCATATCACTATGAATTTTTCTTACCAAGATATATTCATATCCATCATTAGTGGGTATATATAAATATAATAAGTATCATATGCAGGCCGTATCCGATCCGTTAACACACCTATTTGGAACGCTAAAGGAAGCGCATGATTTGGTGCGGGTACCCGACTAGATCCGACCGCAACTTATAAGTTGGCGGTTTGAAGGGCGTGCGGGTGTACACACATAGAGCTTGTGGTATTTAATATACAGCTCGCACTTTCATTGTTACTTGTTGTTAATATTTTATTAGGCCACGTGAAGGAGCTCTGAAACAAAGATGAGATTAAAAAAGTTGCGGGACCGAAGTATGAAGCAAGGGGGGGAGCAGCCGAGCAGGTTATATGATAGAATATTTATTGCTCGTTTGTCGCACGGAATGGTTTTGTAATATTCACCTTTGGCCAGGGGTAAATAGAAAGTGAAAATACTTTTTAATGAAGGTGCATTTTTATTACTTTATGTTTTGCAAAATCTTGTTTAGATGTTAGAAAGTAAAATGAGAGAAAACATAAGTGATAAATAATGTAATACTTTCTTTCTTCTTATTTTATTTGGTTATCACGGAAAGTAATAATGAAAAGTGGACAAGTAAAACTGATTTGATACATATTAAATCTAAAAATATGTTTTCTATCTCATCTCTCTCTTTACTTCCCGTCAACTATCTTTAAGGACGTGTTTAGCAATCAGAAAGTAAATAAAAAGTAGAAAGTAAATTGAAAGTGAAAGTACATTCTCAAGAAAGTATTTTCTTTTGACTATCTAATTGTAAATTTTATTTGGATGATTGAAAGTGAAAAGATAGGAAGTTGACATGAGAGCTGATGTATCCACTTTATTCATAGTTTAAAAGAAAATTGTAAATACAAAGTTATTTAGCCATCTATAAACTAAAATTTAAAATTGGACAATTTTCAATTTACCACGAGATATCCCACCAGTATTCTTAGTGTAATTTTATCCTAAGTGGTTTGTATCAAGTATGATTAAGCTGCAATTATTAAGACTCTGTTAGGATACCATGGTGTTTTAATTGTTTCCATGATGTTTTTGTCAAAAACAAAACACCATATGTTTGAAAACCATTGTGTTTTTAAAGTTAAATTATAATTAAACAAAAACCACAACACTTATTTAAAAACACCTTTTAGATGTTTTAAGTTTGATGTTTTGGTTTTGAGTTTGAGAATATGTTAATATAATATGTAACATAATATATTAAATGTAATTAATATTGTGTTATTATCAACATGCTTATCATACTATATTATAGTTAATTTAATATATTAAAATATTTATTAAATAATATAAAAATATAATAAATAAAATATCTTATATAATAATATAATAACATATTAAATACCGGTATTTAACATGTTAATAATGTATTATATAATAGATTAATAATAATAAAATATAAATAAACTAATAAAAAATAACATAAAATTATTGATAATAAATAATAATACAATAATATACTACACAATAGTATAAACACTATAATATTATTAACTTTGTAATAAATAAATTGTAACAAATTAATAATTATAAAATAATAACATAATAATATAATAATATTATTATAACAATATATTGTATTTTATAAATATAATATAATATATATAATAATAACATATTATGTAATAAATAATATAATTTATTATAAAGAAAAATATTTTTTAATAATAAAATAATTTATTGCTAGCTAACAAATGTTAATGTAAAAATAATATAATAATATTTATTATATTATAAATATTAATATATTATTAAAGTACTATTAATAAACTCTAACTTATTAAAAACTATAATATATTATATAATATTAAAATATTTATAAATAATAATTTATTAATAACATACTAGTAATAACATAATATTAACATTCTTAATAATATTATATAATATGAATAATAGTATAATATTTATATTGTATGAATAATAGTATAATATTAAATTAATAATAAAATAAAATTATTATTAAAATATTAATATAATATACAATGATAATAAATTGATGTACCAAAATAATTAAATATATAATTATTTAAAAATAATATGTAATAATTATAATATTAGAGATTAGTTGCCTTGCAAAACCATCCATGAACTTTTAACTATTTCTAACCAGGCTCTCTAATGTAACCTACAATTTTTCAATGAATGGTTGTCCATCGTGATGGTTTATAGAGAGATTAGTTGGATCCGGTTGAAAGAAATTGATGATGTATTTAGAGATCTGATGATGTAAATTTTCCTTTGGCTTTTCGCTGTAGATATATCTCTTTATGGGTTGTTTGTTGCAAAAAAATAAAAATAAAAAATAAAAAACGCTGATTGAATTCGCCGGAGACCTTACAACTTTGTATGAAAATGGGGCCCATAGATTTAGAATCTCAATTTTTATCAAATACACAATTTAGTTGGTATCAATAACACGATAGAATTGTCCCTAACATAATATTATTTGGACTGCCACATGGTGGACCAAATGTCATTTGAAAAAAATTAGAAACAAATGCTAATTTTAGTCGAATTTGAAATTTCAGTCGTCGTCCTCAGCAAAAAAATTATATGCAACAAAACAAAAAATTGTTGCTCTTAAAATTCACGCAAAAAAAAAAAAAGGATTTTAAAGATTCTTACACACAATGCAATTTGCTAACAAAATATCTCCTAAATTATAGCTTTTTTAATTGTATTCATGGTAGGAGCTAATTTGTGTCAATTATTTGTCTTCCTTAAATTCTCTATTTAAATGTATCATTGTTTATGGAATCTATTGGAATACTATGTTATATCTTACAAAATCAATTTAAGTATTACATTATTAAAATAACTGTAATTAACTTAATAAAAATCTAGACACCTTGAACAAAAAAAAAACATTTTCTAATGTAATTATAAAGACAACGATTACTTTTATTTACTTGTAAAAAAGAACAGTGTGGAGCGTACCTGATAAGATGCGTACTTGTCATTCTCCATGATTGGCATAAAAATTAACATGCGTCATAGTATAAAGACATAAATAGTCAACATGTACCAAATCATAAATATCAACATGTCTCTTTATCTTATCAGAAGATGATATGTGGACACCTAATTTTTATTCAGCTAAAAATGATAACAACAATGCTTTAAGATCAAGTAATCAACCATTAATCCTATCTACTCTATAACAAGGGACAAATATCAAGATTTGGATTTGTATTGGATGTGAAGTGGGCCAAGACGCGGTCGCACGAATCTTTAGGGGCGAAGCTGAATAAAGATGTATTCGGTTTAAAATAAAGATGAAAAAACAAAACAAAAAAACATTTACAATGGAATGCTATTCCAACTTCTGAACGCAATTTCATAATTGGAATACCTTTCGAGTTTAGCGAAATACAAACTCTTTTTATTTTTATATCGTTTTATTTTTTATTTTTTATTGGCAAAAACTCTCGAAGCGATGTGTATTTGAATTGGTATGTAGTTATATTAATATACAAATAATAATTGTAGCGACATTTAACTACTTAAGGGCATCTCCAACGCAGCGGCATATATAGTCATATTAATATAAAAATAATAATTGTAGCGACATTTAATTACTTAAGGGCATCTCCAACGCAGCGGCAAAATGCCGTTGCGTTGAACTGTTCGAGCTCCAACCGTGCCGTATTTTTTGCGGCACTTTGGAGGAGATGAACAGTGCAACGCCAAATATGTCGCCACACTGTTCATCCGCATTATTACTGTTCACTGTTTTAAATTTTTTAAATATTTATTTATTATCTCTTAATTAATATAAAAATAAATAAAAGGGAATAAATTGAGAATATTCTGAGAATATTCTTTTTTGTGCAAAAAACGATGCAATGAGTTGAAGATATATTACCGTTTGATACGACTTTTGTACTATTTTGATGCAAAATTTACACCATTTTGATGCAATGGGTTGGAGATGGTCTAATAGCGAGCTCAAGGGCCGCAAAACCTCTCGCCTCCATTGACTTTAGACATTGAAGCCACGTATATCACATGAATATTGAATATATTGATGATAAATTATATCGAACCAAGATGAAGTGGCTCTCAAATGACAATTTGAATTTAATAATTAAGTCGTATACCGGCGTTAATATCCCAATAACTACATCCAGAGAAATCTTAGATTCCTAAAATCACAAGAGAAAAGTAAAAAAAAAAAATTTATTTATTTCGCGTATTAGGACAACAAAAAGCCAACCGGTACACGTTAAGCTAAAACCGCTACAAGCCCACACCATCTCCGTTACTAGCGACTATAGCGACTCCCTCCTCGTCACCATCGGACTCTTTCCCCTCCGCCACTCTTATCTTGTTCCCGCACCCGCACTTTAGCTTACCGTGACCCCTCTCGAAGAACTCCCTGTTCTCCTTCCAAACCTCCCCGTTCTCGTAGACCTCCTTCTTCCAGATCGGCACCGACGCCTTCACCTCGTCGATCACGAACCGGCACGCCTCGAGCGCGTCGGACCTGTGGACGGCCGACGCCGCGACGAACACGCTGGCCTCGCCGACGGGGACGGTGCCGAGGCGGTGGGCGACGGCGACGCGGTCGAGGGACCAGGCCGATCTCGCGCGGGCGACGATGGACCGGAGCTCGCGGAGGGCCATGGGAACGTAGGACTCGTAGCGGAGCTCGACGACGCGGTGGCCGTTGAAGGTGTCGCGGGTCGTGCCCTCGAAGGTCGCGATGGCGCCGGCGGCGGGGGAGCGGACGTGGGCGGTGTACCTGGCGGGGTCCAGGTGGGGGGAGGTGGCGGCGCTGGGGTCCACGATCTCGATCAGGTCGGAGTCCGCCATGGGTGAGGATTAGGGATTTTATCTCTTTTTATCTCCCCGACCCCTTTATTTATTTTCTACGGTGGGGAAATTAGGAGCGAATGACGTATTTGCCCCTGGGTTTAAGAGCGGGTCTGGGCTTGTATTCGAACGGGGACCCGACCCGCACACCGGGATGGATGAGTCCAGATAGCTGCGCACGGCGCTTTTTAGCAGGAGGCAGCAGAAGAGAGCGGGGGAGATAATGGCCGATGTCATCTCAGAAGCCGAAATCTGGAAACAAATCGATCTCTCCGAAAGGTATTTTCTAACTCGAGAACCATAATTTTTTACCTTTTTTTGAAATTTTCTAAGATAAGAATTAGCCACAAATCTAGGGTTTTAGACGTTAATAAAACGGCTTGCAAACTGCACCCCGAGTCCGTACAGTGTTGAGACTGAACGGGAACTACGCAGTTAATTGAATTCTTCCCAGATTTTTGTTTTTTTGTTTTGATGAGGTCCGTGGGGTATTGATGCAGTTTATATGTGATTGTTGCAGTTTAGTGGTAGAGAATGGGGAAATTTGCTCTTTCTATATATATAGGCTCTGTTTGGCAAAACTAGCTGAAAGCTGCGAGGAGATTATAGCTGAAAGCTGTTAAACTAGCTGAAAACTATGAAATTGTAGCTGAAAGCTGATAGCTGTGTAGCTAGCTGATTGACTAGAGCTGTTTGGTAAAAGTAGCTATACAACTAGCTTAAATTTATTAAATGACTAAAAAAGACATGCAATATTATTGATATAAAATTAGAATTATTATGGACAAAAATGGAAGAAAAAAATTGGCAGCTCCTTCCCAAAGACAAACGCTACTTGAGGTAGCTTTTCAAAAGCTACTTGCAAAAGACACAATCTCCAAAATAATCTCCTCCTATTTTTGGTCACCAAACAGCTCTACTAGCTTATGGATCAAGTCAATAAGACACAATCTCTTAGATAAGACACAATCTTTTGTTGCCAAACAGTGCCATAGATTTTTTCTCCGATTTCGTGTTTTTATTTTTTTATAATGATGTTCATGATGTTGGTAAGTTGGTTATTTGTAATCGCAGCTTGCTGGAGTATATAAGTTTTCGATGCCCTGATAGCTGGACTGTGTTCTTAGATTTCATGTCTTCATAGCCTGTACTGTAGTATCTATATACATCATCTAATCGCGCATTGTATGTCTTTTGTTCGGGGGAGCGCAGTTATATGGTCTGTTGCATGTTCGGGGAAGCAGCATCGCTAGCTGCGTCCACCGTCAAACGGGTGTGCAATGCCAGCTCGGCGAACGCAGTAGATGATGCCCAACTCGCTGAAATGATGGAATCAGCTGGCATGGTGTTTGTTCAGTCATTGAAAGAACTGGGAAGGTGAAAAAGATCCTCTCCATGTAGTATGCCGTTACTTCCTTTGTTCTCCCAATTTTCCTTTCCTGCTCTGCGGACGTTGTAATGTATTTATTATGAAGGTGAACTTGTCAGTCTAAGTGCTGTGATGTCTTAACATTGCCTAATTGATAAAGACCCTCATATCCCTTGAAGGAAGGTCTCGAGCGAAAACATGTATGGAAGGGGGGTGTCAAAAGCTTTTACAGTGTAAGTGTAAACTTCAGTTCAGTCCCAAAGTGGGAAATCATAAACGTCATGTCAGATGGTGAAAGTTTCATGCAAAATAGCGTAAGCTTCATAGTTTGGAGCCTGATCATATATAGGCTATGTAGAAAACTGTTAAGTGAAATAGCATAAGCTTCCCAGTTTGGAGCTTTATCATGTAGGCTGGGTAGAAAATTGTCATTGTTATTCTATGAAACATACAAGAGTGGCCTTCATGGAAAACTTTTTAATAATTCGATGGAGGTATAAACTTTTGGACAAAGCGATTAGGAATTACATTCTCTTGTGAGCGCTCACCCTCCTTAAGGAGAAGAATGAAGGTAAGTATAACAAATGGCAAGTGATGAATATGAAAAAGCAAAGAAGCAACTTTTATAGCTTGCTCGCTTTTCTGGTGTCAAAAGACTTCATCTAAGTCAACAAGAATGATGAATTTGTATAATGAACTTGCATTTGGTGGAAATGCCTCATTGTGTTGATATGGTTTCTGATTTTGTATGTTCCTCTGTTGTAAACAAATTTAAATGGTTTTCATCATATGAATAGCATTAACTTTTTTAATGTTACCTTGCTGTTGTTTCCTTGTGGTTCATGTTGTTGTGTAGCTTTATTATTCGTGGGTTATGGCCTTTTTGATTTAAAAAAAAGGGGGATTAGCTTTATTAGTAGGTTTTGATCTTTGCTGATTCTCGAAAGTTCATATAGTAAATATTCAATCCTTCGGAAAAAAATGCAGGACGAGTGAACTACTTGGCGAGCTTAAAGAGTTATTTGGTACACTGGAGACAATACCAGTTCTAGTCTTCCTAACGGGGTATGGTCAATCTACTTTTATTTGAGATTTAATTCATGATTGGATCTTTCACTTTTAAAAATTAATTAATGCTTAGAAACTGTTTTGTGCATTCTTGTAATTTAGTTTGTGCTGAGTTGTGAACAAGGAAAGCATATGATATATTTGTTTTTGTCAGGGTCTGCATGCAAATATCAGAGGGATATTCATCCAACCTATCAACAACATTGGAGGAGTTCCTTGAAAAATGGGTTTATTTGAAAGATGAAGTGGATGTTTTGCTGAAATCAGAATTGCAGGATGCTCAATTTGAAGGATGCAGGTGGCAAGCTTCCATCCCTCTTGAAAAGTACTTGGAGGTGGCAGATATTTATGCCATAACCATCCTCGGGAGGGTTCTACATAAACCTGATGTTGCTGTTTCTTGGACGGAGAGAGCTGGCTTACCTGAAGAAAAACGTCAGGTACTATATCTCGTTGTCTTGTAAGTTAGTTTCACTGAGAAGAATTGTCTTGTTAGTTAGTTTCACTGAGAAGAATTGTCTTGTAAGTTAGTTTCACTGAGCCAAATTGAAACTTAAATGAAGTTTAACAGGCACTTAAGTCCATGCACCGTAACTGCAAGTCCTTTTGTCATAAACTCAGATCATACTTTTAAGGACCTTCTAACTGCTAATAAAGGTTGTAACATGACATCCTCTATTGCTTATAACCTTTTGGCTTGGACCATGGCTCCAACTCGGAGGTAATGTCCAAACTCGGTTGAAAAACTGGGTCAGTTTTTTATGAAGTTTTCTCAGCTTTGAATTGTGGTACATTATCAACCAAAACTAGTAGGGGGCCGGCTAGCCAGCATATGTGCTCATTAAAGAAAACATAAAAATCATACGCCCACTTTAGAAATCTCTGCATAAGAATTTGTCCACATGGCTTATGAGTTGATACACAAAGCAAATTATGAGATGTAGAATCTTACTGCCATTGCAAGTTGGAAGGTCTCTAAGCGCTAGTGTCCTTAAAACTTAGTTCATACTTCATTTGACTGTTGTTCTTGGCACAAAAGTTCACTATACGTGAAAGGTCCCTTTGACTGGTGTCATTAGAACATTAGGTCATATAACTGTGTGAGTTGAACATCTTTTTAGCTTAGTGGCCTGAATCTTGTATTATATATATTATGGAAAAAGAGTACAACATTATTGATATTCATATGACTGTATCTTCAGTCTCATGAGTTCCTTTCATGATGAATTACCTACATTCTGAATGAGCGGCACTATAATGTTATTTCTTTTCTTCTGATTTCTTTAGGATATGCTGAGAAAGCTACATTCGTTGCATCTCTCGGCACATTCCAGCTCATCAACAGATAGAAGCGGCGGCTTATCTATTTCAGGTACTTGTTCAGCTGCACACACAGTGGAAAAAGTTTCTGGGGACGCTGAACTACCAGACTTTCCTAATGGACATACAGCAAAACCTTCCTCCTTGAGATCTATTAAGCCATCCGCCGAGCATATCTCAGATAAAACATTCGGGTCGAAGGTTGGAAATTTCCTACCGGTCCTTCCTCGCAGAAAGACTATGATGTTGGGCTCGTTTATTCTTTTTGTTCTTTATATTCTTCGAAAGAAACACGCAGTATGGAAACGGTAATATGTTATCCTTTTGCTAGTTCCTACCTTTTTGCGGCAATAAAGTGAAAATCACAGAAGGAACCACAATCATATGTTCTGAATCTTCTGACGTAATAACTAAGACATTTCTCGAGTGCTATAGAAGTTTGTTACGTCTGCTTGTCCTCATGCTCCCCCAAATCTTGATCCCCCCAAAACATGATCGCCAATATGTGGTAGATTCTGAAAATGCACACAAAACAAATGACACAATGGCAAATGTCATGTTTAAATTAAATCTTTGGATGCATCATCCTTCTATGATATGACTAATGGAGGAATTTCTTTTATGATATTTTTTTCAGATTTATAATCCAACAAGGCTCATCCATTAGAAGAGCTCTGATCGATGCTTGGCAGCTTGCGTTCTCTGTTCAGGTGAATCCACTCGCGGCAGTTCAGCAGTTGCCCTCTGCCACACAACGGGGAGGAAGGTGACAGACAGTTCTTCGTTTATGGAAGAAGCAGCAAAAGAGATCTCGTTGTTGTATATATAGTCATTAGATCGCTCGCAAAGAGAAATACAGAGTCTCCCCTAAGGATAATGTATGGAGGGCCCTCGTCACAATAATCACAGAAACGTTGTATCGAACGAGTTATCGCGTTACGCTGTTATATCTATCAGAGTGGCTTGGTTTTTTTTTCATAGTAGATGATAATTTGTTACGTAGTATTTGTAGATGGATGTAATTGTAAATGTGCTGAACTTTGAATGAGCGAAGGTGCAGAAAGTTTGAATTAGTTTATTTTCAACAGAGGTTTTGAGGCTCAGCTTAGCTTTTGGGGGGTGGGGAGGGGACAGCTTGGATTAGATAAAAATAAGATTAGATTGCAGATGTTAACCAGTACCTTGGTTTTTGTAGATTATTAAGTTTCGAAAATTTTGAAAGTTTGGAGAAAGCAATGTTAGATTAGAAGGTTTCATGTTTGACTATATATGAGCTGGCCGTAACCGAGATAAGGAGGATTTGGGTTTCACTATGAATTGGTCCTAAACTGAGATATTGAAGGATTTATCAAATGTTTCAAATTGTTTGTGGCTACACCCAGGAAATAAAATATCTTCATTGTTTCAAACCATTCATTTATTGAAATCTTTATCGTGCTACCTACTTAGTTTCAAGAGAGTTTCAAATTAATTTAGTGATTTTTTTTTAGAGTTTTTCTTTTCCCACTCAAGTTTTAAGTAGGATTCCATCTTCAAAGTTTGGCTCCCAAAAAAAATCAAATTAGGAGTTTTTTCAGTATGATGCTTCAAATCATTTCTTTTTATGAAATATTTACGTCGCTTGTACTTAGTTTCAAGCTATTGGTGCTCTAGGATTTTGAAAACAGGGTTTGCGTTTTAAATTTCTAAAGAAACTAGTTTTTTATTAACATCGATGTGAAAAGACAAAAAAAATAACAATCATCATTAACAAATTTTAATATACATACAACGAACAAAAATTGGGAGCGTGAAGAATCTAATTTGTTGTGCCAGTCCTGATATTTGAACCTATAAAACGAGTTGTTTTTTTAAATCTATATACACCAGTAAAAAAAATTAAATGATAAATTACAATTATAGCTGTAATTCCAACTAAAATATCAAAGATTAATTATGACAATTCTCCGTTTTCATAAGTACATTTCTAATAATCAGCATAAATGAATGAATGAACTTAATTTTCAACAATCTAATTGTTTATGTATATGATTCTAAAACTATATAAACCCGAACCATTTCCACTAAAAAAAGCACGAACCACCTGAAAAATTCAATTTTTCCTAATTTTTATGATAAAAGAGATATAGAACTATTTAAACTATTTATTTTTAAGGAAGCTATATATTTAATTGTTTATGTAGGCCTAACTCTTCGTATATTCTAAGACATTAGTTGATCGTTAGAAGATCTCAACCAACTCATTCACGCTATATATATCTCTATATGCGCCTCTGAGACGTTTCACAATCAAAATATTTTTGATACTTCTTCAACTTTTTAACAAAAAAAATATAGTTTGCACCTTCAACTTGTTCGGTTGCTTTATAATAGTGCTATATAAATTACTTGAGAAATTAATTTATTAAACTAATTAATGATATCACACCTATATATTATTCCACTACCTACTAGGATAAGATAAAAATTAACGAAGGGATTTCTTGGACGCGAAACCTTTCAAGAGTATTATTTACGACAGGTAGTGGGTTCAATTGGGCCGTGCATAGGCCAAATCCAACCGAGTTCCAGAGAATCAAATAGGCCCATCCACCAAAACCATACATGCATTAACCGTGCCAGCCAATAAGTTACACGTGTCAGCAGCTACAAGCCGTCCCTGCCACGTTTCAGCTGCGTACGTAGCCACGTGTCCATCTTCTAGTAGCAACTCACCGCTTGTAGCGTTCTCCAACATGAAAATTTACATGTTAATAATATATATATAAATGCAAAATCAAAACTAGGAGGAGTTCCATTTTAATTCAGGGTCCCTTGTTACCAAAAACAGTTCTAGAGAAATAGGAAAAGGTTAAAAAAATAAAAAAATGGGGCAAGGTGAAGAGGTGAAGACAAGAACTGACCCCAGAGTAGAGATCAAGGTACGTAGTGTCTCTCTTTATATATAACCCTCCGTTGTTGTTTAATTAAGTGATCATTTGAAGGACAAGATTTTTTTTTTTGAATTTTTTCGAGAAAATATACATTAATTGTCACATTAATTTTCAGGTGAGCTACATACATCGAGTACAATTGACCCCAACTGTTATAGATATTCTTGTAGTTATCTTGTGTTTATAGTTTGGGTCAGGGTCTTAATTGTTGTTAAATTTCACTAGTTCATAAACATCGTACGTAATTATGAAATTTCTATCTTAATATGCTGAAGTTAAAAGTGCTTTTTTTGTGTGTTTCCCTAGCCTTTTTTTTTGGCTTCTAATTAATGGATATGGATCATCTCCGCTACAAAAAAGTAGTGGAGAGACTACTATTTTTAATCTTAATCGTTAATTACTTAATAGACGATTATGATACAATTCAAATCTATCCTCACCATTGTTCGTGTATTGCGCTCGTTCCTAATTTGTACTCAAAGAAAAAATCACAACCACCAACTAGATAATCAATGATTATGATTATGATTATGTAGTGGTCCCTGTACTACCTTTTAGATGGTGGAGGAGGATCAGAATCCCTAATTAATATGCTAATTAGAGCTTGTGAGTGTACATGCACCTTCATTAAGCTTTGAAAACAGAGCTAGCTAATCATGATTAATAACTCCTAATTAAAACACTGTAGGAAAGGGGTGAGATATTCTTCTTCTACAGACCAAAGGTGAACAAGGAAGAAGCCCACAGCGCTGACGATGTGCAAAGGCTGTATGTTGTTCTCCGACCGGAATCCGGCGAGCGGTCTGTGGAGGAAAAGCAGGCACCGGATTCCGGCAAGGAAGGCGAGAAAATGTCCGAAGAGGCCAAGGATATTGAAGAGGAAGATGCCGATGATGAGGAGAAGGATCAACGTGGGAGCGAAGGTGGCCACGGCAGCGAGGTATACTCTTAGGCCCCCTTTGGCAAAGGGTTAAGGAAGAGGGGTTAAGGAGACTTAACCCCTTCTTAACCCTCCAAACACAAAAAATCTATACAAGGGTTAAAAGTGAGTTAACCCTTTATAATTTGCCAAACATAAAAAATATAGAAGAGTTAAGTTAACCTCTCTAGAGGGATTAAAATGAGTTAACCCCTCAAAATGAGGGGTTTACTAATACTCCTATTTAGAAGAATTAAGAGTTAACTTTTTTAATTATAAAGAAAATAGTTAAAATCATTGTTATTTCCAAACACTAAAATTGATCACAAGGACTAAAATAAAACTTATTTAACGGTTTAATAATTTAGTCATTCAGATTATCGAATGTGCTAAGTACATTAATCATTCAGACTATATATCATCATTTTTTAGCGTAATATTAATCAAATATATGATAATTAATATGGAGTGCATATATATAATGTTTTAACTTATGATGTTAGATTTACATCCAGGTTAGTTTTGTGTTTTTGTGTAAAGGAAATTGAGGGGGCTCATGCAAACTCAGTTTACCTATAGTACTCCATATTATATATATGTACTTCATGCTAGCTACCTGGTTAATTTGAGGATATAAAATTGCCATGCGAGAATAAATTTTTATTCTTTACGTACTGATGACATTTTTGAGATCGATCGAGTTGCATCTTGAGCCTGGTTTCCTGAATTGTGATTATTGAAGGAAGTGAATATTGAGGAGCAGCCTTTG
>BQKN01000110.1:191748-227362 GCA_022839385.1 Asparagus kiusianus | reverse complement strand
TTTGAGAAGCAGAAGCTTACCAACATCGAACACACGTCTATAGTCCTTGATGAAACCAATGATTTTTTCATCGAAATCAAAGCCGGGATTCCAGATTAACGATCCATAACCAAAAACCCACAGCACCATTGTTGCCTTTTTCTTTCTTTTCCTGCAATGTTTCAGATGTGCATATAAGCAATCCTCATTTTCACTTAAATTGAGCAAATGAGTTTACCAACTCGCAAATAAAGAACTAAGAAAGTATTAACAATCCCAGTACGCTATGCAAGCACGCCCGGTAGAACAAAAAGGACCTAACAAGATACCAACTTTCCTTCAACATAAGTCTTCGTATAGCCCAAAAAGACCTCATTTATAAATTTACAAAAAACACAGTTCTTTGGAGAAAGGGTTAAGGTTCATCCAAAAGTTAACAAAAAAAAAAAAAAAAACCAACTCCCAGACCAAGATACAAGAAAAAAAGATTAAAATTTCTCGATTTGTAATAATAGAAAGTAATCACCAAGCTTAATTAATCACAACAGAAAGCAGATCGAACGCATTCTACAAATAGGGCCAAAGGAGAAGGGGGGAAATTTTGAAATTTTGTGGCGATGTCTCACCGAAGAATCGACCTGAACGAGGGTTTCGGATCCGAACCCGAGAAATTTGGGGATGAGGAGAGAGAGGCTCTTGATCGAAGAGAGAAAAGAAAGATTTATTAGGGTTTCCGAACGTCGAAACCCTAGATCTTGAGCGCGTCCCTCTCTCTCTCTCCCTTCTTTCTCTTTCTCTCTCTAGATTTTTTTTGCTCGGGGGATTTGAGGGTGGAGGAGAGGGGGGAGCGTTTGGGGTTCATTTATAACGCGACGAGCGCGGGTTAGGATGCCACGTATGCATGATCACATGCATCACACTTGGATAATTATTTCTAGCCCCTCGTATTTTATTTTAATTGCATCTATTGTTATAGACGGTTCAACACTGTTATAAGCGAAGTGTTTCCATTTATTAAGACATTGATTTTGTATTTAACTAGGGAGCACTGGAGAAGTTTCTTGTTATTAAATTTTTTATTTATTTTTGGGTAACAAAAAAATATGCGATGTAATTGATTTATGATATTAAATGTGCATCTAAAAGATGTCAAACTCTATATTCTATGTACGGACCTCGAAGTCCAATAATTTAAGGGTTAATATTCATTTGGTTCACATTTAATGTTATAGATCCGGACGCACATGATATTTTTCCTTGTAGAAGACAGCAGATTATTCTATGCTTGTGAAGAAATCTAAAACAATTGACACCGTGCCTAAATGAAGTCATAAAATTCATTTAGAAATATTTCTAAAAAATTACGAAAATTTATGCCTAGGCCCGATACCAATAAATAAGGTCTAAAAAAATTATGGAATCTGAATTCAATTGAACTCATTGGTTAGGAGTTAGGACATTTCCTGCCCTTGATTTTGAGCTCGTAAGAGTAATATTAAGGATAAATTTCAGATAATTAAGGTGGACTTATCTGCAATTTGTTCTGATAATAATAATTATTTATATATTTTGTCAATCAACCTTCATTATCTCAATCCCAATATTTGAGGATCAACAAAGTTATCGTATACAACTCACATCCATTATGGGATCTTTTCAGAATCCATGGGGCAAAAGTAATTATTCCTAAAAAAATAATTTTTTTAGGACAGTTGCCCAGTCGTTGGTTTGTTAAAGCGTCTATGTTCAATGAACTTGAGATTTCAACTGATTTTGAACTGACGTTCAAAACAAGTACAAGTTCACGCGTTGGAGAACTTGCTATCACCGTACTGAGATGAGAAAGCGTCCGGGTTCAATGAATGTGAATGGAGGATGATGTATGTGGATGTGCGGACGCGTGATGGATGGGGGATGGATTGGTGGGTAGATGAAACTACGAAGGTGCTCGCCGTAAAAGACCAGGCTGCAACTTTGATCTTAAAATGAGGGCAGGGGACGGAATTGAAAAATAATATATTGTAAAGGATGCTTTATAGAAAATAACACGACATTTTACTATCAATTCTAACCGGCCATCAGCCCATAGATATTAGACAACAAGGCGAAGAATTATGGAAAATTCGTTCGTCCATTTTATTAAGACCAAGAATTATATCGATCCATACGTGAATAGTAACCGAGGCTGAAATTATTGGACACACGTTACGAGCTGAACTCATGCAACGGGACTGAAGTCCATACCAAAACTTTGAGTCTAGGGTCTGTTTGTTTGATTTTCTATTAAAAAAAAAAGGATAAGTAAACAATGAAAAGTTGATTTCCATTTATTTTCTAAAAAAAACTGTGAAATGAGTTTTCTTAAAAATGAGTTACATCATGTAATAATACGGTGACAACTCATCTCATCTCATCTCATCTTTTTTTTATGGTTTTAAAAAGTGAACCAAATATAAGAAAAGAAACTATCATAAAAAAAATATGTTATAATTAATTTCCTTAAATTTTTTTAACTAACCAGACAGCCTCTCAAAGAGGACGGTGATTCAATGACCCTAAAATTGTCCCACTCAAATTGTCTCATTACCCCATTTTACCCCACTTTATCCCACTCAATTATCCCATTGGGTAAAATTACCCCATTAGAACAATTTACCCCAAATTACACCAACGAAAAGAAAAGAGACCGGAGATTTGAGAGCATGTGATGGAGTGAGATACTGTGTCCTTAATGCCACGTGGACCACACATTTGGGCCTTATAAGGCCCACATCTGGCCACCATTCAAAGTGAACCACACGTACGCATCTTATATATCATGAACGTAATCAGCCTGCAGATTTGGTTGGAGATTATTTATTCAATCGACGTTCACACATAATACAAGTATAGATATCTGTAGTTTTCCAGGATAAAAAGGCACGTGTTCGTAAACCTGATACATATGGTGAGCGTGAAGATATGGGAATTTAAAGGTATGCATGCGCGTAATTAACTTTTCATACGCATGACAAATTTAACATAATTTGTCGTAGCAGCTGGCATTATTTCATCTGTAGTTCTCTATCAAAAACCAATAGAAACATCTCTAATAAGAACAGCCATTCTCAAGGCTCGTGGAACAGCAGCAGGGGTTTTATATGCTGATCGACACCCTCAGTCTTGTGATTTTGGTGGCTCCATCTCCGTAAACACCTGTACTCTCGATGTTGATTCTGATCGTTCAGTCTCCTCCAAGAATGACTGTGTCATTGCAAGAAATTCCTTCATGTGCAGCCTCTTCCACTCCTGTTAACGTTTGTACAGGGACTAAGTCAGGTTCTCCTCGAGCGAGGACATGACAAAAGAAGAAGAAGAAGAAGAAGAGCCGCCCAAACGTCAGAAAACAACGGAAATAGGGACAATAGACACTTCCTATTACAAGAATTCCCATCAAGGCGGTTTTAATCGGAGAATTCATCTTTTGCCAAGAAGTTGCACTTGACTTCATTCAGAACCTAGTCCCAAGTTGAATAAGAGAGATAAATGGTAACTTTCTCTGATCTAGTCCCATGTTGAATAAGAGAGAGAGAAGGTAACTTCCTCTGTATATCCTCCGAAAGATACTCCTAATCTCTTCCTATATTTTGCAAAAAGAAAAGCAAATCTTGTTGAGCTCTTTCAATGAGTACATCTTAAAAGAAGTAAGGCAGGACTCCTTACTCCTTCCTTCGTTTTTGCAAAAAGAAAACCAGAGGCTCTTGAGTTACTAGAAACACTATGCAAGGGGCTAACCACGGTCTCAAAATCAATCAATCTGTGCTAATCTCTAGGAGCACACCTCATGTAAATGGGAACTTTTAGTGGACATGCACATGTATGAAAATGTATTTATGCACGTTAAATGTGCAAGTATACATTCCTGCTTGGAAGGTGTCAGGCTGTTGGAGAGTGTCGAATATGTGATTATACTTCAATAATATTTTGATGTTGCTAGTGTGTGATTTTACCGAACTGGAACCCTGACAGTGCAAGGATGCAAACAAATCACGAGTCATTTGGGTTTCTCGCAAAGACCCAACCAGAGCACATTCTGCATTACCACCGGCCTCATCTCACGAGCGTTCCCTCTGCTCCAGCACTCATCCTCAACCAGATCTGATCCTGGTTTGTTTTCTACATTCTCCAGCTTTGATTTGAACCACCTTTCCGAAATTCCCGGTTTCAGCATTTGTAAAATTACTATTTTCTAATTCTCCCGAACTCTGATTTCATTTCTAATGGTGTGCTGTTGCAAAAAATATTTGATCCGTTTCACGACGAGCAAGAAAAGAAATTATTCGCCGCCAATAAGAAAATAACAATTTAAATCAAGAAGCCTGGACACCAGGTAGTTATTATCTATGAGTTTCATTATTAAATGCTTGAAAAGAACAGTATATCCATTTTGCTGAGTCTACTCGATCCAAAGATTTACTACTTGTACTACAGTAAAAGCAATGCTATTCTGAATCACTGTAGCAACAACACTGTAGCACAAACATAAAACTGTAGCGGTTAAAAATTGCTGTATCATTTTGCAAAAAAAAAATACTATAGCATTTTTAAAATCATTAATGTAGTGGAAACAAAAAAGGGGCCGTGCTTTGCACGGGGTGCACACTAGTATAAGGGAAAGTACAAATACGGACAAAAAAATTATCTATGCAGACACAGTACTCACCTCAAAATCCCACTCGCCATACAGGTCAGGATCATCTTTATCTGCCCAAATATATGCATATGCTTGTAGTTCCTCTGAAGTATCCTGCAATGTTCAATTTTCCTTCTTTTATAGTGATTGCATGAAGATCAAATGAATTATATTTCTTTTTTCTGAATTAGCTATAGAAACATTTGATTAGCTGAAGAGTCATTATTTCAATAAAACAACACGTGTATGATTTCAGTGAAAAAACTGAGATGCCTCTTTTATTAACAATTCAGAGGCGGCGATAGCCGCTCCTGTAATGCTTAAAATACTAAATGCACAACAATCTATAATAAACCATAATTTTTTAGCTCTTCTTTTTTTGTGTCGTAAGTATGGTTGGTGTTAGTAGTAGGTCTATTTATCTAGTATCTGCTTCCAAATAATAGTTAAAAATTAGTGTTAAATGTAGAAAGATCGAATAACCTGTAATACAGTTAAATGTTTGGAAAAAAGCTCCTTGTTCATGATAGCAGTACAAAGCATTTCAGAAATCATTCTAGGAAACAATTTCCTTGTCTCGAAATTGCTAGTTTTGAAAGGACCAATAAAAGAAGCAATTTTTAGCATCAAGTTAGTGATGTTGCATGACAAATTCAATACTGGTAGTAAATAGCTCTATCACTTATTAGCAAGAAAGTTAGATCTTTTGTACTCTCATGCATTTTAATACAGTGACAAACGATACTAATTCAGTAGTTGGGTAATTTACTACTAGTAGTACAGAAACATAAGTGCACAAGTCAGTAATAATACTAATCTCTATATTCTTACAATCAAAGAGATCTCAACAGTTTCTCTCTTATATTCCACATCTTCAAATGCATCAAGGGCATCTAACTCAAGGTCTGTAATTCCCTGGAGAACCTGTAGAAGGAAGGTACCAAGAAATAAATATACACAAAAAACAGAAGAACTACAAATAAATAAACTAAAACAGAATCGGGAAGTTTGAGCACTAAATTCAATTTTGCACCACTAACATGGTTTGTGGTTGCAAAATAATAAAAAGGCTAGAAGAACAAATTTCACCCCCCCCCCCCCCCAACCCCCTCTCATTCTCACTTACTTATCATCTCTTCCCAATATAATCTGTGATGAAGTTGTACCTAGCGTGTTGACTTACAAATTACACGATCATCAACAACACGCTGATTACAATGGTAGTAGAATGTATGTATGAAAAGAATGATGTATAACCACTGTGTGCATACAAGATTCATGCTTGATAGCACTAAAATTTCTACGGAATAGAATCATTCTTCAAAGTTTTATGGTCCAATTTGCAGCGTGATAATCACATTTTGAAGAAAAGTTTTGAATGCTTCATGACAAACCTTTCCTGAAACCTCCTTGCTTTCAACAGGTAGAATTGCTGGATAAAGGCGTCCCTTTATACTAAACCTGTGGCTGAAAGATATCAGTCGATGTGTCAATAGGACATCCTGAAACATGCCTTACTAAAGCGAAATACTTCATTATGTATGTTTAATAAATAGTCATTTTAATTTTAAAAACAAAAAAAGAAAGGAAGAATGAAAACCTTCAAACACAAATTTATACCAGAATCAAAATTGACTGATCATAATCAGTAGTTAAAATTAGAGATGACAAAAATAGGTGAAAAAGTGCTCTATCTGCCAAAAAAGTCCTTCCAAGTTCATATTTGTTTTACTTCTTTGTTTTATCTGATGTCCATAGGACTTGAAAGAAAGGAGATGAGGAGATCTTATTACAGGACTTGGGCATTCTAGTTTTTTTTTTTAATTCAAATCTTGCTCAATGATATCTTTACTCTCGGTCCAGGTAATTTGAATTTTAACTTATTTGCTCAAAAGCAGTAATGATCAATTCCCATGAGCTATCTGGACAGTGGATTAGCTGGAAAGTGGTCAGGTCAGTCTTTAACTTGCTTCATGATGATTGCATCAATCCACCAAATGAGTGAAGAAAGGTGGACAAAATGGATGGTAGATAATTCTTCTGGATTGGGATCCTCTACTCATCAACAGTGCCTCCTAACATTTGTTAATGCATCTTCACCTTTCATTTTGTGGATAAGCACAAAATGAAAGATGGTCCCACAAAATGAAAGGTGAAGATGCATTAGCAAATATTAGGAGGCACTGTTGATGAGTAGAGGATCCCAATCCAATTCTTCTAGCTTCTGGAAAAGGGTGACGTAGAAGAGTGAGAGTATTAAACGTGGCATTAGATTTTATTTTGTTGATGATGGGAATTATAAGGATTATGTTGGACTTTATTGATTAGGGATACCATCTTAACTACTGACAATTCATATTTATTTAGGATTGCAATTGTTGAAGAAGAGGGATTAAAAATCTAACTTTTTTGAGGGAATTGACATGCTTCAGGTTCCTACTAATGCAGAGTTTGTATTTTTCTTAATTCATACTGTTTGGACTTTTGCATCAGGAGTATGTGATTGTAATGGTTTATGTTGTTGCTTCTACATAAATCTTCAAAGAGGGTAAGATTTTTTTCTCTCTCTCTCGAATAAAAACAAGGGTTTTCCTTTATTTTAAGCCAATATTCATTTACAATGAATTATTTTTATACCCACATACTTGTAAAATCATCATTCACACCCCCAAAGTACCTTAGCTGATTAACTTTTAAACTCGAAATCTGTGTCAATCTGCTATAACTCGACCAAAGCTGCTCCAATATTTGTTAATCTGCTACAACAAAGGGGTCAAATATAGAATCCGGTTCTGAACATAAGAGTTAGTTGCAAATAGACCCCCAGTTGTACCCCACTTTCGAACTTATTACTCCGTAGTTTGATTTTGGCAGATAAACCCCCAGATAATAAATTTTATTGACTTTTTTTTTTACTCTCAGATAGACCCACTAATTTCACCAATGGTAATATCACCTAAAATTTCACACAATATAAAATAGTAAAAATAATTCATCTCAAAGAGGTAGTAATAAGTTCTAAAGCGCGATAACCCTAAACATAAAAATAATTTAGGGTAAGATAATGCGTTAACAAAACCCTAACGATCGATAAATCAAATGCAAGTTGCCCTAACCGATTGACATAAATTAAGTAAATGCATGATAAATTCAAGGCTTAGGTCATCGGATAAAAAGCTAATTCGGATATCGAAATCTGATGAAATCGATAGAGAGAGAGAGAGAGAGAGGTTACTGGTTGCTGAGGACGGCGGGAGAGGAGGCGGGAACGCGCTTGACGACCATCTGAACCACCTCGTTGGCGAGCAGGCTGCCGTAGACGAAGACGTTGTGGAGCGACGGCGGCGGAGTAATCGCCATTTTTGCGCTCTCTCTCCTCTCTCTCTCTCTGTCTTTCTCTCTCTAAAATAACTGAAACGGACGTTGTTAACGAGAGCAGCTTGGATTATTTACAGAGGAGCCCTCTTTCTTGTGTTATTGGCAGTTGGGGTAGTAGTTTGCTAATAGAGATTCTTTATTAAAAGACCAAAATGAATTGTAGCTTGGTTGGAAAAAAGATTGGATTTGGAGATTCCAGATTTTTATTATAAAAGCAGATGAAATAATTTCTAATCATTTTTGCACGAAAACTTGGACCTGTGAGCTTTCTCATCGCATATAGACACCTCTACTTTGTCAGCCAGAAACAAATCATGATGACATAAGCAGTTAACAGGATTAATTCACAACTTCATTTTTTTTAATTAATGTTCTGCAAGATTTGAGATTGTAAAAATTGAAGATGTCCCAAGCCATAATAATTACTGGATAATTATATTAGTTAAACCAACACATTAATCTATAGTATATTAACAAAGTCTTTTATCCTGAACAAATTCACAACCTTTTCTTCTGTAGACTGGACTGCATCTGGATAATGTAAACTAATAAGTAAAAAAAAAAAAAAAAAAAAATTCCTGAAACTGCATAGACATAATAAGCCTATATCAGCAAATAACCCTCTACCCATTAGAAAAGATGAATTTTGATGAGAAATTCCATAAAATCATTTCTTGTAATAATATATATAACCTACCGTGTGGATCTCTTTGTTCCACAAGGTTCCATCATCATGATGTAGTAAAACTTCAAAATAAAAGCAACTTTTTTTTTTCTAAGCATGTATACATATCAGCCATCCCCCATTTCCAAAGTAAACCCACCCAAAAGAACAAATAAAACTTTAAGGACCCAAACAATTAAACTACCATCTCATGAGAGAAGCATCACAAGCCCACAAAAACTGCGACAGCTCAGAGGAAACAGCTGTTCATATGTTTGGAGACTCTTCAGAGCCCTTCTCTTTAGCTTGTTGTACGACTGAACAATTACCATTGCTGCTATTTTTAATGTATATCCTTGGCTTGGTACCTTTCTTCATCTTCGACGGTGATGGCGATGGTGTGGGAGGTGATGACGACTGAGAACACGGGCGGCAATGAACTGGACTGCCATTGGCTGGAGGGACCGGAAGATCTTCAGCTGTTGGCTCTACCCATGACAGGGGATTCACTGAACGATGTTCGTAGAGCATGAGATATTTCGAAAGGTGGTAATAAGAAAAGTGTATGCTGCTAAAGTAGTAAACAGATAGGGATACTGGATATAAGCAGTCACCTTGTTCAGCAAAAGGAACTGCCAAGAGATAGAAGTGGCGAGGCCCATAGATTACAATGTGAGATGAGACACACCACAAGTCTTATCTTTTGGTAGCTCATTTAGAAACATTAAACACAATCTATGGACTAAACTACAATGCTGTTATATTAAAAATAAATGGGCAGAAAGAATGCATTTATGCACTGAACCTCAAGGAATGTGACAGAGTGAAAGGAAAGTATTGCACGCATGACGTATAATATCCATCAAAACAATCCCATGGTTAATATTAACAAGACTATGGAATACATACATCCACCAAACCACTAGCATTGGCAGAAGGAAAATTACTTGCATATTGAAAAGAAAAAAAGAAGGGAAAAAAAAGAGAGAATGGCATGTGAATATTGCAGAAGGATTCTATATGACACATAAAAATTTCCTTAAGAAAGATGAAATAAACACAGCACACGAGTTGTGCATTTCTTCATCTCTCTTTGTTGTATAGCCAGTAATCAATAATTCCATATTCACTGTATCAATTGTCATCTATAGCATATGCATGCCCATCCATACAGACACGGGCATGTAAAAGTATATAAGCATAACCGCTCGTCAATAAGAAGGCAAGATATAATGCATCCGAAACATATTTATGACAAGATAACTGCTCGTCAAGAATATGACAAGATACAATACTTCTAGAAAAGGAAATGAAATATGAGTTGTTATATTTATCATGTCTCTCTTTCGAGGTTCTCTATTATCAAGTACATAATTGAAAAAATGTAACGACAACCATACATATATTCATACAAACAAATGGGTACAATTTTCTCTACTAAGGTTCCTGGCATCAAAATGCGTGCTCACAAAGATGTGAACAAATGTGAGAATGCATGCCTCTATATCTGTCTGCGCAGGCCGCAGACAATTGTCAAAGACTCAAGGCACTTACAAAAATATACACCCATTATGCACATAAAAGAGCATGTCAGGCCCTTTTCAAGATGAAACTGTATTATATGAATTGTCATCTTTTACTGTTTTCCTCTTTTGAGGCTGTAAGATGGATGTGGATTTGAGCATACATGTAATGCTTGTATGTTAATTCATGTGTGTGTGTGCATTCATCATACATGTGTAGGTGGATCACAATAGATAGCGATGACTGTGTTGCCTTCAGGAGAACTTCCATGTCAGACTGGAAAATCACATTATCATCCCTACAAGTACTGATGATTTGTGGTCGTCCATATTGATACTTATTTTCTCTTTCTCCAAATAATAAGTTACTTAAAGCCAGCCATTAAGGTAAGCGCCAGTTAAGGGGAAGAAAAGGCACTAATCTGATGTTACTAGTAGCATAACAGATTCCACATTGAAGTAAAAAATAAAATTAATAAGAGCTTCATAGATATCTTACAGAATAGTGTCTACAGATTCATGAAAGAACCATTTAACTTTTTTCATACCTTCTTCTGGTTCCAGAGGCATTGACAATCCAAGACCACCATCAGGATTTGATACTCGTGTAGGTCGTTTCCTCACATAGTTATCTTTCAGAGGCCTCGGGATCTGAAAAGAAAATTGAGATAATTTCACCCCTTGTTCGGTGTATTCTGGATGTTCTAGCAGGTGCCTGCAAAACCATAAAAGTCAGTGTAAGTTCTCAAGCTTGAACAAAACCCATAACAGATAGCGATCCATTGTTCCACAAAACAAACTAAAGAGCTTGTTGGAAGATTCTTATAAGTCTGTTCACCAAAAACAATCTTACAGTTTGTCCCACCAAACAACATAATGGGTTACCACAATGAGTGATCCACAGAGTTCATCTTGCTCTACATGTAAGGAAACGTATACGACAAAAGATTATGCAACTTGAAAGCTTCTAATTCATCTAAGAATGGAATTCATTTTTCAACCATTAGATGAATTAGTAATCTTCATAACACATAATTTTGTTTATATACATTTAATGATTTGATCAAGATGATCAGGATGTATCGCCAAGATGAACAGGATGTATCGCCATTGTAGTAGCCTACAATGCAGTTTGGTAGGCTGGAGAAAAACTTTAAGTTGTTCATAAACAATAATAAAACAAACTCGAACATAAATCCATTCAATGGGACAAATACAACTACCAAACGCACATACATAATTAACTCTAAAAATATCCTCCGATGCCTCATACTGAATTTAAAATTTCTAGCCATACATTGCAAATAAATAGAGGTAAGATAATGAACATTTGGGCATACTTTTGGACTTCAACCATGGACCTCAGTTTCTTTCCAGATGGAGCAACATAGTACCTGAAAACAGAAAATTTGAAAAGCTTGTGTTAAAGGGCAGTTGAACTTGAATTACGAGTAAATATTCACTTTTATAGAAGTGATGTCATAACGAAAACCCATTACTTTGCATTCACTGCAGAAATTAAGTTTCCTCATTGAACTCATAAACTCGACCTGTTAGTAAGAAAGTTGACAACAAAAGGAAAGAAAACAGTAGTGAATTTATTAAGGATGAGTATTTCTTTAAGCCAACAGCTTTGGTGCTTCAAAGGAGCACTGGCGGCAAATTTTGTAATTTTCTCCCTTGAAAATCTCTCTCACAAGCAGAATTTTAAGAATAGGGTAGTTAGGAGGTGTTCCACACCCAAAATCATAAATAACCCAACTTCTAATAGATAAAAAAGATTATTTTGGGAAACAAATATGTAAAGAAAAATAACTTCAACTTCAAATGGTTTTTTAAAAAAAGAAAAAGGTAAAGATAAATCAGATTTTAGGGCTTGTTATAACCTTCCCACTAATCATTCACGTACAGGAATTTCCACCAAGTTTTTAGATATGTTTCTTAATTAAACTAAGTGATTTAATTTATATTCAACTTTATTTTTTTTCCTTTGAAAAATTAACTATTTAATCTATCAAAACTCAGTTTCTTTTTCTATCAAGCAGTTCATTCTCCTTTCAAATATCCTGTCTTATTTATATTGGTTTGTGTTTAGAAGTTTTATATTTAATTTTGGCTGGCACTTTTATTCCCTTTTATTCAAAATGATTTTGAAAAAAGAAAATCTGGTCGCCTCGAGCGTATTTCTATTTCTTTGGGACCTAACAGAAATACTGGAGGGATGTATTAGGTAAAGCGATAGTTTTTGGAAAGAGATAAATTTGGAGAGACAAAATCACCCCTCCTTTTTCAGCCACTGTTTAGTATGCTTATCAATTTAATAATTCAAAAACTCCTATTATCGGAGCACCAAAGCAAAACTCTTTCTTTAAATGTGAACCCTTGTGTTGCCTGATTAACTCATACATGTTGCCTATTATGCATGTTAGGAAATAAGTATATAAATGAGATTGATCCCAGTATTACCAATTTTGGGGGAAAAGTCACTAGGGGCTGCTTTTTCAAGAGGAAAAAGAGAGAATGAATCTGAAGAAAAGAAAAATATCTCAGAATGCCGTATCATTTGTGGGCCTAAATATGTTGTCGAAGAACCTTTCTACAACGCCAATTGAAGTTGTTGTGAGGGTTGAGGGTTATGATTTTAGATTTTATAATTTATAACCTAGCATCCCCCCCCCTCAACCACCGATAAAAGAAGAAGTTATGTGTCCTTTTGTGAGCTGAAACCTAGACTTAGGCAGCATTATCTATTTTTGTTTTTGATTGCTTTAAATTTACAGCCGGTAGGATTTGAACCTATGTTACTCTAATATCACGTGAAAGAACCCTTCAACCACACCAAAACTTCGAAGTCATGGTGAGGGTTGAGTTATAATTTTATACTAACATATACTATATGTATCATTCCCATGATAAAAAAATATCATCTATGGAGTTAAGACAATGTTCAATTTAATTAAACTGGTGTTATAGCCAGTGCGCAGCTTAAAGTTTTCCTTCCATTGATAAGTTTTCTTTACTGCAGTTTTCTACAGTTATCCATAAACTCCAAAATGCCAAAGAAGGTTAATTTCACTGTCACCACAAGTCCGCATTATAGTAACCTGCATATATCAAATCTCGAAAGTTGAGATTAACTACAAGTTACAAATCTGCCAGACTAGATGGTTTTTAAACACCCAATTAATGCAAGAGAAAGAGAAGTGTCCATTTCTCTTTCTCCCCCTTTCTTTTCCTACTCAGGAGATCCTAAATCTTCCCCTTCTTCTCATCCAAATCCAGAATGAAAATAACCGCATCTTGTAGGCCATCAATTAGTGAGATTACAGCTTTGAGCTACAGTACATGCTAGCAAACTGCAGTTTACATACCAGTAACTACAAGTTAACAATAACTAATCCAAACAAGTCCCTAAAGGCCTACAGAGAACTGCAAGAAATGTTTCAAGGCTGACTCTTCATAACACCAACATACCAGTACATATTCAAAGGTATGTGATTCTATAATAAATGCAAAGGTGAAGTCTCGGTTAAGCTTTAAAATATGTGAACCCTTCTCGAGTTGTCCAAATCGATGTGACCAAAGATTAATCTTCTGTTCACAGGCCATGTCAGCAAAATGCTAAACTTGGAAATACTCAGAGATAGATGCTGCTGAGATATTAAATAAATGAAAAGACAGAGTTCCGGTTAAGCTTTACATTATTTGAACCTTTTAGAGTTGTCAAATTGACATGTCTAAACATGAATTGCCATGTATAATGAAAGGATAGCACATCAAGCAAAATTGTGGAGGCGTTCAATCAATAATGTATAATAAAATGTGAGGCTCAGCCTTCGTTTGTTCATAACATATTTTGTATATACTATTAGAAATCTGTCTAGTCACCTAAAAAACTATCGACTCAAAAAATCATTGCCTTCATTCTCAAGTACTACGGAACAATAAGGGGCTATTTATTTCATTACATCTGTGAGAATTCTAGTAAGGATTAACTGACAGTGGTTGGGTCTACTGCAATTTTTTGTCAGATTTAAATCCCACAACCGAATCTTCTGTTTGTTCCATCACTTTGAGAGCGGGAGGATCGAGATGGTTGAGCATTACATGTAGGAAAAAGCGGGGTGTCAGAAACCTCTCACGAAGGGCAGGAACTTGAGAGATAAGTGAGAAATATGGACCCCACTTAATATTAAAAAATGACAAAGTTATATAAAACATCCTAGAAAACTCAGGAAACATAAGAAAGGTACAATTTCTTTTAAGAAAGTCTAAAGAACTTTCCAAAACATAATATTATATCACATTTTAAGTACAATATCAATTATTAGTGGGGCCCACAAACATCTTTTCAATTTTACCCTTTTTTTTCACAAACAAACAAAGATTTTCACTATCTTTTTCCAAAACTAACATTCCATCACACTATCCTACAAAACCAAACAAAAAATTAAAATTTGAGAAAAATGTGGATTCCTTGGATTCATGACATTGGCATAAATCCAACATGCAAATCTTTCAAACCAAGCAGCCCCTAAGACCACAGACTAATACGTCATTGATGCTCATATTTAAGGAGGATTATGGTCGACAGAAAAAATTATTGACATTAAATTTGGTAAATCGCAAGTCTTTATTTGGCAAAAAGAACCAAACACAAGTGACTTTCAGTACTAGTACTTGTGTTTCTTTTTCCTACATCTTCATTAAACCACCCAAGACAATATTGTAATAGAGAATCTTAGATATTCTCCTTATAAAAAAGTTTGAACAGAGAGACTGTGTGCCAAGCAAATGACAATCGTGGAAGCAATGCAGAAACATTTGTGTTTCATTTTCTCTTTCCTTAAATTGAGATAAATTGTACCCCATAAGACAGAAATTGATGATCCATCACGTGACAAATTCTCAACAGCAATCACTCTCTGGAGTTCATCTCTGCTATGTACAAAGTCAGATGCATCCATCCACCTAAAACAAGTGGACTGTGTGCAAGATCATAATTGTCATGTACGAATCCACTACATTATGCTCTTCACCATGAACAAGGAAATAAACTTAGAAAATGCTTTCAAATATGTATCATCACAATTACAAGGGAAATGAAGAAGTAAATCTTCTGTATATCTGTACTGGTTTAAACTGGTTTATTTTTTTGGATCAATATATAGAATCTTTCTTTTGTGTAGGTAAGCAAATAATAGGAAATGGAGAGCTTGTATGTCAGTGAAACTGATACCTTGTGCTGGGAGAAATTACCAAAAGAAGATCCGACTCTCACATGTAACTCCATATGCAACTAATGATTACAACTTCTCTTCAAAGCTTACAGCTAGCCACTAAATATACTATTTTCTGTACCTTGCTGAATGAACCATATAAAAATCAGAAGAGTAAAAAGTAAAATATAGCTATTCAAGCATCAGAATCAATTCCATGGAACATCCAACATCAGTTAAAACAGCTAGCTAGTATCTGATATTAAATTTCTACTGTGGCAAAGTGAAAGACTAATTCTGAGCTACTGTAGAAGTAACAGGAAAGAAGAAATGACCAAGAAACGAGAACGGGAAGACTTACACGTCTGCAAACCTGGTGCCCCCTTCCCCTCTAATTCTAAGCTGCCTTTCCCATCCACGCGGAGGTTGAGCAATGCTAGGCTTATCGATTGCCCAAAGTCTACTTCCATCTTGAGATATGTCTGCTGGATCGTCACAAGTTATATCAGGACGCCATGCACGAGCTTGCTGGCATGTAAAAGGCCTTTCCATGATGTGCTCACGTATTTCCTCATACTTTTCCTTTGTCGGGATGAGTCTCCATTTAAAACAATTAGCACACTGGACAGTGAATGCCCCAACAGACGGATATACCCGGCTAGAAGGATTTGATGTTATCAGTCTTTGGTTGTGCTCAGATATCGGAAGTGTGTTCTCGATTGTATTGATGGTATCAGGATTGTAAAGCACCAACTGGTTCGAACTATTACCAATAGATTCATCACCACCATTCTCTACATCACCTTCAGCTCTATGCAGTGCCCTTTTACGATTCTTTTTGGTAGGTCGGAGGGGTGTAGAACATTCTTTCTTCAACAATGACGGAGAACCTTCAAGATTTAGCTGAGTCTCGCTCAACTCTCTAGTGTCAACTGCAGCATTGTCTGATGAACTTTTGATAGATTCATCAGCATTGGCCTCCCCATTCACCTTAACAATATCCACCGGCTCTTTAACAAACAAATTCATAGGTTGTGGTAAGATAGAGCTTTCCTGTTGTAGCATTGGTGAAGCATCTTGCAAATTTGACTGCATTTGTTTCAACTCTGTAGCTGGATACCAAGGCATATTATCCCATTTAGATAAAAAGACTTCAAAACTACATGCAAAAATGATTCATCTTTCACAGGCTTAGCCTTCAAGAACAAGAAAGCATATGAAGTAGTTGAAAACAACAATCTTCACAGATCAATTAGGAATGGCAATAGGCCGGCGTGAACAAGACATATAAGTTCACAAGTCCAAAGCCCACATTTTCTTGTTGGCTATGGAACCAATCCATATGAGAACTGGGAAATCATTCAGAGCCAAGTCCGAGTCCAAACTAAAGCAGAAAGTCTACTCTCAGCCTGAATTTCTTTAACTACTGCAAAATATCAGTCAAGAAAATGATAAAGAACAATAAATAAAATACAGTTTACAAGTCTTTTGCACCTTATTAAGGATAAATTTTCAACAGTTCGTTTATCAGTCTTTTTAATCCTCAAAAGTTGTATTACACTCTAGCTAGGAATTCCAAGGAAGTAATCAATCCTAGCACAATGTTGTAAAAAGCGGACTGTGGGCCCTCCTAAGCCTAAGCGGTACTTAGGTTGTCCACCTAGGTCTTTGCAGCACCTGAGGAGCATGGGCCGCTTATGCGGACTGCACCATTTAGGTCGCGATCGTGATTTCCTTTGTTGACGCCTCCGCATCCTCCAGACTCCTACACCCACTCCAAACATCTCATCCACAGACTCTGACCTTCAGCAAAACCCCTCTACCTCCAGTTAAACAAAAAAATAAAATAAAATAAACCCACCTAGGCACCTAGGCGGCGCTTTCTTTAACATTGGCACTACACTTGCATGAGCACACTCAATTATGGAGCTTGCCACAGTTTCTCCCTCAAAATGTTAGCTACATCAGTTCTTGAAGTCATGGACCTACATTACACCAAAGAACTTAGCTGGCCGATCCTACAAGGGTCTCTTCACTATTTAGAGTGTTACAAGCAATGACTACAGATGCGTTATTAGACAATAGTTTAAAGGATACATTTGTAAAAATATCTACTTTAAGCAAATAAATCAAAAAAATTAGGAGGTAAATATTTGGTTTCTCAACAAATTGACAACTTGAGAGTGAATGTTATCACAAAAACTAGATCACACGATCTGAAGTCTTACTAAAAAGAAGAAAATAATGATTAACCACAACTGCAGGAACAACAGGTCTGGGGGAAGAATCCCGGAGGCAACTTACTGTCCAGTGGCTCACTGATAGTCCTCAGAAGGATAGAATGTAACTAGTAACCACTCAACAGCACCTTACACTCCCTCCCTGGCCCCATAAAAAAACTCCAAAAAAAATAGTCTGATGCTGGATTAAATATGTTGTGGTAAGATACTCTAGAAGATCAGATCCATTTAGCTGACCCAATAGGTGATTAGACATGAAATTTTAAATAAATGAGTCAACCAACATAACAAGGGAACACCTCGCCATATCTGATAATCTGATTTCTGGTAAAAACCTAAGTGGTGACCACATACACCAGCATATACTCCAGGCAAGCCCACTGCACATATGGGTTCAATGTTCAAGTATATGAAAATCAATTAAGTTTCTGTTCTTAGTTATTTCGTTATCAAACGCAAGCATTTTGTACTTATGCATGGACAAATAAATATACAATGCATGCATATTCTTGCCATGCATATGAAAATCACATGCATCAGTCACACACATATACCTCAAAAAAAAAAAAAAAGGTGCACACATGCACATAAAAACCTGCTTGCAGAAATACATACAAAATCTAGTAATACGTATTTACATATACATCTTTTCTGGGTATTAGAATTATGTGGTTTTCTTCAAGCCAAACTAAACATCCAAGTCTCAAAAATTCAATGATGAGTGACGTGACTCTTTGGTCATATCGTCCTCACTTCTACAGAAAATTTGATGAGCTGGTATTGTATATTTGTATTTCTAGTTGAAGTCCGCTGATTTTTAAATGACTTGTATAGCCAAACAGCTTACATACTCAAATTCTGCACCAAATGCGGTTATAGTTTCATGACGATAGCTTATAGACGAGCTTGACTCCCATTTTACGTACTCATTTATCATTGCAGATACGAAGCACTATTCTAAGCAAGATATCACCCTTCCATCATAAAAGATGCATTCTTCAGCATAAACTTCCAGAGATCAATCTCTGTATCCTAGTCTAAAGCCAACTCTAGAACAACAATTAGTAGTAAACACTTCTATAGCGTCAAATATTAATACTTTATAGCATCACCAATTCCTATTTCTCATTAAAAACATCGACAAGTTCATTATTTGCCAAAATTCCAGTGATTCGACAATCAACACGGCCTAAAATTGTCCATCATCAGTACACGCAACTACTTATTCTGATAGAAAAGAACTATGCTAAAATCATAACATGCAAACAATGAGAGGTTAACAAGGATTTGACCGCAAGTCGATAAGCACCTTGAAAAGATCCGATATTTTCGACGCTCAGAGATGAACAATGTCCATCCCACCACCAGCCACCTAAAATCGAAAAGATGAAGACACAAGAGTGATCATTCCAAAAGTAAAATCTTGGAAAAAAAAAAGGTTGGAAAAATCGACAACACGCAATCCCAATACTACCCCCTAAACGTGCTAATTTGACAAAATCGATGGCAGGAATCTCACAAAAGATTCAAGCATGCAATCAGCGGATCGTTAGAATAGATAGATCGAGCTGAGATCTGAGGATTACTCACGCTTCTTTGCAAATATTTGATGAGGAGATCGAGAGAAAGCAAAGCAATCGTCGTTCTCCTCTCTCTCGCTCCCTCTCTCTCTCTCTCTCTTAGAAATGTAGCGGGACGCGTATCGGATCGGCCGATACCGAAACGGCGTCTAGGATTTTTAATAGAAGGACGTGGATTTGATCGGACTGTCCAAGGGGAAGAACGCCAAGGGAAGAAAGCCAACGTCAGCAAACAATTGTTGTTTGCTGTTCTGCTGGGATGAGCTAGGGATAATTTGTACGCTTGTTTTGACTAATTAGATCTATATATTCCACATATTAATATTATTGATTCATTTTTTTTAAAATGGATTCATATATGTTTTTTCCTTTGTTTTTTTTTCCAAATCAGATAAAGATTCATATATGTTAAACACGATCGCAAACGACATACATTGTTTAAAAGTCAGTTATGCCTACTAAATATTGACAACCGCACCGATTATGTTATAGTTGGTTTTTGTTATGTTTCGCTCTGCCTATATGACTTGTGATATCTATCCTATCTATCGATATTATTTTCTTCCTCTGACTATTCCCCGTGAATGGGCTGAGGACCTCTTTCCCTTGAAATGATACGTCAAACATATTAATGAACTATGATTTAAATTTTTATTTCGCTTTAATCAAACATTATGTATTTTTCTCAATCTTGTTTTATCCGTCGTATCCACTTCGTATCATATATATGAGCTCTCTAGTTTAATAATATAATCCATATTTGAATTGGCAGATATTGAGCATGTATTTTCCTTACTAAATCGTATTTGTTTTCAAATTTATATATACAAGTGATTGGTAAATGAATATATATAAATATATATATATAATTCGATCTATTTAAACCCTTACTTAAAAATGCAACAAAATGTCATGTAGCATTTAGCCCTTAGATGTTTCTGATTTTTTTTTAATGAGAGCATAGTGAGATTGCAAGAACATGATTAAGGAAGATATTCAAGACTTCATATATATCCACCATCTTTCCTTACCTCAATAAGTACTAGAAAAAGCTCACAATAACCTATAGAACAGGCATAATCAATAAAAGATTACAATCTTTATGTGCAGATAAAATTCAAAATAAGAAGATGCACTCAAGAAATTTGTTCGAAATGACCAGAAAAAACTTCGACTGTATAGACCTAATAAGAGTATCAAATTTAAATCACCACTCTATCTCGCAAAAGCTGAAGAACCCTTAAAAGAATATTTCTCCTCTTCATAGAACTCTCTCTAAAATCCGAGAGCCCCCCAATCAACCATTATCTCTCTCTCTGTATCATGATGTATTTATAGACACGTTGCATACGAGTTCAAATAAGAATCACAAATCGAATCCAAATAGATTTCTTAATGCTCAAGTAGACCGTGTAGATTATTGAAGTGAAAATTTTGATTTTAGAGAGGATTCTCAAAGATTACATACGTTCGTATGATTACATGTACATATCTTGCTATTATCAATTTTCATGCAGCACCATTTTCTGTGTATTTTAATATAAGTCCTAAACATCCAATATCAAAAAATAACTAATAATACAATTGCTCCACCTCTGTCATGTGCATTGAATTGAAGCTGCTTTTGTTGGAAACTATAGAAACATTTTTTGCTGTCTCTATTAAAGGCAGCTTGGAACATTAAGGTTTGATGCTAGGAGGCACCAAGAGCCATTATTTTGTAGCTCATTGATTTTTACAGATACAGAAATCTACCTTAATTATACAAGATAATTAGGTTAGATCCTCCATGAATTTTACAGGTTGGTAGATGTTGTTATAATAAATAGGGTAAATTTTTAGGCCTTAAATCCTTTTATGTATGTTATTATTCTACCTTATAAAGCAAGATATGAATCCTCGTTTTCATTTGTCATATGATACTAAGGTGTATGCGTATTTATCAAAAAGATCACAAGTATAATTTCGATGCAGAGGACTGTTCTAGTGATAAACATCGCCTCTAGCGCAGGCGGGAATCGAACATCAACGCATATCGAACATTTACCCCCAACAATAATCACCAAATATTCATAAAAAATCCGACCCCCCAAGATTTCTTACCAAAACAACCCAGAACCCAATTCACTCCCCCCTCATTAACCACCAAATCCTACAAAATATGGCGCCAACTCCTCCCTATAAATATACCCACCTCCTTCCCTCCACAACCCCGTCACCAAACCGATGGCGAGAAAGAAGGTGAAGCTCGAGTACATCGCCAACGACGCGTCTCGCCGGGCGACGTTCAAGAAGAGGAGGAAGGGGCTGATCAAGAAGGTGAGCGAGCTCAGCACCCTCTGCGACGTGAAGGCCTGCCTGGTGGTCTACGGGCACGACGAGCCCGTGCCGGAGGTGTGGCCGTCGGGCGCGGACGCGGTGAGGGTGGTGGCGAGGCTGAAGAGGATGCCGGAGATGGAGCAGAGCAAGAAGATGATGGATCAGGAGGGGTTCATGAGGCAGAGGATTGCCAAGCTCCAAGAGCAGGTCAGCCTCCAACCTGAATCCGAACCGGACACCGCGAGGTGTTCCGTGTCTTTGTGTGTTTGTTTACAGAACGCTTGAAACTGAATCTCTATTATTGAATTTACATTTTACCACGACGAGTGATAATCGAACTATCTGATAATTACTCCAGGTACGAAAACTCGAACGGGAGAACAGAGAAATGGAGATATCACTGTCGATGAACGAGAGGATGCTCGGTGGAGGAGGGGGGCTGGAGGCCATCGGGGTCGAGGAGGTCACTGGCCTAGCATGGCTGGTGGAAGTGAAGGTGGGAGAGGTGAGGCGAAGGATCGAGGCGATGTCGAAGGCGGCGAAAGCAGCACCGGTGGCGGTGAAGGTGGAGGAGCAAGCGGCGGCGGCTGCGGAGAAGCTGAAGGAGAAGAGCGCGATGGAGGTCGCGATGGAGGAGTTGCAGAGGCAAGAGTGGTTTACTGAGATAATGAACGGTGGCAGCAGCGGCGGTGTTAGCGGTGGCGGAGGAGGAGGAGGAGGAGGAGGAGGGGAGATGGGTGGAGTTGGAGGGTTTGCGGGGTATATGGATCATGGGGTGTGTACTAATGGCAGTACTAGTGGCAATCCTTGGATTATGGACTCTTTCTTTCCCTTGAATTAGAGTGTTGTTGTTGTTGTTTGTAAGGTGACTGTCTTTGTCTAGTTTTACTTGAATTGGGTGTTTTTTTTTTTTTTTTGCTGTTTTGTTTCTTCTCTTATTTGGGGTCCCTGTAGTTTGTATTGGATGATAAAATATGAATGAAAAAATCATGAATTTTTACCTTGATCTCCATATCCTTCAAATTTCCTTTGATGTTATCCAAAATCAAGGGAAACACTTTTCTGTGTCACCACCCAGAGGTTTAACCCTGTGATAAAAACTAATTTCCAGGCTTCCCCTCTTCTGTTCTGTTTTATCTTCGTTTGCTGAAAAGGCTTTGGGGCTGCAGCTGAACGAAGATAAACCTTAACAACGGAAGTAAAGAATAGAACGAAATTAATGCGGAATAGAATGCTTTTCCACGTAACAATGGAATGAAGTTAAGAATAGAACGAAATTAATGTGGAAATAGAATGTTTTTTCAAGTACTCACATTTGGATGCAATTTAGAAAATGATGGGGAATGATCGTATTTCAAAATTGTGCATTTTTCTCATTCATATTTAAATGAAAATTGTCATTCCCTACCATCTCATGGAAAATGCTCATTCAAATGAGAATTAATGAAAAATATGAATTGAATATTCTACTTCCCAGAAAAAGAAAAAGAAGTGTTCGGTAGAAAAGAATGAGAAGTGAAAATTAATATTTCATTCTCTCGCGTTCAAACGAGGCACATGTGTAAGCAATAGAAAAAAGCAGCTTAAGCGCACAAGAATACCCTATAAGTTTTTAAAACTGACCCTTGAATGCCCTAAAGTTTTTTGCATCCGAGTGCAGAAGTACTGCGAGAAACAAGCGACGGTAGATAAGTGCAGAGCAGGGCAAAATATAGGGTATTTAAGCCAAAAACAAAAGGCACACAGCTCATGCAGCTTGCTGTCACTTTTACAGAAACACATACCATCCAAAATACAAGGGTGAAGATTGCTCATGACAACTCATACAAAGATTCAAGAGCTCCAGATGCTGATGGTACATTAATTACCCTGTCTCCAGACCTGAACTTGAAACACTATCTGAATGTACAAATAGCTAGAACTTCATTCCTTGCTCTGGTTTTCTGCTGCTAGAAATGAAGAGCTATCTAAGTTCCTATACCCCATGACCACATGATAGGAGTAGAGGCATTCTGTGGTGGCTGGGGAGCCATACAATGTTGCTGCCGTTGATGAAAACCTTCGATTGCAGTGTTGCCATCAGTTTGACGTCCAGTTTCCTCGACTTCCATTGATGCACCGCTGGTTCCTTCTTCTGCTTCCATTGTTTCCTCGATTTGTATCCCTCCTCCAGATTCTGAGATGATCAATGAAGAGGCATGGGATGGCGCCCAGGGAATAACGGCAAGCGAGTTGTTAGCAACAGCTTGTTTATCTTCAGGCATTTCCTCTGCTGTTACAGCACGCAAAGCTTGATCTGCACAAAGCCCCAGCACATCAGTTAACTATAGTGCCTATGTTTTTTTATCAGAACAAAGATAAAGGAGACAGTAAGCAAGTGCCAGCTTTGAGAATTTAAAACCGCAATTACAGTTTTATTGAATACATAATTTGGGTAACAACAGTGTATACTTGGACAAACCATTTTACTTAGATTTATTGATTAAAAAAAACTATGAAAGAGTGTACATCATAGCTTCCAAATGGAAATACATCGTTAAATGCTTTTGTTAGAAACCAACTATGTATAGCGAACAGAGAAAGTCCATTGAGCCACCATCCAATTTGTATTCCAGAAAAACATTGACGTAGCAAATCTATGTGTCACTTGCTGAAGACAGCATTCGCACAACTCGTGGACCAGAGAGAAGTTATAAACATCAGGGATAAATGGTTCAAAAAAAAAAGTGTAAGTGTAGACAGGCAGAATATGACATGTAAGGAGAGGCATCAACCTCCAGTGAAAAGAGTTTCTTGTTTTACCCTCAGCCATGAAGCCAAGTAACTCCAGTTTTTTTCAGATGAACATCAAAGACAAAAGGACACAGAAGACGAGGTTGAACATAAGCAGCCTTTGCTGCACTAAAATCAAACGAACCCAATATTCGTACGGAATATAGAGTTGGGAGTGGTTTTTAAGAATTTGAACTTCAAAGATAACCAACACTCTGAAGACCTAGCAAGAGTTAAATCTAGCACTTGAAAATTTTCTTCCTCCTGATTGGACAATTAAATTTAAGGAGTACAAGTTTCTAACAAAGGGAATAACCAAATTCATCACTAGGGCAGCTAGCAGTATCTGACAGACACATGAAATGATATAAACATTAAAGACACATTCAACGGTTAAGGACCTTTGTAGATGTTCAATGCATGACCCCAAGCCACATAACCATAAGAATTGTTCTCCCTGGGAAGTTGACAATTATCTACTTTATTTGATGCACTGTACATGATAACTATACGTATCCATGATGGCACAAACATGAATGCACATCCAAATGCAGCAAACATCCAAATATCAGCATTACATATTCGCAAAAAGAAATATGAACAACAAAATACTATGTAAAAAGAGGAAGGGAATATAACTACTCACTCTTAAGACCATAAATCAAGTCTGGATTCACACTAAAAGTCGAACTAGGCGACACAACGAGGTGATTATCAACTGGCTTATACAAAACCAAAGCTCTCTCCTCATTCAAAGGAATCTGCTCCAAGTCCAAATCCACGATTTCAGCACCAGCTACTTCTTGCGGCATTTGATTCTCAAATGGTAAAGGAACTGTTTGGTCTTCTTCTTCCATAATAGGAGGCAATTCAGCATCCTAAAGCATAACAATCATCTACACATGTTACTAACTTTTGATGTAATCAAAATTCATCACAGGTAAAAAAAAAATACTAATCCCCACAAATCCCTAACATTGGCTTATCTACAATTAGGTAAGCTTCACTCATTTAAACCTTCACGAGTAGTTATCACCCCTCACTGTTTTATTAGCGCCTCGCTCCCGTCAGTGCATAAGGCAGGGGGGGCTTATCTGCAATTTACCCTTCTCAAAGTGAGGATTCAGTGATGGTAAGTGCTACTGAAGGTATAGATGAGGGGGTTATCAGAAATTTCCCCCACGGAATTTGATTAAACGGCATCAAGAACTGGAGAAAATGTTTGAAGCATCCACTTAAGTAGCCAGAAAGAAGGATTTGAGAAAGTCGAACACTAATTTCTATCTATAAATGTAAATCCCTTTACTTTCGATGAATAATCCCACCAGAAGGACAAAAATAAACGCAGAAAATTTAGGAAAAAACTCAAAATAGATGGATAAAGATTCAAAATTTACCAGCCTCCGAATCTTCCTCGCCGGGGAATTGAGTGAGAACTCAGAGAATTCATCGTAAACCTCCTCCAGATCCTTCCTCTTCGTCTTCATCAGCCCGAATCCAGCCATCGCCACTCAAAAACCCTAACCCTAACCCTAGCAAGAACCACCCGCAACCAATCCAATCTCAATCTCACTCTTAGGTTTTCTCTCTCTCTCTCTCTCTAGATCTCACTTAGGGTTTCGAACAATTGAAAATGATCGGAGCAAAAACTGAGGGGGTAATTTGAAGGCGAGGGCTAAAAAGGGGCCGGATCTCTTCTTGTGTTCTCTGGATGCTTCCAGAATTTTTATTTTGTTAATTAATTTTGTTTTTAGAGAGATAAAGAAGCGTCTAATTGCTTCCCGCGCTGGTAGGCGGGGATTTTCGAGTTAATTACTGAGATGCCCTGTTAGTGACTGATGCTGTTTGAGGAAGGATTGTGTCCTTTTCGGTCTTTTCGATTGTAATGGGCCTGGCCCGATCAACTTGTATCCACAACTGGGTTTGCGCTTAATTCTACACGTAGCGCTTTATTTCCTGGGGTTAATATCTCAAACGCCCTTACCTTTAGGGCTTTTTACACTTGACCCCCTATACTTTTCAGCATTTTCCCTGCAGTGCAAAAAAATATCCATATCTGAGGAAGTATTCATATTTTTTCCATTTACATATAGATTTGTTGTGTTTGACAGGTTAAAAGGGGTTAAGTCTCCTTAACCCCTCACTTAACCATTTGTCAAACGGTACCGTAGTATCCTAAACAGTAAATACAAATAAATATAACAAAAATATATCTAATTAAAATAGGGGATCCAGCGTTGCCCATGCCGTGTCTCTCCGCCAGCGTTTCTGATCATCATACGGTTGATACACCAATCCCTGTCTAGCGTCTATAGCCGTAGAAGTAGTATCCGCAAATAGCAAAACATTCGGGGGTGTTATGCGCAAATCTTCTTACCTCATCCACTTAAAAAAGGAAAGAAAAAACAAGAGGTCGGGGCTCAGAGTGAACTCTCGGCAGCAGAAAAAAAAAATCCGAAAACATGGCTGTTATTTGGCTGCCGGGCAAGGCGCTTGGCCCTGGCCGACGCTGGGTCCCGCCTTCTGCCTCGCTGGGTTCGACGGCGGCGGCCGCAGTAGCATGCAAGAGGAAGGAGGCGGCGGCGGTCGCGGCGGCTAATACGCTGGTACCTGTGAACCGCGCGTCAGCTCAGCTGAATCCTGACACGCACCAAGAAACGAACGACCTCGGCGAGCAAGAGGAGGTCAGTATCAGCGTCGGTCTCGATCACGGTATTCATTTTTCGTCCCGGCCGTGTGAGAAAAATCTTGAATGCAATATTCCGTATATAACCCTGCAAAATCTTGAATCCAATCTAACCCCCGTGCATAAAAATTTTGGGGTTTTAAGGACGCAGGAATCATGTGCGAGCCTTGTAACGGCAGAGGATGGTTGCTCTGTGACTTCTGCAAGGGTCAGAAGACCAATGTGAGGTCCGAGGCCAACAACAGGATTTATCGCCGGTGCCCGAATTGCAAAGCAGTAAGCCCCCCTAAAATTGCAGTTCCAGTCCCTCAAAATTTCATTTGGGGTTTTTTTTCAAACTTTTTTTTTTGCAGGTAGGATATGTTTTGTGCTCCAAATGTAAGGTGTTCAAGTGCGTGACGTACCCAGATTGCAGCGACGGCGAGCTCGATCTAAACGCGTGAACTTCAACCAGCTGTTCGCTTGTTCCTCGTGTGTAATTTATGTCAATTTGACTTGTTCCTGCCACATTTACAAGCGTAAAGATATTCGATGAATCGGCGAGAATATACGTGGGGCTGTTAGTATATTGTGATCTTTTTTTCCTTTACGATAATAATAAAGTGCATCCGAAAACTGGAAGAGATCATCTCCACCGTCTAAAAAAGTAGTGGATGCGCCACTCCATAATCACAACCGTTTATTGTCTAGTTGATGGTTGTGATTTTTTATTTGAGTGCAAATTAGGAATGAGTGCGGTACACGGGGATACGGTGAGTGTTAGATTTAGATCGTATCACAACCGTCTACCGAGTAGTCAACGACTGGGATTGAAAGTAGTGGAGAGGATCCAAATTCCATTTACATTACTCACATAGTAAGCTCATATGCTTGTGCATTTAATATCATAATTTAACATCGCACTAGTCGCATGAAAGTGGGCGAGTCTAATTTCCTTTTATCTATTTCTAGCTTATTTATTTAGACTTTTTTTTAATCGAGGCTGAAATCCATCGTTCCTCCATGTCCATACATAAAACGCACACGCACAAGCACATACAAGAGCGATATCAACAGTGGTAGATAAAAAAAAAAGGGCTTTCTCAGAGGAGCTGAAGACAAGTGACGCGTCTAGTGGTTACTGTTTTCGTCAAAAGTTGTCTTCATTGATGATTCCATTAATCTTCTTTTGATTACAAAGAATTACAATGAAAAATAAGAAAATTACAACTTTCAAAGAAAATAACACAGAATTCGTTTATCGAATACTGCTTTTGTGGGACTTTGCCTGTGCCGGGAACGCTTTGGTTCGTGGACCACCGAATCTCAGATCGTGAGAGGGGGGCGTATGACTCTTTCTTCGTTATCGAAGTCAGAATTGAAAACGATATCTTATCGATGTAAGATAGTCGTTCTTCTTGAAAACAAGTCTAAGCCTGAATGTCAAGGAACCGCTCCAGGAACTGAAATCTCTCCTCTCTCTGCTCTAGAATACTCTAAAAATGCTCGATCCTTGTCAGAAGTGACCCTAGGGGGGTATTTATAGCCTCAGGGGTCTGTAACTGCAAAAACACAACTCGATAACAAGTCAGTACGGCGCGACAGTGTTTTACTGTCTCGCTGGTCGAGACAGCATTTGCTGTCTCGCCCAGCGCGACAGAACATTTACTGTCGCGCCCAGCGAGACAGTAAAAAGCTGTCGCGCCCAACGAATATTCTTGGCAGTTTTGCTGTAACTGCCTCCCCACGTTTCAAACTCCGTTATTTTGGCAGTTATTCGCTTGATTTTCGCCCACGTTGTTTCCCACGTCCCTTGGCAGTTAATGGACACGTGTAGGGCAGTTATTGGGGTGGTTATTTGTCCATTTCAATGCTGTAGACAGCAAATTTACTGTCTCGCTGGCGAGACAGTAAATACTGTCTCGACCGGCGCGACAGCAAATGCTGTCTCGACCGGCGCGACAGCAAATGCTGTCTCGACCGGCGCGACAGTAAAAGACTGTCTCGCTGGCGAGACAGTAAAAGACTGTCTCGCTGGCGAGACAGCAAAAATTGTGAGTTTTGGGTTATTTTCCCAGTTTTGAGTGGTTTTCTGCGTTGGGATATCTATTAGTATTTTTTGACGCCTACAGATACCCCCTCCAAAGTATTCCAGACGTATTCTTTTATAGAAGAGTCTGGGATGCTTTGGATAAGATAGATTTTACTTACGATCCCTTCAATGTTTGGTTGAGTAGATCATGTAGCAGGACTTGCAAATGGTTTCAACCTCTTGACCTCTTCTGACTTTAGTCTATCCAGTTCTTTGTAGAATAGCTAATGTCCTCCCAGTGTCGCGTTTATCGCTTGACCGTTGTAGAGATCTTGAATCGAAGCTGGTATTTGTTCTTGTAGGTCCAACTCTTGCCATTGAATTGACACATTCATTGAAAATTCAACAGGTTATCCTTAAGAATATTCAGATTAATATTCTCCAGGAACTTCCTATTGGGTGTGGGAAACAGTTTAGACTCGTGTACCCATTGGAGTATCCGTCTGTATCGCGTTTGATTTTTGATCAAGAGAATATCTGCCGTTTCATGCTATGAGACCGTGTTTATGATCTCTATGGAAAAAAGTGTTTGCTGTCTCGTGAAGCGACACAACTCGACGGTATTTGCCGTCTCGCTCGGCGAGACAGCATTTGCTGTCGCGAGACAGCATTTGCTGTCGCGCTCGGCGAGACAGCATTTGCTGTCGCGCTGAGCGAGACAGACAGCATAAAATCGGGACTTAGGGTTTTTCAGGGTTTTTTCTGGGCGATTTTAGGCGCGATTTCTGGCGATTTCTGAGGCGATTTTCGATCAGATCTTCTCCTCTTCTTCTCCCCTGCGTTTCTGATTTGTGTGGAGTTTTCGTTTGTGAAGATTCCAATTGGATTTGTGAAGGTTTGTTTCCCCCCTTTTCTTCAAAAATCTGATTTTCTTGAACTGTGGCGATTGTCTGTGTTGCTTCGGTTATATTTGCCCAATTTTTGTCGATTTCGTGTTCAAAGCCCTAACTTTCTCTCATATTTCATTGTAGATCCCATAATCATTATGTCGACACGTAAATCCAAGGGTTCTCGAAGCCATTCGACTGTTCAGTCCCCTGAGGAGGCTGTCCCTGCTGCCGCTTCGCATGGGGGTATACCTCTTTCATCTTTTCACAACTTTAAATACTGCATTTCATCAATTTCATATATATATGCCTGTATTTGTATGCAGATCCTCGTTTGTATCCTTTGAGATACCTTCGAGAAGAGCCGGCATCCTCCTTTGAGGGGATCGACGCTTAAAAGTGTTCGTTTTGCTTGGACAAAACACACTTCAGAACATACAGGGGCGATTTTATATCAACCCACATGTGTTAAAAGGTTTTGATATGCCGTTATAATGTCCGTGTATAGCGACGCATATTTCCTTTATACATGTGGGAGATGACAAATCGTCACGCCTGTTATGAAATAGCGATTATATCTCATAGAGTAAGATATACCGCTTTTTTCATAATTTTAGGAGTATCCTCACACCATTTACGTGTATGTTTTCTTTATCAGTCCAATTTCCTTCTACTGCCATTCCTGCTGATGCGGTTACTGGTCGGAGTGGTATTATTCATTCTCTTTATGAGGGATTACCCTTAATAGAGTCCGCTCCTCAATTTAAACCGGATTATAGTGAAGGAGCTAGAGAACTGATTCAGCGAGGTAGTTGCCGTATTCTGCGACGGATAATTACTGACACCCCTCTGATTTCAGAACGAGATGATAACAAATATATAAGAAAGCCGGATTTCTTGTTTGGTGACGCCATAAAGGATCCGGGGGTCGCATTCTGCAAGCCCGCACAATGGTTACATCAAAGTGGATCATCCTTCTTATATTTGCCGCCGATCCCTCGAGACCATTCGCTATTAAAGTTCAGAAATTTATCGGTTAACCGCGAAATGTTCTGGAGATTAACTGAAAATCATGAGAGCGTTCATTGTGGTTTCATTGGAAAGGAAGCCACTCCAGGTTCAAGTGAGAGAACTTCTATAAGAGGGCTTCATCCAGGTGTCTTAGGACTAGATAATATACCCCACAATGAAACAACATCACGAGCAAACATAGTGAAGAACCGGTTAGCGGCAGCGGGGAAAGTATTACCCAAAGAGAGTTTCAGATGTTATGGGTGGGTCCATTACTTTGGAGAGAAATGGTGGTGGACCAGAATGACTCGCTACGTTTTGAAACGTTGGGAGCGAGAATTAGCAGAATTGGGGTTGGCGGTTCCGATCCGTGCTACCATGAGTGGTCTGCAGATTAGTGTAGGTCATTTCCTCTGTCTGTTCGAGATCTACAACCCGGATACTAACACCTTCTTTACCAAGAATGGGGAACTCGGACTACCACTGCATGAGATGATGCAGGTTTCTGGCTTGCCGTTGGGTGATGTTCCATATCAAGAGTTCTTCCCAACTACCAATCAGTTGAATAAGATAAAGGATCGGTCAGTTGTGACTCATGACGTTTTATGGGAGTTGACTTGCCACTACCACATAGCTACGGCTGAGATGGACACCAAAGCAAGGAGGAAGTCTCCTCAAGTCAGCTTAAAACAGTTCGCTGATTATCTATTCAAGAATCTAGAAGACCGTTCGAAGGATGTATGCGGATTGTCTCCAATGAGTCAAGATGAAATCAACCGGCTGTTAGAGAAAACGAAGGCCCAGACTTATACCTCTCACTCAGAAGATGGGTTTCCGCATGGGACAAGATTTCGCTCTTATTTATGGCAAGCTGGTGTTCCAATCAGCTCTACCGCTCTGCTGGCTGGTTTCCTGGCATTGTGGCTGAAGAGATGCGTAGTTCCCCACCAATCCTCTGATATAATGCCAATGGAAGTATTGTATCCAGCCGTCCAGTTAGCTACAGGTCGCAAATTATCCTTGCTTCCTGCTATGATGGCTGCCATTCACAGTGGATTACGACAGTTAATCACTGCATTTACTCAGGAGAAGAAGAAACCTTCCGCCAATTTATCAGTTCCAAAGCTGGAATTGCCATATACATACTTAATGGCCTGGTTAGTGCTTCACCGACCGGACTTAATGGAAGCTCCGGCGGAGGTAAATCCCAACATTCCTCTGTTGCAGAACCTTGAAGCTTGCAAATGGATTAAACATAGAGAGCCGGATATTACGATTCAGTTCAGAATTCACAAGTGTTGGGAATTCTATCCTTGTTTCCCTCAGTTCTCTGGTACCTACAACGCCACTTTATTGGATGCTGAGGATCCAAGGCAGAATCGCACCGTCTTGGATATTGGGTGCTTCAGATGGTTGATGAATATTCGACCCGGTTACCTATTGTTCAGGGTGAGAGATACTTGTCTAATTGAACCCTATCTTCCATGCCGGTTTGCTCGTCAATTCGGCTATGACCAAATATATGTCGGCAACCCGAATCGTCACTTAAGCTTCCGTGGAGGACTTATCGACGGAGCGAGAGCTTGGTTCTGGAGTATCGCCGGTTGTACAAACGCCGAGTTCGATCTCCCCTTGGAAATACCACCTCTACGGATGACATTTTTATTTTGTAAATGGTTGCTTGCTGCTAATATTGTCACCCAATACCGAAGCATGCCTGAGCCAGAAGAGACAGCTCCACGGCGTTCAAGCAGAATGACGCGTGACAGCATGCCTTTACCTCAAAAGAAAGAGGCTGCCGAATCGTCGAAGAAGGGAAAAGAACCGGCTCACTCGGCCGGTAGTGAAGAAGAATTCGACTCTGAGGAGACGGAGACTTCTGAAGAGGCGGGTGAGACTAGCTCAAGTTCTGATGAAAGAGCTGGTCTTCCCGATTCTTTCTTTGAGAGGGGACTTGTGCGTCCATCTGCTGCGTCTGCTCAACCAACGGATGCTCCGAGAAAAAGGAAAGAAAGAGTCATTATGACTTATCCAAATAAGATGACAGTGGAAGTCCTCAGCGGGGATGAAGAGGATGAAGAAGATGAAGTGCCTCTTGCTCGTCGACCAAGATCCCGACCTTCTGCTCAAACTCAAACTCAAGCCTCTCCCAAAGCTAAATTACGTACTAAACATCGTCATGAAGGGTCTGAAGTTAAGGATAAAGGGCGTCCATCAAAAAGGCAGAAGAAATCCGCCTCCAAACCCCGTGTTCGTCTTCCGGCTGTAGAGGAGACGTCTGCTCACAGTGCTTCTTCAGATGAGCAAGGTAACTATTTGTTTTTATCGTCCCTACAATTTTTATGTTCAAGCTTATTTCATGTTCAATTTCTGTAGGAAGTCGAGAAGAAGGAGAACTGCGAGTTGATGCTGCTTCTCCCGGAGGTATGGAGACCGAGGAGACCAGTTTTGTCCAGCAAATGGAGGATGCTCTGAGAGAAGGGCCAGCTGGTATTCCACCACCTCCTGACATGGATCCATCAGCTACGGACACAGGTACTGATCTTTCTCCTCTCGGAAGAGAAATCCGAGGAATGAATGAGTCGTGCCGTGTGCCTCCTTTAATGACTCGTGCGCTTTTTATTCTTTTAGCTAAACTAAAAGAAGTTGGCGCAAGTAGCGAGGCTCCTGAACTTATCCCAACGAACAAAGGTAAAATTAATCTGCATCTTGAGCAAGTTCATCTGTATTCATATGTTATTCACAACTCAATGTATCCCGTAGATGTCGTAACGAGCGAGCCAACAGAAGGGGGAATCGCCCATACTCCTAAAATTGACGACTTCACTGATTTCGATTATCATATCGATATTTCAGAGGACGATCATCAAGAAATTTCCGATTTGTTGTTCGGGAAAGACGCTGGTGCGGCTACAGAATCAACGGTTGGCGCTAATTTAACAGAAGCAGGTCCTTCTGAGAGTAAGATTTCTGTTCTGTAAGCTCTTTATTTTACATTTTCTGACTTGATTAATCGCATAAATGTTTGAATTATAGGACCAGCCGTCGAAACTGATACAACTACAGTCACTGGAGCGACTGATCAGCCAGGGGATCGTGAGCTCGTGCCATGGGCAGGAACTGAGGTTGATTTGCAATCATCAGTTCTTGAATCTCAACCTCGTACTCCTATGGACCCTATGATGATAGAGGTCACCGTCACTCCCCAGATTAGTCCAGTCGCAACAAAAGCAAGACCAACTGAAGAAGTTGGTACGTCGGCTAATGTTGTACCTAGATCTGGTAAGTTTTTTTTTTCATAACTAGTTTCAAATTTCGGATTATCTTTCCATTATAATCATCGTAATCCTTTTATTTGTAGAATCCCCTCCTAAGGAACCTCTTAGCTTGGACCCGCCGTTTTCTGAGGCTTTAGTTAAAAAAACATCTGATATAGCGGGTGCATCAACAGCTATCGTTCTTGAATCAACCTTGGTTGTTCAGGAATCCGGACTACCATTCTTGGGTGAACCAAGTCGTATTGAAGGCTTTTCCGTTGAACTTGGTAAGCTTCATCCTGTGGTCTTGTATACATACATATGTTCTGTACTGATTTATTTGCCTTCATCGCAGTTCCTTCATCATTATCAAATCAAATACAAACGTTATTGGCCGACGATGATCCGTGCAAGGCTGTCCTCTGTTCCAATCTCCAAGGCTTCATCCCTTTTTTGAACTCTATGGTCGATCGTATCCTCTTCAAAGGCTCGTACTTTGAGAGTTACAGAAAATCTCTTGAGCGTTTCATATCAGGATTCAGAGAAGAAGGGTATAATGAATTAGCCGATTCGATCAACGCTTATTTGGTTGATTTGAAGCGACATATTGAATTTCTACAAGCTCTTCGCGCTAAAGGCCTACCCTCCTATATCGCTTCTCACATGGAATCCAGGTTGCAAGCTTGGCGTGACTCCCAGAAAATGGCCAACTCTGAACTCCAAAAGTTAAGAGCCCAAAGTGATCAACTTAAGGTGAGCGTTAGCAAAAGAACACAAGCCAAGGTTAATCTACGCCGGGATTTAGAATCGAGTCGAACGGAAATAGCTCGCTTAGAGGAAGAACTTGCAATGGCCAAAGACGCTCATGAGGTCTTGGAGTCCGAGTTGACGCAGGAAATTCAGGTTGAAGAAAAACTGTTACAACAGCTGAATCTTCAAGATAAAATACTTGCTGAAAAGGAACAAGAAGTCGCCGCGCTTCTTAATGTTGACGAAGAAGCCTTTAAAATCAAATTGGCGGCTGAGCTTGAACAGGCTTATGCATTAGAGCTGTCAAAACTTGAAAATCAGATTAGTCAATATAAGCTTTTGTAATTGGAGAACGTATATTTTTGTAGTTTTATCTGAATACTCTTGGTCATTATATTGAATCTTTTTTTGCTTATTAAGATTTCATTATGATTACTCATTCTTGTTTAGAATAAATAACCACAATACTTATAGGATTTTTGGCAAATCCTCAGCCATCAACGGATTTGATATGCCTTTACCGATACCGTTTGAATCGGGCTAGTATGTGAATTATCTAAGTCCGTTTCACATATAACGTTGGGCTAAAAGACTTAAACTCTTTTAGACTTTAAACTATAACATTGAATGTGTAGGCTACATGTGTTAGATGTAGGCTTATCTCTA
>BQKN01000110.1:152097-171314 GCA_022839385.1 Asparagus kiusianus | reverse complement strand
AGTCCAAATGCACCCAATTGAGCCAAAATGGGGCAATTCGTGACACCTGCACATCCACACGCTAGCGGCTAGCTGGTGTTGCGGACGGCGCACGTCTAATCCCCAATTTGCCCGTGGGCTTCCCACATCCACTCTCCCACGAGCAACAGGCGGGCTTTTCTTCTATCGGGCCGGCTTATTGGGCCTCGCCCATTTATTTATTTTTTGCCCCCATTAAACCCCATCTAAAACCCTAGCTCCAAACCCCCCCTCCCTTATCCAAAAGAGAAATGGAGCAGCCCCTCACCGCAAAACCACCCCCGGCAGCATCATCACCCTCCAAGCCCACCCCAAGCCCGAGGCCCCGTCCTCCGAGCCCAGAGGAGGTCCTGGCCCACTACGAATCCCGAGGCCTGGACCCCAAGTCCGCGTCCCTGAAAGCGATCTCCGACCTCCAGTCCCTCCTCCTCCGCTCCTCCGCCGCCAGGTCCAGGAACAGCGGCGGCCCCGCCGGCATCGCCCGCAAGCTCGACGGCCTCAACGCCCGCCTCGCCGCCCTCGACGCCAAGCTCGACTCCAAGCCCGGGTTCGCCCAGTCGGTCGCCATCGGCGTCGCCTCCGGCGCGATCGTCGGCGCCGCTCGCGGCGCCTGGCCCCACGTCGTCAGCGTCTGGGAGTCTGTCAAGTCCGCTACCAGGAGCAGTTCTGATTAGATACCAGCCGCTTTTTATTTATTTATTTATTTATGAAGCTGCCGTCGCAGAGATTCCTCGTTGCCAGCGGCCGATCGTGTTTCTTGTTGTATTTTTTTTCCAATTGGATTAAGAAAATTACGAGGCGACGGATCTTTTTTGTTTTGCTGCGAAAATAGATCGCATCAAATATTTATAAGTTCGATGGAAAAAAAAAATCATCAACGTATCTGATCGAAGTAGAAAAAAAAATGTGATCTAAATAATTACTTGTCTTCTATTATGATCTAATATAATTACTTGTCTCCTTAGCTAATCATTAAAAAAAAATAAAGTATTCATTAAATCTAAAATTGATACCTATTTATTCAATAACTTGTGATCCAAATAGGAAACTTCGAATCAAATACAGATCAGGTTAAATACGTGGTCATTTTTACCTTCATTTGTTATTTTTGGGCAAAAAAAAAAAGGAAAAAAAAAATTCTCCCTCCAAAATAGGCGCGCTTCAATGGAAAAAGCCGATCGGAGAAAAATTCGAAGGAGGAAAAGAAAAGAAAAAAAAAAACTCGACTTTCCATGTCCTTCCTCTCCTTCATCCCCAATTCTACAGGAGAAAAAAGATTCCAAAATCCGACCAGCATTTCTCTAGATCGCGTTAAGAATCGCGGTTCTGGACGCAGATTGATTCCGCACGGAAATCGACCATGTCAAAAAATTTGTCGATCCTGGGCTTGATTTGAGGAATTGGGGATGGCGTCGAGGGCTATAATGCCGGTCTGCGAGGTCTTCTGCTTCTTCTGCCCGTCGCTGCAGACGAGATCTCGGCACCCCGTGAAGCGATACAAGAAGATTTTGTCGGATATTTTCCCCAAAACGCAGGTGCATCTCATTTCTCATAGCTGTTGTTTTGCTGAAATTAGGGTTTTAATTTAGCAATGGAGGCTCTATACAACATTATAATGTTAACCTACGTAGCCCCCCCAGATCGACCGCATTTGCAAATTTGTCCTCCAAATCGAGATATTTGCTACTTGCCCCCTCAATTGAGTTAAAAGAGCCCCAAACTTATGCCCTTAGTATCTGAACAGTGGAAGGGGGAGTTCTCAAATTGGTAATATTGTTTAATATGAGTTTCGGGGTATTTCAACTCAAGGTGTAGAACTGTGCATTAATTTTTTAGCAAATATCTTGATTAATAGGGGTAATAAGTCTGCACACATGGTTGGTTTGGTCGTATATAAGTAAAAAACCCTAGAAAGGATTAGCGTATATTTTCATGTTTTTATTTGATACATCTTTGTCTCGAACATCATGATCACGTTTTTTTTCCTTTTTGCCTTTCAAATGTATGATGGTGTTATTTTAGTTCACTTTATTTCATACTGTGATGGAAATGTATAGGTGATAAATTGATGATTTTAAGTTTTATTTTGCTCAACTAGATGTTCAAACCCACCCTACGAGATTTTGAGCATAATGTCGTTGTTCTTTAGTCCTGCAATATAGAAGCTGGTTATATTTAACTTTTTATTTTACAGGAAGAAGAAGCAGATGTTAGAAAGATCAGCAAGTTATGTGAATATGCTTCTAAAAACCCACTGCGCATTCCAAAGGTAATATCCAATTCTCTTTAACTTTATAACTTGAGATCATATGCTTACTTAAACGATTATTTATAATATATAAGTTGGTCATTTTGTACCTTTTCGTAGATACCCTATTTTTCCTCTGAACTATTTAATATTTTGGGTTTTGATTACCATAATTTTTTTCTTGAAAATTGGAGAGAGATGAAACATGTTATGACAAAGATTAAGTATGATCTATTGATGTTCTTCTCTAAGCCTTTTTCGTATTACGAATTTCATTGATTGGGCTAAAAAGAGGTGGTTATCATGTAAGGTCCAAACATAAGGTACTTTAAGATATATGTATGTCTAATTTACTTAAGTGTACGTATTGGGTCATTATTCACAACTTGAGAACTTTGTCAGTAAAGTAACATCTAGAAAGGTAAGACATAATTTATATTGTAAGGTGAACAAAGGTTCACACTCATGGATATGTGTGTCATATCGCACTAATTTTGGCATGTAAGACAGTAAAGTAACATCTAGTAAAATACGTTTGGACATACTAATATTTGCTTAGCAAAATTGCCATGCAAATCATAGCCCAAAACACAGGCGCTTGTATACATAAGCATATGATGAGGAATTTTTTCTTAATATTTAATAGCATATATAGAAAGATTTAACCTCTTGTGGTTCTCTAGATAAACTAATTCGAGAAAAAGATTAGCCATATTATGCTTTATATTGTAGTATCCCGGGCTTCCCGCTAATGGCCAACAGCGTTAGGCATCAAGCAGTCACTGCCGGTGATTCCGTCTGCAGTATATTTTAGCTAAAATATTCTCTTTCCACAAAAAAATTTCACGTTGCTTCAGTCCTAAATTAAGTTGACAAATTAAGGAGAGTATTTTCCATGTAGTTAATTTCAAAATAAGAATTTCAATCCTACATGTTTGCTCAATTTCTGCATTTTTTTATTATCAGATCACAAGTTATCTGGAGCAAAGGTGTTACAAGGAATTGAGAGCTGAGCAATTTGGCTATGCAAAAGTTGTCATGAGCATCTACCGCAAATTATTAGTTTCTTGCAGAGAGCAAATGTGAGTTTGTAAATAAGTAACTCTTCTGTTGCTTCTTGCAACTATATTTTAACTTAAATTAATGTTTAAATACTAATGCCTCTTGTCTGTGAAATACAGAGCTAACTGTGGTTGGTAAATTTCTTATATGTTCTAATTTCTTTGCTACTGACTGAGATCTATGGCAAGGCTTTTCTGATATATGCGACATTGCATACGTTGCCAACAGAATTTGACTGTTGAGGAAGTTAGATCAACAAATAATGTTTTATTAGTTAGATCAACGAATAATTTTTTATTGGTTAATTAGACAAGTTTGAAGTCTCCAAAATCTGCAACAAGATATGTTTGCTGGGCAAAGAGAGGATACTGGTCATAGGGATTTGACCATAAAATTAGGACCCAGAAAATTTTTCTTCTTGTTGCGCATAAATTTTTCTAATCCAGTTATTTCTTGCAGTATCAGCTATAGGGTATAGGATCGGCAGTGCAGTGTGTTATTACGTCAAGGGAGTTCAAGTCTAGTAGGCTTAACAACAATTTTTGGTGGATCAAATATAACAATAGATTCCACAATTATTAGGCCTTAATAGGTGAAGGGATTTTGCACTAATATGTAGATAATTCATAAAAAGAGTCTAGATATAAGGCCTGGGTTAGAATGCAAAGTAGAAATCAGATCTAGGGTGGGACTAGAAGCGGATGAGTAGAGATGCGTATAACCTGTTTTATAATCTTCTGATTGTTTGGGATTACTATATTGTTACATGTTTCAACCATATCTGCAGTCAGAAGCAAGTTACCTTTTATTTTTTTTTATGGAATTATAGGCGGCATAATTTAATTGACTAGGTGGAATGCACGTGCAATGTACGTGGTTAATTATTATAATTTTTGATTTTTAGTTTATGTATTCATTATAACATAGTTGCAAAAAAGTTTATGATTATCATAATATATTAAAAAGTTTTAGATATTTTAATATATAAAAACTTGTTGGTTTCAACACTTTACGTTCCACATAATTAGTGAGGCTTAAAGTCTTAAAATATTAATGATCTAAGAGCAAGTTAATTATTTGGAATTCTAATTTTAAATTTTAATGATGTAAGCACCAATATATAAAAAACTATTATTATTAATGAAAAAATAAATCTTGAATTCATCAACGTAAAATGGTAGGTTTATCTGGTCATAGAGAATTTTGTTTAATTATAAAGAAGTCACTCGCACCTATTGTTTACTTTCACTTTCTATTATCTGGCGACTGAGTATTATAGATATTCAAAAACTTTTTTCTAGAATTTTCAAAGTTAGAATGTGCAAATTCAATTAAGAAAAAATAAATAAATTATATGATCAATTCTAAAATCTAATATTATAATCCTCCTACATCTTCTCAACTAATTAATTAATTTATCAAAATGATTACTCTCTAATTTCAGAAAACTATAAAATATAATCTGAGAATGATTTGAACGTATTTTGTACGTATGGATTGTATTTTAACAAAATAATTTAGATCTATCAAATATTGAATAATATCCAAAAATTTAGATTAAAGAGTTAAAAGAAACTAATAACACTCATATCCAAACTATATCCAAACTATATGCTTCATAAAGGTGAGACATATAAAATGAACAATTTAATATATTTTGTTAAATAATTTATCACAAATCATAAAAGATAAGGAGAATTATAAGGATCACATAGCCATCACAAATAAAGATTAAATTTCTCTATGTGAATTTTGTAGCAAAAGATTTTCAGAGATACTGATATACTTGCTACAAAATCCACTCTTATAAGATTGATATCACATGTGTCTTAGATTGTGCTTTGTTTGATGGTTAATTTTAAAAAACTTCCCCTCAACTATGGGGAAATGTTATACCCCCCAACTACTTAAAGTAAATAAATCTTTGTTCGTCAAATTTAAGATGTTGTAGTTAATCTAACTAAACTTCAAAATTTTAATTTAATCCTATGATTTTTTCTCAATTAACCCCTCAAAACTAATATCATTGAGTCGAATTCATTATGTGATAAGTACTTGACTTGGTAAGATCAAAATATCCCTCAACCATAAAAGAATTAGCTTAGTTTTTGCTAGATGAAAGAAAAAGTGAAGATTTAGAGGTAAAAAGAACTGTAAATTGGTCGTAATCCTTTGATAATCGGTTGAGAGTTTCTTTTTAACTAAAACGGCTTTCTTCAACAGGGCATTTTGACAAAATCACATATTAAAGTCTTTTACATTAAGGGGATTTGTACAGGACACGCTAAGTTGAAGGGTGTTCTCTAAAATCGTACCAAATTAAGTTGAGAGAGTTTATCTACAACACCTTTATAGTTAGGGGGCTCCGTCAAATTAAATTAGTTGAGTGGTTTTTTTGAGACATTCCCCATAGTTGAGAGAGTTTTCAAAAAAATAACTATTCTTTTAAATTTAGTTTATTTACATATTTGTCCTCAAATATTTTATAATTAAATATTAGTCCTTAAATTATAAGCAATTTTAAATTTTTAAGGGATTAATGTAGAATTATTGGAGATTTAAAATCAAGGAAATGATATCTAAATTATCTTTAAATATTTCTCTTATAGGCAATATATGAAATATCGGCAGATATATTGCTATATTGACTAATATAAAAGGTTAAATACTTTATCTTGATAATATTCATGCCTTTATTTTGTTTTCTTTTATTTGGGAATTTTAATCATATATCAATCATTATCGAAAATATTGGCTGATATAACAAAATCGAGTCATTTTTAATTTGATTGTGGGCTTGGTATTGGGTCGTGTTTGGAAACCAAAACTAAAGCACAATTCACAAAAGTAACAATTCATATCCCAAATCTCTCCACTCTCAGCCCTCCTAAATCTTAAGCATATATCTTGACGTCAATTCTCATGTTAAAAATTCATCAATATTTGATATTATAGATTACAATGTTATATTATGTATGAGCATTATCTCATATGACACCCATATATTTTTTACGTAACCCCAATTATTACAATCCAATATCATGGATTTTATTTGTCCAACATTTATATGATGCCCAACACTTTGTAGTAGTCCTTCTAAAACCTCTTCTAAAGCTTTCTAAGCAAAGTATATGAATTCAGAAATAATTCAAAATCTTAAGATTATTCAAAATATGATGCTTCAATTTTTTTCACATTTCCTCTAGTATATAAATATAAGCTAACCATCTGGCCTCATATTATACGATGTATATTATTTATGAAAGAGATCACATACTATTGGTTATGGTTAACAAAGGCTTTAAATCTTTATTGGCTTAATTAAATTAAATACCTTACAGTTTATAAAAAATTTAATTGCATACCTCCTCCACTTGTATCTTGTGCACTTAAATATCTTAATATTTTTCAAAATTGCATGTTTGTACCTTCTATACACAAGAATACTATTTGTAATTGTACTATATGAATATAATGGAATAATTTTGCGATAATTCTACATTTTTATTCTTTCCATTAATAATTTATTAACATACAATTATCTATTAATATATTATTAGATATTACTAATAATTAATATAAGAGTTTCACACTAACATTAGAAGTTTTAGGGACCAAGTTAGGCAAACTTGAAGTGGTATATAATATGATTAATTAACAATAATAATTAATTTAGTTTAGTTAGGATTAAAATATAATATTTAAAAAATTAGGGTAATATAAAGTTTTTCTACAACTTCCTCTTTTAGAGGGAGTATAATTCTAAGTGAAGTATATAATTTCATTTATAATTCAAAATCTTGAGAATTATTCAAAATATGATGCTTAAAAATTTTCACATCTTCTGTATAATATAAATATAAGCTAAGCCTCTCGCCTCATATTATACGATGAATATCATTCATCAAAGGGATCACATACTGTTGCTTGTGATTAACAAATGCTTCAAATTTTTATAGGCTTAATTAAACATAAATACCTTACAGTTTACGAAAGTTATACTCATATACCTCCACTTATATCTTAATGCATTTAAATATCCTAATATTTTCTAAAATTATATGTTTGTACTTATGTACGCAAAAATACTCTTTATAATTTTCCTATGTGAGTGCCATGGTATAATTTTAGGACAATTTTATATTTTTTACTCCTTTCAAAATAATTTATTAACTTGCAATTGTCTATTAATATAGTATTATGCATTATTAATAATTAATATAAGAGTTTTACAATAACATTGGAAGTTTTAGGGCCAAGTTAGACAAGATTGAAGTAGTATGTAATATGATTAATTAATAATAATAATTAATTTAGTTAATTTATGATTAGAATATAATATCAAAAAAATAGGGGCAATATAGTCATGAAAAGTTTTTCCGCAACTCCCTCTTTTAAAGGGAGTATGGTATATATTTCTTCTTCCCTGGTTGATTATGATACGCCAGCTGCTTGAAATTCATGAAATTTGTTGAGTGTAAGTTTGCATGTATGTCTATTGCGGAATTTTCTGTTAAATACAATATTGTTTTTTGAAACTTCCTTGAGATCCTTAGTTGACGTCTATTTGTCATCTCTATCTCTGATTTAAATTTCCTCTTGCTTTTGCTGTTTCTTGTTCCCAGTCTTATGATATTTAGTATTCCTTTTTATCATGTTGGTTGATGGATATGATGGGCTCAATGTATGACAGGCCATTATTTGCAAGTAGCTTATTGAGCATCACACAAATTCTTTTGGATCAAACAAGACAGGATGGAATCCGCATTATAGGATGCCATACACTTTTTGATTTTGTAAATTGTCAGGTATTGTATGACACAACATTTAAGTATAGATCTAGTTCTTAAAGGAAATGCATGCTAGACTAAGATTATACTGAATTATTTACACATTCTAGATTGATGGCACTTATCAATTCAACTTGGAAGCCTTGATTCCGAAACTCTGTCAACTATCTCAAGAGATTGGGGAGGATGAGCAGTCACATCATTTACGTGCAGCAGGCCTGCAAGCTCTTTCTTCTATGGTAGCTATCTCAACTTAATATTTTTTTGAAAATAAAGAACTTAATATTTCTATTACCTTACCTCCTTATTGTACTTCAACCTTAAAGAAAAGGCACAGTATGGTTTGTCTTTTGTTAATCGCCGGATACTTGTGTGAATGACATTTTTGCTTTATGGACCTTATTTGATTCTATTTAAATGGTATTATGGTACTGTAACAGTTTTGCTTAAAAAAACAACAAAGAGACACCTCAACTTTCAACCAGAAATATTACTGTTTTATACTGTTTTCAACTTTATGATCTAAGATAGTGGATATACTAAATAAAGAGGTATCATGAATTCATGATTGGTAAAAGTAGGACTTGAGTTTAACTAAATAAGATATTTGATCCATCTTGTTACAAAAAAAATTTCGTTAGGGCTTTCTCCAATTGTGTCTTATTGTAGTCTATAGTGCAGGCAACTGAGGCAAGAGGAATTTGGGGTACTTTTTCTGCATATTTTTTGTGTGCATATGCACATGCATGAGTACGTTCCCTATATGACTAGTGTTTTTGATATGAGGTTCATTAAGAATGCTTACGGAAGGTGTAATAGTCATGCCCTATTTTCTAGTTTATGTTCAAAGAGATGTAAGGTTGCGTTTGATACATGGAATGCATTGTACAAAGTCTTATAAAATGGTTAGCCGGTGCACTTGATACTGTCCTAAAAAACTCACCATTTGATCATGCTGCCTAGCTTAAGTTGTGGATTCTGTACAAAGTCATCACTACTATCCAGTAGGGTATATTCAGTAGGGATCTACTTTATTTGTTAGATATTATATTCATAGCCTATCAGTTCTTGTCTCTCAACATTTAAGTTTATGTTTTAGCTTTCATGTCTTTATTGTACTGATGCTTTTGTTTTCTTAATCATAATACACAGATTTGGTTCATGGGGGAGTATTCTCATATATCAACAGAATTTGACAATGTAAGACGTAACTGATTCTTTTCATTTTTCCTCTTTCAGTGTACTTTCAGTTAGATGCATCTTTCCTTCGCCTTAAGTTGTATTGTACATGGTATATCTTGTGAAACACACAACAATTGGGATGAGTTACTTTTAAGGGTCAATTGCAGATTTCATATGGTAGAATGCATAATCTTATTTTTCTATGTACATCTGTAGCCAATACACGTACTAGCATAAAATCTGACTTCCTAGCAATATGGTAGGATAAAATCTGACTTCCTAGGAATATGGTATGTGATGCATAATGTGAATAGGAAATGAAACTTTTCATACTGGGTTGGACGTGAAGATCTAATTTATTGCTTCTTGTATCCACCTTTGCTGATTGTTGATTTTGAATCTCAAGTATCACTTGTCTGTCCATTTCCGGTTCTCAAATGTTTAGCACATATCATACTTACTTGTAACTTGCCATGTCAAAGTTTGTCACTTATGCTGTAATGTTCTCTTTTCATCTTGTCAATGACAGAATAATTATAGTTGCCCATTGCTTACTCATGTCCTTTTCTTTTTTGAGAGAGAAAGTTGAGATATATTTCAATCTTGGCACAACAATTCGTCAAAGAAAGTACCTTATTTCATTTCCACTTAATGATGGTAAATTCTCTTTAGTTTATTGCAGTTTACTTATTTATTTTTAGAACTCTACAGGTCGTTTCAGTAATCTTGGAAAATTATGAAGGTCCCAAGAAATCAGAAGATGCTGTCGATGATGATCAGCCTCAAAAGAAACTGAATTTGACAAAGATTCCAACTTGGAAAGAAATTGTTAATGACAAAGGAGAACTGAATTTGACCACGTATGACTTTGTCCTTAAGTCTCTTTTTTCTTTGTAGCAATTGTAACTGAATTTCCAAGCCTCATTAAAAGTTTCACTTTACAGGGATGAAGCCAAGAGTTCCCATTTTTGGTCCAGGGTTTGTGTACATAATACGGCCAATCTAGCCAAGGAGGCTACAACTGTAAGGCGGGTTTTGGAGTCCCTTTTTCGCTATTTTGATAATAACAATTCATGGTCACCTAAACAAGGGCTTGCTCTTTGTGTCTTATTGGACATGCAATTATTAATGGAGCAGTCTGGTAAGAATTTGCAATGTATATCAAAATTGTATTCTATGTTTGATAGCATTTCATATCATTGTCCTTTGTTTAAATTGACTTGCGTTTTTACACAGGGCAGAATACACATTTGTTAACCTCCATATTGGTCAAACATCTTGATCACAAAGCTGTTGTAAAACAGCCTGACATGCAGCTAGATATAGTCAAAGTTACCACCAATCTTTCCAAGCAATCAAAAGTGCAGATTTCACCATCAATAATTGGTGCCATGACTGATCTTGTTAGGCATTTGCGGAGAACCATGCAAAGCTCATGCAATGATAAAGACCCAGGGGATGGATTGATCAGTAAATTCAGAATAGCAGTAGATGAGTGCCTCGTTCAGTTATCTAAAAAGGTATTTCTTGATACTCCAAACATAAAATTGTTGCATTTTTCTTGTAAATTGGATACTTTTGTCTTTGGGGAACCTTTAAAGGCTCTCCAGTAGGTTGTACTTGAGTTAATTTAGCATACCTTCATTGTTTATATAATGCACAAAACTACATCTTTTTTAAGTAAAGGTGAGTGAATTTTATTTGCTCTAACAAACTTTACAGTTATACCGAGGAATTCCTAGGTTTAACAACTCCAATTGATGCCACAACTAAGAATATTAACAAGGATAAACCAGCCTATACAGTATAGCATACAAGTCATCTCTTATACACTTGCCTACTCAGCTTATGCTTCATGTCGGCTATACTATTATTCACAATCCAACTTGGAGGGTGAGCTTCAGCCTTACAAACCCTAGAGTTCCTCTCCTGTCAAATTCTATAAATGCTAGCTAATAGTGATCCTCTTCTAGCGCTACTCTGCAACTTTCTCCCTTTCACCATCTTCTGAAACTGCTCAAAAATTAGAGGCCAAGCTCTAATAGGAGTTCTTAATTTCATCGCTCGAAGACCAACCCTTAGGACCCCCTGAGAATATGCACACTGAAAGAACAAGTGGTCTCTACTTTCATTTTCAGAAGCACATAGAAAAACATCTACTCTCCTGTAAAGTACCAAATTGAACCATCCACTTTTTAGTTCTAATTTTTCTCAATGCTACTAACCAAGCAATAAAAGAATGTTTTGGGATACCATCTCTTCCCCCACATAGTAAGAAATAAGATACCTCATCATTATGCTCATTGATAATACACCTTTTATAATGAGGTACGGTGCGGTTTTCTTTCCTCCATACAAGCAGTGAATATGATTGATAGGAGTTATTGTATCTTTTGCCTCTAAATCAGGTTGGTGATGGGGGTCCAGTACTTGATATGATGGCTGTGATGTTGGAGAATATTTCTTACACAGTGTCAGCCGCTAGGGCAACAGTTGCTGCAGTTTACCGGACTGCCCAGATAATGGCATCAGTACCAAACTTGGCTTATCAAAATAAGGTTAGCCAATTTTCCTACATTTGATAATTGATAGCATATAAGATCGTTATAGTATATTTCTTGAGAATCATTTTATCCAAAACGACATGATGCAGGCTTTTCCTGAATCACTCTTTCATCATCTGCTTGTAGCAATGGTCCATCCAGATCATGAAACACGTTTAGGGGCACACCGTATATTCTCTGTTGTTCTTGTTCCTTCTTCTGTATCTCCTCATCTCTCTGATGCTCCAGAATTAGCCAAGTATGATCTTCAAAGAACACTCTCAAGGACCACATCAGTCTTCTCATCTTCAGCTGCTCTTTTCCAAAAGTTAAAGAGGGATAAGTCCTCTTTTAGAGAAGCCTCCCAAGGTCAAGATGGACAACTAAAGAGCAGCAATGATCCCAAACTTCCCAGATTGCAATCTTCCAAGAGTCGATTTTTTAGTATTAAAAGGCTACAGTCATCTAAAAGTCGAATGTATAGCATGAAAGGCCCTCAATTACCGCCAACTGCAGAACAAAATTTGTCTGAGAACGAAGAAGTGGTATATGCATGAATGCTTTGTAGTTGTAATTTGTAATCCAGCTTCGTTATTTTCCTCTACAACACATCACCAATGCTTGACTTTTCCTTGCATTACATGCAGGGCTTTGTTCCCCTCAGACTAAGTGGCCGGCAGATTTCGCTTCTGCTTTCATCTATATGGGTACAGGCCATGTCACCTGAAAATATTCCTCAAAACTATGAAGCTATTGCTCACACATATGGGTTGTTATTGTTATTTTCTCGAACTAAGGTAAGTATGAATTATTTCTAAGCCTCGTAAATTTCTTCTTTTACAACTTATTTCTGCTTGCATTTTCGCTTTTCCTAGTAAACTGTTCTCAATTGCATTGCCCTCAAAGCTTAATTTTAGTTATACGGACTTCTTTGCTTTAACATTGAAGTAATAACTTTGTAATTCATAGTTCGCCTGGAACGTGGTGACATTCTGTGCCATATGAGTACAACGCTGCAAGTGAATAGCACATTACATGATTCTGTATTGTTTATGATACTACCAATTTATAATTCTTTCACAGCTCTATACTGCACTTCTACTTTGAAAACATGCAAGTTGATTTTGACTGATCAGTCACTGACACAATCTATCCCGGTGTAGTTTAAACATAAAAGTTTTTGAAAGTTTTATACTTCGAAATGAGAAAAATAGACAAGTTGAGCGCATATTTTATTGTAGCTTTTATCAAGTTGAATTAATGTCTTAGTGTTGGAGTGCCTGATCTTATGTGAGCTGATCTATGCTGTTTGTAAGCATGAGCATGTATTAATACATGCAGGTTTAGATCATTTCCATTAGCAACCATTTGTCCAACTGAATTGGTAGATTTAACATGCAGCTTATAGTTCAATGATTCAATCCAGAGAAACATATCTACATTCCAACTGAAATCAATTTATAGAAAAATGTATAGGCTCTTTATTTGTTACAATGGCCCATTCTTGATCTCAAACCTCCCATAAACTAATTTCACTCTTACCGTTGAGCCAAGCCTCATGGCTTTATTTCATGTGGTCATTGCGTGGGTACTTTTCCTTTTGTTGAGTTTCCCATCTTGTATCACATAGTGTTTCATAGAACTTTAGTTTATGGTAAACTAATTAATATTAACTGCTTCTATCAATCTTTCTCTTTGCAATGTCCCAGACCTCGATGCATGAGTCTCTAACAAGAAGTTTTCAGCTTGCATTTTCTTTGAGGAGCATTTCACTTGGAAGAGAGAGTAAGCTTGTATATCGATATATTTTGTTGAAACTTGGTTTTATGATTTTAATAGATAATCCTACTGGACAATGATTGATACCATGCATGCAAAATTTCTGGCCAGGATCTTGTTGTTTCTATAAAAAATTTCTCTTTATTATATCAACACCAATATAGTTGTTTTACCTCATTATCTTGCTCAAAGTCTAGGAAATGAGATTGCCATTATAAACTCCCTATGAATCAGATTTTTGTTCATTCATTCCCTTTGCCTTTATGGCTTTACATATAGAAGGAAACTTTCAGCAAGCAAGTGCTATGCCATAACATTGGGATGACATGTTGGCATTGTTTTAAATATTCCCAACATGGCCTGGTATATCGCTCGGTATATCCTTTTACGGGGCTTGCAATAACCGATATGGTCTTTAAATATCTTTTTACCATTTTTTGTTATTTTGGGCGATATATCCCGATATGGCCAATATATCAGCTGTATGATGGCCAATATATCCTTTTATATGACTTGTCACAAAATAATATGCCATGTTTGGCAATTTTTGGCGAGATATCATGATATTCTCATTATATCAAATGACATTTTGTCCTAAAAAATATCAGACCAAATGTTGCAATATTGATTTGTACTTTTGTTTATTTTACAAGGTTGATTAGTGATCCTAAACATATATTATTTACATTTTATATGCTTAGATTTCATGAAGTATGTTGAGATAACATTTTTGCATTATATTATATATGCAAACATATATTATTTCATGAAGTATGTTGAGATCACATTTTTGCATTATATTATATATGCAAACATACGCTGTGGCATTATGATATTTACCATATATCCCTGATATTTCCATGATATCAGCCGTCCAATATGAATTTTTACCATCTAATATTATCCCGATATCCGATATTAAAAACCTTGCATGTTGGATGTTAGTATAACCTATCTTATTGTTACAAAAAATTTTTGTCTAACCAACAAGGGATCAGGCATATTGTTGTAGACTACAGGAGAAGCATTTGCTTCTATACAGCCAGTGAAGTATTCAATTTCATGTATGGCACAACATAGTAATATTCACCAGGGAAACAGACTTAAAGAGCAGCAGAGCCTGTCATCTGCTATAGTACATGAATAATATCTGATGTATGAGAACTGATGAAAAAGAAAATAAGTAGAAACTATGTCATAAATGCTTTAGACTTTGAGGTACATGATTTCTCTTTGAAGAGTTAATTGGAACACATGCTTATGTTTCTGTAGGGATACAAGAAAATATACTTCCATAATGGAACCCCTAATTGAGTCAGTAAGCAGAAATCCTAACAAATTTCTCTCATCTCTAGTAAGTTGCAACTCTTGCTTGTAGGTGAACTGGAACTATGTGAGAAAGGAATTAATAGAAAATAATCAACTGAACAACTTAAGGCAATCTACCTTTTATAGAAATGAATATCTACTATGAAATTTTATCATCTGAAAAAGTATCTCTTGGTTGGTGTTCTGTGAAACTCGAATCCTTCTTTTGTGGTGCGATGTCTGGAAGATTCTCGTCATTCTAAAAGATGTCAACTCAAACACCTTTGCCAGTCAATAACAAACCCATTTCTTTCAGGCCAACAATGGCTAACACCACTTTCATGTAATTAACCATGCGCAACTATTGGCTTTAAATGGAGCGAGACAAAGTTACGCCACAACCTCATCAATCTATGCAATCATATTTATTTATATCCAAGTATCTACAAGAAAAACATGTTTCCATCTAGGCATGCAGAAGTAATGGAATGGCATCTAGATGTATTAAACTTTCATTAATCGAAATTGTAGTTTTTTCCCCCAAATGTACTGTATATTCTCACTATTATAAACTGATGCATTTGACGTACACCAATGGAGATATTCGCTACGCAATCACATGCAAGCTTATCATGTGGGACATCTTTGTAATAAAACTAAACTTTTATCTGTGCGTCAACCTATATTAGTTTATTATATACTTAACTTGCCTCCTTTTTTCACTTTTTATGGGGTTGGTTGTGGAGTAGGGCTGGGATTAGAAAATGGAACTGGCCTGCTGTCTACCTAAATCTATCTCAAACCTTACATCCTACGTTAGAAAGTCAATTGTTGTTTATAGCAAGAAAAAAATTATGTAAGCTAACCTAGTTAATGCGAGATTTTTTTTATGTGCTCCTTTTATTGATAACATGTCCCATGATCGATGTTTATTTGACATATCCATAGGTTCACTGGCACCATCTCGCCGCAGGTCGCTCTTTATGTTGTCGACATCTATGATGGTTTTTTCTTCCAAAGCTTTCAACATTGCTCCACTTATTCCAATTGTTAAGTCATCACTCAATGAAAAAACGGTATGAATTACTTGGTTGTTTTGAAGTTAACTAGTTTATTTCTTACATGGTTGGACTCAGATGCTCCGCTTCTATTATATTTACAATATTAAGACTTGGAACTGTGACAGATTTAATATTAAGAAATATAATTATATAAATAACACAATGTCCATGATGAAATTAAATTAAAAAAGTGATGCGCCTTAATGCTTGTAATTTAACTGGAGGTAGCTTAGTACTCCCTGAACATCTTTTGTTGAGCTGTAGTCAGTCTGGTCTAATAAACTTACATCATGGCTGTTTAAATGCAACAACTGTTTCATCCCAATCGACGATAGCAAATAACCAAAATTTCAGTACTTATTTCTTAGGATCTATTTAGCTTTCCAACTTTGCTTACCATGCCACATTTAACAGCTATTTGTTCCCTAAAATCCCAAGCATGTTAACTATGCCTTACAACAGTCAAATTAAGTTCTGAAATTTTGAATATAATTATCACAATGTTTAACATCTTACACCGTCCACTCACAAATATTTACTTTATAACAAATCTTCGCACTCCAAGTCTAATTTTAGCTGATTGTCAATTTCCTTTACCAGATGGATCCATTTCTTTGTTTGGTTGAAGATAGCAAGCTAAATGTTGCAAGCACTGCATATGACCATCATGTTAAGACTTATGGGTCAAAAGAGGATGACGATGCTGCCCTGCAATCTCTCTCAGCAGTAGAACTAACTGATAGCCAGTCAAAGAACACCTTGGTTTCATTGATAGTAAACAGCTTAGGAGATTCACCAGATGTAAGTCCTTCTATTCCTTCATAAAGCAGCATATTGAATCTGGTTCCTTTTCTTATCAGTTCCATTGTTGGTCCTTTGCAAATCTGCAGTTGGATCAATCTACCATCAGAAAGCAGCTGTTGGAGGACTTTGTGCCTGAAAATATATGCCTAAGTGGTCTGCAGTTCGAAGCACATATACATGTTCAAAGTGATAATAAAGATAAAATAAACTATGTGAAGGTATTTTTCCTTTGTTGTTTCCAGATGTTCATTTGAACTTTTCCACTCTTAAAGGTGTTGATGCTTATTTACAGGATTTGCCTCCGCTCATCTCATTTGATGATGATGTTGCAACGGAAGCATCTGAGCATGCCTCAGATCCCCAACCAGAGTTTCCTATAGATTCATCACTTCTTCTTGGCATCAGTCAGATTCTAGAAACGGTATGTTCTCCAATTCTGCCGTCTTTCAAACTTAATTATATGCAAGAGAGAAACTTGGAAATGAATAAGACACTATTTCATGGTGATTAGGCTGTGAATTATTTTACAAAATATGAAGCTATTACTTTCAAATTCGAAGTAAAAGACTTACAGAGATTGGTGTTGCTACGTCCATCTGTTTTGATCTCTTCTTCTGATATGAAAATATATGCTATGTAACCTTTCATCCCTATATTACATTTTATCTTTAGGAGCATATTTTGATTCGTAAAAAAGCATTAATTGTTAATCTTTTTCATACGTCAATATTTCCTTAACCAGAAAGGAGTAGTTTGCTTTTCTGTTTTGTCTAATAATTGGCACTGAGCCTGTTTAGCTCTTACCACCATAGCTGTCTTCAATACTTGGACTACAGAAAGAGATTCAAAGATGGAAAAATATTTATGTCCAATAAACATGTGGTGTTGATTACATAAAATCATTTAAAACTTCTTATGGATTAAAGATATTTTTAAGCGGTTCAGGATCTAGAAAAGACATGGCAAGGCGGAAGATTTTCAGTGTCAACCACTCCTGGTGTACCATACAAAGAAATGGCTAACCATTGTGAGAAACTTATAGTGGGAAAACAGCAGAAGATGTCTTCGTTCATGTGCGTCCCAGACCAGGAAGACGTATCTCTTACTGGAACAAGTGAAACAACACAGCCTTCATCCATGATTGAAAACCGGGTTCAAAAGGTACAAAACTCTACAATTATTGCACGGCATGGCTAGAATCTTGGAGAACAAAAAGAGCATGTTCCTCAGCATACAAATTTCTTCATTTTTTTGGATAAATAATTCAAAAAAGGGACTATCGGAAATTTATGTCATCTCTGAGACCAGTTACGAATTCCAAATACCGGAATAAGTCCGCAACATTTATGAGTTTGGACTTCAGGAACTATTTAAACAATTTGAAGTTTTGATTGTAGTGCAGGGTAAGAAATATATATAAATAGATTTGTTCAAGATAACGTTTGAGTAGTTTATTATAGCTCATATACAGACTGATTGTGTACAAAAGCGGGAAAGTACTATGAATAAACTACCAAGTACTGTGAATAAAAAAAAATGAACAGTGACAAACTAGTGTCTGGTTGTTGGGAACTTGTACAGGTCATACCTCTTATAATCTAGGTGATTTCCCTGCTAGCAATTAGTTTGCAAAATTCTGCAAATAAAATACAAGTCTTGTGGGTTAAACATATGCATTGAATAAATCGAGAACAACAAACTAATTCATGCTATTCTTTCACCATTAATTCGTGAATTATGTGACTCAGGGTGTAAGTTGTAATTTGCCTTGGGAAAACAATACATTCTTGTTTATGCTGGTACTCACATGCACATATACCCTACGTACATAGACATATGCACATGGTGAAATACATACAAAAGCACCTCTGTGTGTGCGCGTGTGCGTGCCCATGCACATTTATGCAAAAATGCATATATAGACATGCATAAACATAAGTGTACGACATGCACACACCCAAACGTGTCATGTGTGTGTGTATAGAGAGAGGAGTTCCTACCATCTAGATTTAGTGAGTAAAATCAAAATAAAGATATACTCCATTTAAGTTGGGTTAATACTTATTTAGAAAGTCTAAAGGATAAAGTTACATTCTTTTATATTTTCTTGCTTTTGCAAGTATGCACAAAAAATGAATGGTCTGACCTTATAAACCTAATGAAAGCTGGTGCCTGCAGATTTCATAACGTCTGGACCATGATAAAATATTTGGAATATCAGTATGCATGTCTAGAAGCATAGATATAAGCACGATGCTACCTCTGATGTTGATCTTTTGTTAATTGACGCATAGGTAAGAGACTCATAATTATATGCATGAATTTGAATGGAAATAATTTTCTTTCAAATTCTTCCAGTGAGGAGTTAAGTTGACATGATTGTATATATGAGCATGTTTGTGCATGTTCTGTGTGTGCGTTC
>BQKN01000110.1:141043-151997 GCA_022839385.1 Asparagus kiusianus | reverse complement strand
ATTTATCTAAGCTCTGTGACATACCTGTAAAATTGCAGGGTGTAAATCCATTTGCCGATCACTACTTCACTGGGAGCCAGAACCAAAACCCGCAACCCACTGGTAATATGATGACCATGTGTGCAACGGAATACCAGTACGAAGCCCAATGCATTCGACTCCCTGCCTCAAACCCATTCGACAACTTCCTCAGAGCTGCAGGCTGTTAACCAATTTTGATAGTGAAGGAAACAAGGGAGATCCCTTTTTCTATATGTATCATTATGTACTCTTTTTTTGTATGGCCAAAAGGGTAATTATTAGATAGCATTCATCTGGCTCAGCCCTCTGTATGGACTTCTGTTCTTCAGATCATTTACTGTTGTCTACTTTGCATTTCTTCAATCTATTTGGTTATACTTGTATATTAGCTTATTAGCTGAATTGATCATAGTTTTGAGCTTATGATCCTTCAAATGGTTATCAGCCTGCTGTCATTGAATCTGGGACATCATTATTCCTAGTGCTAATGTTTCGCCCTCTGTTTATAGTAAGCAATTTTATTTGCTTTAATGTGTGTGAAGAATATTACTCAATTGTTTAGACATTGGAAATTTTTGAGAAAAGAAAAGGGTAAATTACACTAAACCCCCAAGAACTTTCAGCGTTTTGCGGTTAATTAAAACCCCAATAGCTTTGCAAATTGCAGCAAACCTCCGATACTCCTGCATTTTACAGAAAATTGCCAACAAGTTTTTGAGTTTTGTGGATAACCCCCATAAAATAGAACCAAAAAACAACTTAACAAGGCATTTTGAAATTTATTGGGAGGTTTTGTGTAATTTGCCCAAAAGAAACTGGGGGCTTTCTTCAAAAGTTATCCAGTGTCTAGTGCGACTATGAAACTTCTTGGGGGTTTACTCCAGAAGGCTGAAAGTTCATGGGAGTGTAATTTACCAACAAGAAAATTCACAACCCATGATTAAAATCACGTGATTATAATCCCGTCAGGGGATGTCATGGGCTTTGTGGGGCGCGCTCAAGTAATGCCCTGCTATTGGACTCGTTGGAGGGTAGGCCTAAAAGGCCTCCCTACTATTGGGCTTGGACCAGCCCAATAAGAACAGTGATATCTCGGTCTCTACCCTCTTTCTGTACTCGGAGTGGCAGACTTCTTGAACTTCATTGAGTTTGAGAAAACCAGTTCTCCGAATTTCCTCGTTGTATTTAACGGAGAAGCGTATACAAGGAGAAGCTGTTTCATGTGTAACGGAGTTATGGCATTTAACGGAGTTATGACTTGATCATCATATGTCGATCCATAGAGGTAGAGGCCCATGCAAATTTCTAGTTTGATTTAGTTTTTAAACTCTATGTAATCACAGTATTATAAATACCAGTTATATACTCTTTCCTATTAACAAACTACATCTATAAACATTTGTAAGAGTACGCAGGGTTACATTGCAAAACCTCGAACATTTTTTGGGAAAAATTTAGCTATCTCACTATTACAAGTGCGGAGTGTGGATAGGTATGTGTGTAAGCCAAATCCCTAATTAAGCGCAACCTCTAACGGCCCATGAAACTTGGCAGCATCCAACATGGCCCAAGGCCCAGTTCTCGATGACCACAAGCATTCAGCCTCACTTTTCTCCGCGATAAAAACTCGGAAGATACAAATTAGTTGGACTGCGCATCGTGCTACCTTGGATTAAAAGAATTATTTAGTAGTAGCATAGCATGAATTAAAAAGATCGTTCTCAACGCATTTCTGAGATTCTTCAAAAGTATTTATGATGTGCCTCATATACATAGATTATAGAGTTATTGATCCATACATAGATTAATGTATTCGTTGTTGGGAAAAATTGGGGCCGGATAGAGTATGATCACAGATAAAGTTACTGTGAAAAAGATAAATTAGACACATGTTTTTACGTGAAAAACCCTCTAAATAAATTTGAGGTAAAAAACACGGGTAAGAATAGAAGCATCAACTATGAGAAAATTTTAGGAGTTACAATCTCTTTTTACAAGGATAAACTCTCTATTTTTCTCTCACTTCTATATAGGGGTGTCCAAAAAGCCCGCCGGCCCGGAAACCCGGGCCGAGTCCGGGCTCCGGCCCGGGCCCGGGCCGCCTTTTTGGTGCCCGGCTTGGGCCCGGCCCGGCCCAGAATAGTGTTTTTTTTATTTTTTTTTGTTTTTTATATGTGTTATATATGTATAATATATGTATATATATAATATATTTCTATATATGTATAATATGTGTGTGTGTATATACTCTCTCTTATATATGTATAATGTATGTATTTATGTATATATATACTCTTTCTTATACTATACATGTATATATAAGTATACTCTCTCTTATATATGTATACTCTCTCTTATATAAGTATATATAGGTATACACTCTCTTATATATGTATAATATATGTGTGTATATATATATACTCTCTCTCTTAGTATATATGTATATATAAGTATACTTTCTCTTATATATGTATAATATGTGTGTGTGTGTGTGTGTATACTCTCTCTCTTAGTATATATGTATATATAAGTATACTCTCTCTTATATATGTATAGTCTCTCTTATATAAGTATATATAAGTATACACTCTCTTATATATGTATAATATGTGTGTGTGTGTATATATATACTCTCTCTTAGTATATATGTATATATGTATATATAAGTATACTCTCTCTTATATATGTATACTCCCTCTTATATAAGTATACTCTCTCTTATATATGTATAATATGTGTGTGCATACCCTCTCTCTTAGTATATAAGTATAATATATTACAACGGCTACTTCTTCTCCATTGGCCCAACGGGCAATGGCTACTTATGCGATTTTCTCTCTCTCAAGTTATAACTTATAAATATATACAATATATTTACATATAATATATGTATATATAATATATATAATATATGTATATATAATATATAGTTACATAATAATTTGTAAGTATATACTAATACATAATTATATAAAATATAATAAATTTAAACTAATTGTTAGCATTTTTTATCAAAAAAGAAAAGAAAAGAAAAAAAATTAAAAAAATCCGGGCCGACCCGGAGCCCGGCCCGGTTGGGCACGGGCCCGGGCCCGGGGTACCCGGGTCCGGTTCCGGGCTCCGGTTTTGCCTGGCCCGGGCTCGGATTTCCGGGCCGGGCCGGCCCGGATGGACAGGCCTACTTCTATATACGTGGAGATTGGATTTTGTTGTTGTTTTAAACATAGAACATTTCGAGCCTATTTATAGGCATATGAATCAATTTTTTATATTTTCTTTACTTCGTTTTTCAAATGGTGCCAAACCCATTTTAAAAAACGGTGCCTAATATTTAGTAGTTGTCGCTTTCAACAATCTCCCGAGTACCAATCATATCTTCACACAATCTTTTCTATTTTACAATTTTCATGTTGCTTACATCTCCGTCAGAACACAAGAGGACCGATACAAAAAAACTTGTTAGTGCTAACTATCTTTGTCAAAAAATCTGTTAGGTTGTCTTTAGCGTAAATTTTCTACATATATGTTGTTCCTTCTTCCACTTTCTCAAGAATGAAGTGGTACCGGACTCGAATGTGTTTCGTCTTTGAATAAAAACTAGATTCTTTTTTTACCAAATGCAAAGCACTCTAACTGTCATAAAATAGAAAAATCTTCTTTTGATCATGAGTTCCTCCAGTATCATTTTTAACCATATTGCATATTTACTAATTTGTGTAGCTGCAACATATTCTGCTTCTGTTGTTGATGTAGCCACAACTGACTGCAGTTTTGAAACCAAGCTTATAGCCCCGCCAGCAAGTGCAAATACATGCATGTGGTAGATTTGCTATTATCACGATCACTTGCATAATCAGAATCAATATATCCATTGACAATAAAGTTTGATCCCCTATAGCATAATGCAATATCTGAGGTCTCCTTGATGTATCTTAGGATCCTCTTTACAGCATCACAATGCTCTTTACCAGGATTCGCCATGTATCGACTAACTACTCCCACTACTTGTGTAATGTTTGGTCTTATACAAATCATAGCGAACATTAAACTTCCTACTACTAATGCATACCGTACTCGAGACATCTACATCCTCTCTTATTCATTGCTAGGACTCATACCGGAGGATAACTTAAAATTAACTCAAGTGGGGTAGAAATTGACTTACAATCTTACATGTTGAAGTGCCGCAAGATTTTCTTTAAATAATTCTTTTGAGAAAGCCAAATCTTCATATTAATTCTGTCTTGGTAAATTTACATCCCTAAAATCTTGTTTACAGATCTTAAATCCTTCAGTTTAAATTTCCTAGCCAATTGTGTCTTCAATTCTTTGATATAATCTTTGTTGAGGGCTGCAACTAACATGTCCCCAACATACAACAATAAAATAACAAAGTTATTTTCACCGAACCTCTTAAAATATGCATAAGGATCTGAATTAAGTCTGTTGTATCCAAGATTCATGATGAATGAATCAAATCTCTTGTACCAACACCTCGGCGACTGCTTTAAATCGTACAGAGATTTGTTTAACATGCAAACCAAGTTCTCCTTTTTTTTTCTTCAAAACATTTTGGCTGGAGTATGTAAATTTCTCCTTTAAGATCTACATGAAGAAATATTGTTTTCACACTTAGCTGTTCTAGATGTAAGTCAACTATAGCGCTCATAGCGAGGACTATTCAGATTGTTGTAAGTCAAACTACAGGAGAATATTTCATTAAAGTCAATATATTTTTGAGCATATCCTTTTATCACCAATCTATCATGATTTCTACTTGATCATTTTTATTTCGCTTGATCTTATAGACCCATTTATTTTTAATGGTCTTTCTTCCTTGTGATAGTGACACAAATACCCAAGTCTTATTCTTATGGAGAGCTTCAATTTCTTCCTGCATATATGCTATTTATAGCTTCATGAAAAACTAATGTCTCTCCATCCTTTGGATGAAGACAGTATGCAATGTTACTTTCAGTAATATACTCTGATGTCAAGTCGGTGGAATTATCTCACGAGTTGATCTTCGAACTTCTAGAACCTCGGACTCGACTGTTTCTTTTACATCATGCTCATGTGTTGCTTTAAAATAATTTAGATTATTTTCTACCTAAGCAGCTACAGTTTCTATGTCCTTTGAATTGCTTTCTTTTTCTTCTCTTTGTAGTTGATTCTTTATAAAGATAATATTTGTGCTGATAATTGTAGGCGTCAAAAAATGCTCATAGATATCCAAACACAACTAAAGGATGCGAAGAGAATAATGTGTATACAACGATAAAATACACCAACAAACAACTCATGGTGAACGATTGAAGTTTTAATGGAATCGACAATGGAAATAACTTTCGCTGAAAACAAACTGGCGCGCTCGAGCGCGGTAGTGGATGCTGGCGCGGCAGTTGATGCTGTCACGCTAGCGCACCACAGCACACTCTGACGCGCAGAAGCGCCATGCATACACAATAATCCCTTGGGTATTTGAACACAAACATCTACCGCTGCATTTGGAATACATACCTGAAAACTCCGATGAGTATATGAGTATAAACTGCATCTCCTTGAACCTCCCAACGGGTATATGAGGTTAAACTATTTTTCGAACACTCCAATATAGTATATGAGTATAAAGTATTTCTCTGATTCTTCAACAGCAATTCTAATTCAAGACTTCGACAACGGCCACGCGATAAATGCAGCACCGGAAGGATTTTAGCTATTCTACAAAGTACTGAATAGACTAGAAGATAAAAAAGTCAGTGATTGAATCCATTCATAGACCATTCTACGCAACTTCCTCAACAAAGTACTGAAGAAATTGTAAGGAAAACTTATCATATCCAAAGTGTCCCAGACTCCTCTCTAAAATAATGAGTCTGAGATACTTTGGAGGGGGTATCTGTGGGCGTCAAAAAATGCTCATAGATATCCAAACACAACTAAAGGATGCGAAGAGAATAATGTGTATACAATGATAAAATACACCAACAAACAACCCATGATGGCGCGCCTTAGGCGCGGCAGCTCATGGTGGCGCGCCTTAGGCGCGGCAGTCTATGGTGACGCGCAAACTACAGGAAGTGTCGCGGTGGTTACAAAGCAGTTATACGATGATTTTTTTTAAGTCCGCGTGGCGGCATATCAGAAATAGAATGTGTGTTGATGTGGACAAGCAGTTAAACCACGAAAAAAAGTGGTTAAAAGTCGTGGGATAACAGTTTCAAGCACGATGGGACGTAGTTGTAACCGCTCCTTTGGCCGCGGCAGTCCACACTGACGCGCCAATAGCTGCTACAGTGTTGACTGGCGCGGCCAAAGAGAGGTCATGTGGCCAGTTATTTTATCCCCGTTTCCACTGTTGTGTACTCCTACCCCTATAAATACCTCCCTAGACACGAAACAAAGGACAAAGAGCAGATTGGAGCAAAAAGGCTTGAGCTTTTGGTGATTTTGAGGAAGAAAGAGAATTTTCACCTTTCATAAACATCACTTGGTGATTCCTAGAGATCTAAGCTCAGACTTAATCTTTGGAAGAGTGAACATCTTACATCGATAAGATATTCGCTTCAAATCCCTACTTCGATAAACGAAGGAAGGATCTCTAAACACCCTCACAATCTGTGAATTGGTGGTCCACGAGCCAAAATACTCCCGGCACAGGCAAAGTCCCACAAAACAGGATTCGATAAACGATTTCTGTGTTATTTTCTCGAGAGTTGTAATTTGCTTATTTTTCATTGTAATTCTCTGTAAACGATTGAAGTTTTAATAGAATCGACAATGGAAACAACTTTCGCTGAAAACAATAATAAACTTGTGGACAGTGAGATACCCCTTTATTCCATCAGTATACCCTAAGAATATATATTTCCTAAATTTTAAATCTAGCTTTATAATTTCTTCGACATTGTACATTATCTACACTAGACTTTCAAATATATGGAGATTTGAATAATCAGTTGGCTTGTCAATCCACATCTCCATCGATGTCTTTAACTATGTTGCGATTGATGGAGATTGATTCACTACATAACATGCGATTTTTATTGTTTCTGCCTAAAAGACTTTATTCAGATTTACAGTTGCCAACATTGCTCTTATTCTTTCCAACAGAGTTCTGTTCATCCGCTCCGCTACTCTATTTTTTTGAAGAGTATATGCAGCACTGAATTGTCTTTTAATACCTTCTTGCTTGTAAAATATAAGAAATTCACCGTTTGTGTATTCTCCTCTATTATTTATCCTCAAGCATTTTATCTTCTTTCCAGATTTAAGCTCGACCCATGTTTTATAAGTTTTAAAGACTGAGAAACACAACTGCCTTCTTCTTGATAGGGTACACTGAATATCTTCTGGAGTAATCATCAATAAAGGACATAAAGTATTTTACTCCACCCATGAATGTAACTAGTGCTTGCCATACATCAGAATGAACAAGTTCCAGAATAACCTTACTTTTAGAACTCAATGTGTTAATTTTTAGCCGATGCTGCTTACTTATAACACAATGTTCGCAAAAGGAAAGATCTACCAATTTGAACCCAGGACGCAGCTTCTGATCGAAGAGAATCTCTAAACCCCTTTCTGACTTGTGGCCTAGTTTACGACGCCACATCATGGTTTGTTCTTCTTCATGGCTAGTTGATGTCACACATGAATTAGCTTCCTACAGGATTTCTCCCTTGAGCATGTATAGATTTACAGCTATCTTTTTTCCCTTTATCATAACAAGCGCTCCTATAATAATTTTTATTATCCTATTTTCTATATGGGCCTTGCATCCAAGCTCATCCACTTGTCCTAAAGAAAATAGATTTTTCTTCAAACCTTTCACATGTCGTACATCTTTAATGGTGCATATTGTACCATTAAATATTTTAATTTTGATAATTCCAATACCAAAACTTTTTAAGGCATGATCCTTGTCCATAAATAAAGATCTCCCTGAGATAGGCTCATATTTGTGAAACTCTTTTCTCCGGGAGGTCACATGCCAAGAGGCTGCTGAATTTAGAAGCCAAACATCAGTAAACATCTTTCTACCTTCATCAATAGTGATTGCTCCATTGTATAAAATTTCACCATCATCTGATGTGCTTACGACGCAACCTTGAGATGTTGATAGCTCTAAAAACTTTTTATCGCTACTCTTCTTATTGAGTCAACACTCCGATTTCATTTGCCCCCTTTGGCCACACTTATAGCATTTGATATTCTTTTTACTTCTTAATTTTGAACTACTATGGGTATGACTCCCACCAGTTGATCTTCCTCTCGTCACCGATAAGTCCTCTGGTTATTACGAACTTGCAAGCATGTCTTTCTTGTTCTTGCGTCGATTTTCTTCCTTCGGAACGGTTACTGTAATGTCGTCGAAGACTAGATAGTCCGTAAGGATGTTGTTTGTTAAATTGATGATGAGTTGATCATACGAATCAGGTAGACTTTAAAGTAGAAGCTCTGCATGTTCATATATTCACACCGATTGTATACTCCGACATTATGAGTTGGGAGAATAGTGTGTTTAGGATGTTGATGTGGGTGGTCATCGATGTAGATTACATCATCCTCAGAGTGTAAAGTCTCCTTTTTAAGAAGATTTTGTTATGCAAGGATTTGACCTCATATAACATTGTTAGAGTATCACATATCTCGTTTGTTGTTTTCTTCTCCTCTATACTTGACAATACCATATTTGCTAATACGAGATGAGATTAGCAATAGCATTCTCGTCTATCTCATTTCACTTCTTAACATCTGTGATGTCTTCCAGCTTTGCACCGGTGACCGTTAGACAATTATTTTTTTCTCAAAATAGCATCTATCTTCAACCTCTGTAGTGAGAAATTACTCCCGTTGAATTTCTCAATCTCGAACTTCGCCGTCATTACTTCTACCTCGAACGATAACTTCTACTATTTCACGTGAACAATGACCGCATTTGTGAACAGTAATCATACTTGTGAATAATATTGTATCCGTGAATAGTGTCTAGTGCGTCAAATGGATAATCTAACTTATTTTCTGATATGGAGGATCCACTTTTAGTGGTAGCTACAAAGCATACGATAATTATATACACGCACCCTAAGGTAGACTCTGATTCTACTTGTTGAGAAAAATCAGGGTCTAAAAGAGCAGGATCACGTTAAAGTTAGTATAAAAATAATAAATTGGACACACGGATTTTTACGTGGAAAACCCCCAAATAAATTTGGGGTAAAAAACACAGGCAAGAATAGAAGAATCAACTACGTGGAAAATTGAGGAGTTACAATCTCTGTTTACGAGGAGAAACTCGATCTCTCTACTTTTCTCTCACTTCTATATATATGTGGAGATTGGATTTTGTTATTGTTTAAAACACATAACATTTTGAGCCTATTTATAGGAAACAGAATCAATTTTTTATATTTTCTTTACTTCGTTTTTTAAACGGTGCCAGAACCACTTTAAAAAACGGTGCTTAACATCTGGTAGTTGTCGCTTTCAACATTGGTGACATGTTGAGTAATAAGAATCCTTGGATTAATGTAAAGTGAGAGGGGGTTATGTATCACTGCACTGATCCAAGTTCCTTCTTCTTCTGCATAGCACATCAGCATTGAGTACGTTCTTTTGAATAGTTTTCCTCCTTGTCTTCATATTTTTCTTCGCTAGTATGTTATAACAATAGCAATACATTTCTTATTCCAAATTCTCGGAGTTACTTATATAAACTTAAATCTTTCATTTAGCCCTACTCGGACCCATCTTTCCCATGTTAAGTTAATCAATCTCATATCATCTATTCCTGGGTTGTATTCATTAGAAATCTAGCTAGTAGTATTTAATTAAGTGTATTTTATTTTCTCTTTTGCTTTTCTATGAAAAGATCTGACTTCGCATCACATTGAATGGCACAAAGCGGGTGCGACTATTCATTGTGTGCTTATATGGGGATTTTTTTTTTGAATAAATAATAAAAGAGCTTCAATATCTACAAAGAGTCACGCTAAAGTTTGAAAATAATTTAATTTAATGGAGTCCATTATTATTATTTTATTACAATCAATGTCTAATGCGTAACGGAGATTGACGAGGAAAGACAGCACAATACTCTTCCAGATAACAACCCCCCAAAAACCAACTTGAATTTGGAATTATCGGTTGCTATCAAATCACCACCACAGTGATTGCACAAGGAATGATGACTAAAATTTTGAGGTATTTGCATGAAATTGTTGCGTGAACATGGAAGTGATTAGTGATTAGATGAATGCAAGCAAAAGGTTGCAAACAATGAAAGTGATATGGGAGGCGCTACAGGGCACACCCTACGGGTATACATCCGGTCACACCCTCATAGCTACAGTGCAGGGGCTTCACTTAAGATTTTTTAAAAAATCTCAAGTGATGCCCCATGCACTGTAGATAGAGGGGGGTATGGTCGGATGCAGTGGCGGAGCTTAGTTGTTCTTTGGGGGGGCGATCACCCCCCCCCCCCCCCAATATTTTGAAGTTTCAACTGGAACATTTTGTCCTCGACGCCCGCAATGATCCAAAATTGAGAAGTCTTTCAACTATTTCCAAGTTATGTGTGGCACTGGCTGAAACTGAAAAGAAAAGTGAATATTTTCTTGTTGACCGCTTAATTCGCCTTGTTCTAACTCTTCCGGTGTCTACAGCTACTACCGAGCGAGCATTTTCTGTCATGAAAATTGTAAAAACAAGGCTCCGCAACAAGATGGAAGACACATTCTTAGCAGATAATTTAGTTATGTATATCGAGAAAGAGATTGTTCAAGAAATTGATACTGATTCTGTGATTGATTATTTTAAGAAGATGAAAACTCGGCGTGCAAAGTTTTAGACGTTTATATAACATTGAATTGGTGATTATTTTGAATGAATTAAGTATTTATGAGTTTATTATGTAACTTCGCCCCCCCCC
>BQKN01000110.1:118386-140943 GCA_022839385.1 Asparagus kiusianus | reverse complement strand
CCCCCCCCCCACAAATTATTTTTTCAAGCTCTGCCACTGGTCGGATGTGTGCCCGAGGGTGTGCCTCTATCATTTCTCTAGTGATATATACTTCCGACCTTGTATTTGTAAATCCTGACACGTGTCGCGTTTTGATTGGGTGAGATGCAATTATTCAATGATGAATAGATGATGAGAGTTTTTCAATTTTATTTATTTTCCCATTGATCGATACAATCCGCTGCGTCGCATCTGATGATTCATTTATGAGAATGGTCCAATATTTCATAGAGTACAGCAATTTTCTTGTGGATGCAAATCCCTTATCCATGTTGGATGAAGGAAAATCTTTATTATTACAGTAAAAGCAGCGGTTTTTTTATTGTGGTAGAACCGTAGAATTCTTCAAACCTTGCTCTCAGCACATACATATTTCGGGGTTTTTTTTAATAGCATACCTTACATGTTTCGTATTTCGAAATTAGTCCCTCAAATCAAATCATTGAAACCTCTGTTAAATCTCTCAATTCTTAAGTTGTTTTAAATTTAATGTCATTAATCAATCAAGAGTGGAAGTAACGATACGAGAGATTGTTTGAAATGGCTTATATATGAGAAAAACATTATAAGTATATTTGTCTATTTCAAACTTTGGAGGAATCTCATCAGAAAGTCATATAGGGAGTAAGAGAAACATTATAAGCATCTCAATATAAATTTTAGTATTAATGGTTCTACCGACTTGTTTGATAGACTTTTTTGCAACGGTTAAAGAGGAGAAAGATAAAAACATGTGAGGGGGAAGAGAGATAGTGTGTGAACGCAAAATAAGTGCACATCCTCATCTCTTTCGGAAAAAATATCAAAATAGCCCTAAACCAAAATTTTTTTAAAAAAAATCGACCCTCTTACGTTTTTATTATAGAAATAGACTCACTTTCTGGTCACGTCAGCACCCTGGCCAGCGAGTGAGTCTATTTTTTGTAAACGTCTTTCTAATTAGTCGGGGTTGGCAACCCCGACTAATTTGGCTGGTAAATTGCAAGTCTAAATTAGTCGGGGTTGGCAACCCCGACTAATCAGGAACGCGTTTAAAAAAAATAGACACACTTTCTAGCCACAGTGCTGATGTGGCCAGAAAACGAGTCTATTTCTGTAATAAAAACAAAAGAGGGTTTATTTTCAGGGAAAAAATTTGGTTTGAGACTATTAATTTTGAAAATTTCTTCCATCTCTTTCTATCACTCTATTCCTTTTAGCCTTGGTTAGTAAAATCCTATTTGATAAGTATATCAACTCCTTATATTGATATTTACTAAAAATCATTGAAATTGACTTCCTCTTGGAAAACTTGAGACACCGCTTTATGAACGGGTCAAATCTTGAGCCAACATGGATATAACTCAGTGCGTGTTTTTTCCCCCAGGGGAGGCAACATCAAAGCCTCAAAAGGGTGGTAGGGTCATTTTTTTACAAGTACATGACAATAGGACTCCTTTACACGTGTGCACCGCTGGGGGAGGAAAAGTTGGCACGTGCCACTCTCGAGCTCTGTTGTCTGCTCCTCACCAGCTCGAGACAAACTGGGGCAACACTTCTGAGGGTCACTTGATCTTTTTTCCTTTACAAGCTCCAGACGAAAAATTACAATTCAAATGCTGTCACTTGTATAATACATAAACATTCAGCCAAAAAAACAAAAAAAAAAACCAATAAATATTGTTAAAAGATGATCTTATTATGCTATTTACTCAAATTATATTACAGTTTTTCTATAGAGTGCCCATGAGCACTCTATAAGAGAGAAGAAAGATATAGAGAAATGAATAGTTCATGGGCCCCCTTAGTTTGCATTAATTTTTGTGCATAATTTATTTCTCTCTATCTTTCTCCTCTCTCTCTTATAGAGTGGTCGTGAGCACTCTATAAAAAAACCGATTATATTAATGTATTATGTATCATAATAAAAGAAGATTCTCTCGTTATAACCAGAAAATTGATTCTCTCCACCAAAGCAAGGTGGTTATAAGGGTCTCTCTCTCTCTCTCTCAGTTAAGATTCAATCATTTTATTTTATACTAGAGAATCCAGCAACGCTCTGACCCAAAAAAAACACATTAATATCAATTACTCAATTTGCAGAAATAGCATATTCATTCATAGGGGAAAAAAAAAATCTTTTTAATTAATCATCATAAACAAGTAATTACAAGTGAAGCAATCAACCATGACGGGGAAAAAAAAAGACCAACTTTTTTCATTAATTGCCATAATCCAGCTACATCATCTTCAACCTTAAATTTTTTTTTTTTTAAAAAAACCCTTAAAAAAGTCCTCCGTTGAAAGGAGGAAAAAAAAAAAAAACTCATCTCAACCCACATTTTCTCCCCCCTTCATGCGGATGGATGGGATGATCGATGCATTGCCAAAACCAACATCTCAAACCTCTCACATTTCCTCCCCCCACAAAAATATACAAAAAAAAAAAAAGAAAAAAAAGGTTAGATCCAAAATCATCAACATTCAAACCCTAGTTTTACTTATCAAAGGAGAGAAGCTATCCCTACCGGGTACCAACCCGAGACCCTTGCACAGACCCGAACCCGGACCCGAACCCGAAAACATCTCCAAGAACCCATCGAGCCCAATCGCCTTGAACCTCTCCTCGTCCTTCTGCAACGCCTTGATCGCCCACGCGAAGAAGTCCACGTCGCACGTGATCACGAGCCCGCCGGCCGGCTGAAACCCTAGCTCCTCCTCCGCCATCTCCAGCAGCGACGCGAACACAGGGAAGTTCATGAACCTCGCCGGAATCACGAACCTCCGCCGGTCCGGGCCCACGTACACAGCCAGATTCCCCGGCGGCGGCCGGACAGAACCCCCGCCGCCGCCGCAGCTTCCGCCGGAGTTTGAGCGGCGGAGGGTCAGAGATCGCCAGCGCTTGGTGATGTGCTTCAAGAGGACGATCTGGGTTATGTCGATTTTCTTCGATTTTGTTGGCATTTTTTTTTAAATTATTTTTTTCTCAAACGGTGGTGGGGTTTTGTTTTTTTTTTTTAAGGGGAAATTGTGGGGTTTAAATGGGACGAGGAGAACGACAGCGGCGAAATGACGAGGATGCCCTCAGGGATTTTGCCAATGGATCCCTACTTTTTCGGAGTTTTGATTTGACTTGTGTATATATTTATTTAATGATGATGAAGTGAATCTTGTTCCTTTTTGTTTTGATTGCTGCAACTTTTATATGGTAGTTGATGAAGAGAATCTTTTAGCAAATATTTGATGATTTGATTGAAATTGAATGGAATCAAAACTTACCAAGAGATTATATGTGGTGACTATCAAATACATATTCTATTATTGTATGGATATGAATATAAATCAAATGATATAAGAAAAAAATTTAAATTAAAATAAATGTTGATATATGGCAAACATAACGAAAAATAAACCAACAGTAATGTGATAGGAGAGATATCGAGTAATATACAACTTGTTAGATCAAATTACACGAAACATAAAAACATCGTATTTTTGGCTCTCCGGTCACTAAAATATATTCTGAGTCTATCGATCCAACGTCAAAATGATCAATATGAAACTTTAAATATATTTTTATTTTGTTTTTATGCATATGTTTGCATATGTATTTGATCAATTAAAATTTTTTCCAATATACATATCTAAACGAATTTAGATTTTTCATATATATTTGCATCTGATCACATCAAATGAGCATCAATGTATCTTCTTCTATCACGCTTATTCAGTGGTGTTGGAAATATGTCACTAATATTAGCTATACAAGCATAAACACAAGCAGACAATATAAAAACATAACTAAAATAATGTAGAAATTTAAACACAAATTAACTACAAAAATTTAGTTACAGTAAGACACATTAAGGAAGACCTCAAGATTTGTCAATTTCATTTTAATTGCTTAGTTCAACTCAGTTTTAATCCATCATAAAAATTATATGTGTATTTTGGATACTTTAAAAAATAGTTTCTCTTCTCATATTATTTTCTATAACCATATACGAAGTTTCATTAGAATTGTTTATTAATACTAAACATAGTTATTTGCATATTGTTACTTAAAAAAAGAGAGGACCAAAACAGAAATCTTGTAAGTCTTATATATATATGATAAAAATGGCAGGAGATAAACATTTCCAAAGTTAGGGGTTGTTTCCTTGATACAAGATTCTCGGATAGATTAAAAAGATATTAATTGATTTGTGCTTTATCTCTCCTTAAAACACTAAAAACAAATACAAAATCGAACGCCTCAACATTTAATATATTGCACAGCCTACCCGAGTTGAGGGGCTCCATGCAAAAGCTGACGGTTATTATTTGTACGGGACGAAACCGTATCTTTTTCGTACTCCTTTTCGCACAGCAAGTGGAATGGTTGTCACGTTCCCCTACCTTTTTCTGCAAATTGCAAATTGTTTATTATATTTTGCACCGTACTGCTCCTGGCTACTTTATGCAATTTACAATATGTTTTAAGGAGTAGAGTACGCAGAGACAAAAGGATGGCCACATGTCCTCATGAGGCGCCTCGGGAAACGCAACAACCGTTGGGACACGTGGCAGCTGAAAGCTAAAATGATATTTACAAATGTAGCTCATGCGTCGATGGTGCAAATACGATGAAGTGGAGGGGCCTGGGTTAGGATTCAGAGATTTTTGAGAACGGTTGCTTTCCGTCGAGCGGCTAATGGAATGGTGACACGTGGAGGAAAGCTTTTCGGTAGTGGCGCCTTGCCCGGTCAGTTACGGGCAGATGCCCGCCCCTAATCTTCACTGCCGCTGCCCCGTGTTCTTTACTCCAACCTCGTCTGGGCCGACTTTTAAAACCGGTTTAATATATTAAACTGGCGGGCTGAATGCGAAATTGGGTTAGATTCTGGGTAAATTACCCAATTTAAGAATTCTAGGGGACTGTTTGGTTCCCTATTTTTGAGGGAAATGCTCTCTTGAAAACCTATTAAAAGTATCACTTTTTATCAGGCTTTCAGTCAAAATCGTCTCTAAAAAAAATTTGGCTGAAAGCCTGCCAAAAAGTGATACTTTTGCCACTTTTGACAGGCTTTCAAGAAAAATTTTCCCTCAAAAACAGAGAACCAAACAGCCCCTAAGTGTTAAGAGAAAAAAAGAGGGCTGATAAGTGTCTGATTATCATTTTAAAGTCGTAGCCACTATATCATAATCTCAAAGCCACGGTGAGTATTAAGAGTTTATATTTTTATTTTCTGAACTCCGCTAGTGTCGTTTGTCAGTACTGTCTGTCCCAAGCCAGAATAAAGGAGAAGGATTGTGTTAGGTAGCTGACAGCCAGCGTAAAACATAGTTGGATACGCATGCAATGAATCCTATTATATACTCGGTCGGGCGTCCCCACCGCGACGCGTTGCATCGATCCCACCCCCGATGCAATGATAAGTAAGCAAGAGTGGTTTGCTAGGGTGTCCCCCGGAAGTGATGCATTGCATCGATGTCACTCAGGTATAATAACAAATAAGCAATGGTGTTCTAAGAATCTACAATCCTCTAATAGGGTACCTAATAATATTAGACATAGACTAGAACGGTCTAAGAGGAAAATTGTAAGAGACTTTTACAAGAAAATAAATTAGATTAGCTACTTGGAATATATGTACACTTACCGGAAAGACAATGGAATTAGTGGATGTCATGATTAGAAGAAAAATAAATATAATGTGTTTACAAGAAACTAAATGGATAGGTGAAAAATTTAGAGAAATTGAAAAGACCGGACATAAATTTTGGTATACGGGAAAAGAGAAGAATAGGAATGGAGTGAGAGTTCTTGTAGATAATATAATAAAAAAAGTGTTATAGATGTAAGAAGAGTTAGAGATAGAATAATATTAATAAAATTTGGAATAATATTAATAAAAGTTGTCTTAGATGTAGAGGTTATTAATATTATTAGTATTTACGCACCACAAATAGGCTTATCGAGAGTACTAAAAGAGAAATTTGGGATAGATTAGATGAATTAGTACAAGGAATCTCATTTTGTGAGAAATTACTTATATGAGGGGATCTTAATGGGCATGTTGGTAAGGATAATAACGGATGTGAGAGAATACATGGAGGTTTCGGGTATGAAGATAAAAATGATACGAGTAAATAAATTCTAGAGTTTGCAATATCGTATGATTTGATAATAGTAAATACACTTTTTAGAAAAAGGTATGAACACTTAATAACCTTTAAAAATGGTTTTAATAATAGTCAAATAGACTTTTTTCTTATTAGAATGACAGATAGGTTAATATGTAAGAATTGTAAAGTTATACCATGAGAGAGTTTAAGTACACAACAAAGATTGATGATCTTAAACATATCTATTAAAAGGTAGAGTACAAAAACTAACGTAAATAAAAGACTAAGAACTAAATGGTGAAATTTAAAAGGAAAGAATTTAATACATTTTAAAGATAAGATAATGAAAGAAGATATATGGAACATAAATAATGAGACTAATATTATGTGGAATAGCATGTCTTCTTGTATTCGAAAAGTGGCTAAACATATATTAGGAGAGTCTAAAGGTTGTAATTAGATGATAAGGAGAGTCGGTGGTGGAATGAGAGTGTGCAAAATGTTATTAGAGAGAGAAAAATTTATATAAAGAGTAGCAAGTGTAGGAGTAGAGAAAACTTAGAAAAATATATACTAGTAAGGAAGGAAACAAAAAGACCAGTTACTGAGAATAAATACAAAGCTTATGAGAATTTTATAAGAAGGTAGAATCTAAGGAGAGAGAGAAAACTATATATAAGCTTGTGTAGGTTGTATAAAAATCACTGCAGATAGCTGATCCCCATCAAACACCGATGATGAAAGTTATAATTTGACGGTTTTTAGAAAGCTACAATTTGAAGACTTTCACACTGATCAATAAATGTTACAATCTAACGATCTTCACAATAACTGATGAAAGCTCTAATCAACAGCCTTCACAATAAATATCAGGAGTTATAATGTGACGACTCTCACATTTTTAAGGAGCTAAGACGAAAGTTATAAGATGACGATCTTTGCAACGCTCTAGCAAAAGAGAGTATAAATTGACGGTCTCTTCAAATCAAAACGCAGAGGTCATGCCCGCGTTCCAAAGTCAAAAGGCAAAGGTCAGCCTTAGCGTTCAAGTTCAAAGCGCAGGGTTCGTGGACTCAAAACGCAGAGTTCATCTCTGTGTCCCAAATCCGCGTTTTGGATTTACAACACTATGCGAACACAGCGTTTTTATACTAAAACATGCCTAACTCTGGGTTTCAAGTCTAAAACGCAGAGTTCGGGCCTAGAACGTTTTTTTAGCGTTTGACTCGTTCAAAGCACAAACTAAACGGTTCCAGAAATCATTTTCTCCCCATAATTTGAGGGATTTTCACCCCATTTAGGAGCGGATTAAGGGGGCGGTTATACCCCACAACCCTATTATGGAAAGAATTAAGGGGGCGGTTATACCCCTTAATCCTTTATAAATAGCTGGGAAACCAACTTAGTTCGGATCCTTCGTCTTGGCAGCAAAGAAGAGATCTTTGGCTGGCTTTTTGTGATCTTTGGATCTTCGAGTATTTTCGAATCTAGATATTAGCAAAGGGGATCACCAATTCATCCTATTTCGGTAGCAAAAAGATTGAAAGATCGGCATTCGTCTTACAGAGAATTATTAGAGCTTTCATCCTTGGCTTATTTACCGATTTTCGGTTCAAATCATTTCTTTTTCAAGAGTCTAAACTCGTTCTCAGTTATCAACTCGTTCGGAGTTTCAAACTTAGCACGTAAGTTCTCCTCAATGTCAATCAAGATGAATCAATTACGTTCTAGTGAAACAAGATGTTCGGATCGTCAACGAAAAGCAAACTCGATACGAGCATTCGAGGGAGGCATGTCATCGCCACCGTGAAGAACCCATAATTAAATAAAGGAGAGATCTCCGTCGATCTTCTTCTTTTTTGTAAATCGGGATTCCGATTAAGAAGAGTGTAATTTCTTTTTCTAAGTTAGTTAGAGAGAAATTGCATTGAGAGAATTGTGATTAATTCTTTTTCTGAGTCTGTTAGAGAGAATAAAACAAATTCAATTCTCAAATGTCTTCTTTGAATTTTCCCTCCAAACAGCTTGCTAATATTAGAGAAAGGAAGAGTAGAGATTTGGGTAATATTAGATGTATGAAAAGTAATGATCAAAGAGTTCTAGTGACTGACGGGAAAATAAAAGAAAGGAGGAGGGGTTACTTTTATCAATTATTTAATGATAATCGAACAAGTGAGCAAAATAGAGATTTTGACTATATAGTGAATGATAGAAACTATAAATATTATTGTAAAATTAGGATTAACGAGGTTAAAGAAGCTCTAAAGAAAATGAAAAGTGGACGAGCCGTAGGACCGGACGATATCCCTGTTAAAGTTTGAAAATATCTTGGAGATATAGGCTTAGGATGGTTAATTAAACTATTTAATAAGATTATCGAGATGAAAAGAATGCTGAATGAGTGGAGGATTAGTATTTTGATACCAACATATAAGAATAAAGGGATATACAAAGTTGTTTAAATTATCGAGGTATAAAACTCATGAGTCATACTATGAAACTTTGGGAGATGGTCATAAAGCAAAGACTAAGAAAAGAGACATGTATATCTAAAAATCAATTTGGTTTTATGATTGGAAGGTCAGCTATAGAACCTATACATATTTTGAGATGGTTAGTGGAGAGATATAGGGAGAAGAGAAAGGATCTACATATGTTTTTTATCGATCTAGACTTATGATAGAATACCTAGAGAGGTAATGTAGTGAGTATTAGAAAAGAAATATGTATCTAGTATGTATATAGATGTGATTAAAGATATGTATGATAGACTAATAACTAGAGTAAGAACTAATGAAGGAGAGACTAAGTCATTTCCTATTACCATAGGTTTTCACCAAGAGTCAGCTTATCTTTTTGCATTAGCTATGGACCAACTTACTAAGCACATTTCAGGATGAAATTATATGGTGTATGTTATTTACTAATGACATAATATTAATTGATGAAACTAGAAGAGATATTATTGCTAAAGTAGAAAGATAGAGACAAGCTCTTGAGTCTAAAGGTTTTAGAATTAGTAGAACAAAAACAGAATATATGGAATGCATTTTAGTAAAAGTAGGAAAGAAAGAAAGCCTATGGTACATATTGATGGCCAAGAAATGCCTAAAACTAATCATTTTCGCTATTTAGGATCCATCGTTAGGAATGATGGTGAGATAGAAGATGATGTTGTGTATCGAATCAAATCGGGACGGTTGAAATAAAGGAGTGTTTCGGGAGTCTTATGTGACCGTAGAATACTAATGAAACTAAAAGGAAAATTCTATAGGATGGTTATTGTCACGCCCCGATTCCAAATCGTAATAGTTTGGAACGTGACTCGGCCGATAATACAACCATACAATCATATTCACGCTTCTAAACCATTCTGTATACAGATATATGGCCAATAAGAACTACAACATGGAGCATGTAACTAAGAAAACAAAGAAAATAGATAGATAAAGAAATCTCTGAAAAGACAGAGTTCTACTATAAGTCCATAACTATCCGAAGTAGGAAAGAGGAAAAGTACATCATAGTATGGAGAACCATGGGTGATTATAGGAAAAGTCCCAATCAAATAACTAACTAAAGACAAATAAATTAGAGAACTGATAGAATAAACGATGATCATTGTCATTGAGCCCGCTCCTCGAAATATTCTCGATCCTACGAAGAAAGAACAGTCCCCGAGTCTAGGGTGCGCAAACCTCAGGGAAGTCAGAAAACTCCTAACAAGAATGTAAAATGAAGGAATTGTGTGTGTATAAGTGTATGTAGCAGGTTTAAAAGAGAATATGAAAACTCAATTAAAGGTGATAAAAGAAAATGCTAACTGTAGATATCAAATAAGGTCTAGCACAAGACGCACACAAGCACATTATTATTATTTTAGGTATTATTTGAATTTGAGAAGAATATTTTCATCTATATAAATCAGGTTCCTGTAAACCATTCTAAGAACACGGCTTCAAGTCAAGATTGACCCTTAGCCATTATATATAAATCTATATATCAAGAATGCGCATGAGCTGACTTATATACATGTTATATTCTCCGTCCAATTCCCTTTCATAAACCCCACATTTATCTATTTATTTTAAGTGGTTGTGCATGAAATATTATTCACTAACCAAAGAGTTACCGTGGAATGACTTTCATAAAATTTATAAAAAATAACCGTGACCCAAAACATGTCCAATCAAGATAGGTGCATCGTCTAGTCAATACTATTATAATAATAGTAATAATCAAGAGAAACTCCTCACATTAGGCTATCGATATCGAGGGTATAGTCATGCTATGATAACACATTTATGAATCATATTTCTTGATGGAAGTCGTCTTCATGCATAATCAACCCTATTAAATATCACTAGGTGATCAAACATAACATCAGGTGATCCAACAAGCATCAAGAGATCAAACAATATCATCATTCATCTTAACAAAAGAAAATAGATAATTAGCATAATTGTTTATTATTAAAGCGGGCCAAATGGGTTTGATTTGACAACATAAAAATCTGGAAATAATGATTTTAGTGAGCAAAAGACCTGAACGTGTCTGAAATATGATATTGAATCCTAACTGGGTCAAACAGGTCTGTAATTTGAATTATAAACCTAAACGAGCCTGAAATCTAATATTGGATTCTAACTAATTTGAGTTATAGACCCAAATGGGTCGGGTATTGGTGTATTTTAGACTCAAGTGGGTTTGGTTTAATAGTGGGTCCGAACCTGGTCGGGTTCGAGTTCAAACTGACCCAATATATATATATTGGTGAAAAAAGAAGACACTAGGATTTGAACTCATGACCTAAGAACTAATAACCAAGTCACCTAACCATAACTTTTTAACTAGTACTTTGTGAAAAATTGACTATAGAGAACAATTAAAACTATTCTGTATTATAAATATAATCCTGAAAAAATTTAAAAATCTTTAAAATTACTTTACTTTATTTATTTATTTTTTAACAAAACTCTATTGACCGAAATAAAATAGTTTTGATTAAATAAAAAAATTATTATTTTATTAGGTAAAAGTTCTTGTAGAAGGAAATTTATATTGAAAAGAGAGGTTATTTTCTCATTGAATATTGTTACCTAAAAATGTAATAAACCCTAAATTTAAAGGATATTTAAAAACTTTAGTGTAGGTTAGGATTTCTCAAATAACATTTAATATCAATTAAAGAAAGATTTTTTTATAAACTATTATACACTGTTAACTAAGAAATTTCCCCAAAGCATGCAAGATATAATTCATAAAATCAACACGGAATTTCACCCACATGTGATTTTGAAAAAACTTAGAATAACTCAATGCCTAGAATTCCAATAAGGAAACAAAAATCTAAATTTTTATGAATTAAGTTCTATGAAGAACAATAAAAGAAATACTTGCCTAAAAAATGCATAAAGAGTGGAAAATATTCATATAATATTATGGTAAAAACAATAAAATAAAAGCTATCTACAAATTAATTATCATAAATCTAGTATGAGAATACTAGTAATTGGATAATGTAATCATGAAAATAAAAGAGTTAAGGATAAGAAATGTTTGCCGAGAAATAAATTAGAACTCTGAAATTGAAAACCCTATTCGTTCCTTCTCCTTAAGTACCCAAATCTCCTCTTAATTTTTTTCTCCGTTCTCTTTTTTTTTTTTATCTTGTGTGTTTTTAGAAAGAAAAACAAAGTAGATAGATAAACTCTTTAAGGAGATTGGGTTGTTAACAAAATATTAGGCGGTTAAAGATTTTCTAGTAAGAGAGGGAGGGGTTGGTTGAGATATTTCTCTTTTTTGTTAAACGTGGTTTCGCGGTTATAGAGAAAAACGGGAGGAGTTTTTTTTATTTTTATTTTTTCCGTGAGATGAGAAAAGAAAATTAGGTATTATAATTATAAGACCAACTATGTTTTATGGATCAGAATGTTGGGCAATTAAAAATATGTTCAAGAATGAGTGTAGCAGAAATGAGAATGTTGTGATGGTCTTGTGGGTATACATTAAAAATAAGATAAGAAATGAATGCATCCGTAGTAAATTAGAGGTTGCGCCTATTGAGGATAAAATGAGTGAGAATAGATTAAGATGGTTTGGTCATGTACAAAGGAGAACCCTTAATGCACCGATTAGAAAAAATGATACTATTAGAGTTAATGAGGTTAGGAGATCTAGAGGTCGACCTAAAATAACTTGGTTAGAAGCAATTAAGAATGATATGATTAAGACTAATTACCATAACAAAAAAAAAAGACTCGCAACAGAATGGAATAGAAAAATGAGATTCATGTAGCCGACTCCAAACATTTGGGATAAATGCTTGATTGTTATTGTTGTTGTATATTTTTATTTTCTGACAAGAACAGTTACATGTAAACCCGTAGTTGTGTTAAGTTTAAGCAATATAGTGTAATCTAGAGTCTCCTGCCTCACTCTGAATGGCAATCTAGAAAATGCATCGTACAGATGCTCTATTTACACTAATATTTATCTGTTTTTGCGTAAATACTGAAAAATTGCCTATATATTTACATATCGTTTCTATTAATATCGAGCATTATTTAGCACGACACCGAGCTATTTTTTAAGCATATGAACGAAAGAAGAGAGGTAAAAAACTCAAAGAAGAAGAAATAGTACCTTATTGAAAAAATGATATTTCCATTTAGGCTCAATAATTTAGCCAAAGAAAAAGAGTTTTTTTGCTAATAAGACCCCAACACAAATGATATTTCCGTTTAGCTTTAGGGGCTGTTTGTTTGCCTAAAAAAGAGGGAAATCAAAGAAAAGGAGACCTATTTCTAAAAAAAATAGGTTTTGGGATTGTTTGGTTGGCTAAAAAAAAGAAGGAAATCAAAAGAAATGGAGATGAGATGAGATAAGTTGTCACCTTATTATAGGATGATGTGAGTAATTTTTTAAGAAAACTTGTTTTGATGTTGTTTGGTTGACGGAAAAAATAAGGAAATAAATTATAAGAAACCTATTTCTTGTAATAGGTTGTTTTCTTTTGTTTGGTTATTTTTTAAAAATTAGAAAATAGATGAGATGAGATGAGTTGTCATTATATTATTGGATGATGTGACCCACACTTAAGAAAATTGTTTTCCTAGCTTTTTGGGAGGAAGACAAAGAAATAAAATGTTAATGAGATGAGATGAGTTGTCACAATCTTATTGGATGATGTGAGTGATTTTTAAATACGAGATGAGAATAGTTGAATGATGTTGTGGATGAAAATAATATTTTATTAGATGTGGTGGATGTAATGGATGAGTTGTTGGATAAAAATAATATTTTATTAGACATGATGGATGAGTTTTTGGATAAAAATAATATTTTATTAGATGTTGTTGGTGAGTTTCAATCGTGCTTTTTGGCTCGCGCTTTAACGCGCGAGCCAACTCGCACAAGAAATAAGGGGTGGGCCCCCACTGACACAGTGGGGCCCACCCCTTGTTTCATGTGCGAGTTGGCTAGCGCGTTAAAGCGCGAGCCAAAAAATTTTTTCGGGTGAGTTTTAGAGATGGAAATGTGTGAAATTGTACTTTTTGAGATTTCTTAGTTTTCATTTCTATTTTTTTAGTCTTTTTGGAAATAATCAAACATGCCCTTAGGAGAAAATGCAGCTATTATCAGAGCGATTCAGATGACGCTTCGGGTCGGGTTCATGATACCTTACAAAACCCGTTTGTAAAAATTAGAGGTTGGAGATGGAGGTGAACAGGGCTCAAGTTACCGCTCAAATCCAAAACCCTAATGAGTTTCAATTATTCAGTGCGCTAGCTGCATTATTGTGAGTAATCCATGCCAATTTTACTAAAATTTCCCCTAATTTTGTTCTTGTTGGTGTTAATTCTGTGTTAGATTATAACGTGGACATAGTTACCGGGGATCTGTTGAAATATCTGTAAATTAGGGACTGCAACTGAGAATTCTGTTGAAAAGATGCGATCTTGTGGCGAAAATCTTTTGTGATTAGTAAAAATGTATGTGAGATTATATGTTAGTTGCATCTCCAAGTCACAATGGATCTTGATGTCTTGTGCAAGTTGTGTTTTCTAGCAATTTGAATAAATATGATAACATTACAAGTATAAAATTATGGTACTCAACCCTCGCCACAACTTTGGAGTTTGTTGTAGGGTTATGTATTGTCATGTTTGAATCCGCGTGTCCGAGTGTATCCTTTGTGGGTATAATAGTTGGGGGTGTGGTAACTAAGGTTTAAAAACTACTAGGTTCTGAATTTATTTCTCGTGTCGTCAGACAGGACTCAGGAATCAATATATTGATGAAAGAAGGCTGTGTGTGCACTGATGAACTGATTCAGGTAGACATGATCAAATTGGGAATCACCAGTTTAAGGGATGCATTTTTGAAACTAGTCAGTAATGTTTTTGAAATTTACTAAGATTTTGGAAATATCTACATCATGTCACTCGTGTAATTTGTGTAAGGAATAGATGAATGGATAAAAGGATATATGCAGTCATACTACCCCTGCAAAATCTGAGATAAAGTTTTTGTTAATAATTTGGCCACATCATAATAGACATATTTTCTAACAGGATTATGAATTGGTTAAAGAAAAACAAACAGGTAAGACAAATTGGGGCCACATATTACATCTGCTAGCTACTAGCATGTTTTCAGTTCTTGGCTCCAAAATTTAAATCCCTGTATCACATTTTTTAAGGTGATATCTTGCAAGACAATTAGTAGGCTAAGGTGAAAGGTTAAGTAGAAAGAGCGGTCACCAGTAGTCTTCAAGCGAAAGGCAAGCTTACTCGCCGTTCATGCTGGATTACGATGTAAAGAATTATACATTTTGATTGTTATTGAGTGGGTGGAGAGTCTATTTTATTCAGGTTGCCACTAATGCCTGGTGTGATGTGATACGTACAAGTAACTAAATGCAATTATTCATTTTGATTGGTATTAAGAAAAAAGGTAAGTTTAAACATTAGTAGTGCTAGAAAATAGTTAGAAAGCATAGCTTGCGGTAGCCAGGCATTTTTCGCGTTTGCGATGGCGAACAACTTGCACAATGGTGCCTAATACTAATACTTTTTGAGAAAAAACTAGTAGGAACTATACGTTACAGTATACCAGCATGTTTATCACAACAATAATTGAACAGTGGTCCATTTTAATTTGCAAAAGTTTAGTCCATACAGAAAACATTCATGTCTACTAATCTTGCCTAGAAAAGTTTCTAAATTAAACCACTTACAGAAAGGATAAATCTAAGGTTTGAAGTAAAATTTCTAGCCTCTCCTAGACATCTTGTAGTTTCCAATGTCAATCACCATTGACGAGTTTATCTATAAAGTTTTGATTTTGACTCTCTAAATTTGATTGACTTTCTGGAAACCCTTTCCATTTTGAGCCTTTTTGTGTTCATCAGCAAAACATTTTGGTGTCATGCATCTTGAATTCTATTAGATAATTGACTGAGCATTTGATGGTTTCATGCATCTTTGATCATTTATGATTCTTTAATTGGTGAATACGAAAATATACATAGACACATGCATAACGTTCATGCACCTTAATTGAACTGGAAACAATGTCTTCCATGTTTATCTATATTTCATCCTCTGCCACCCTGAACACTTCAATCAGAATGATGTCAAATTTTTTGAACTCAGTGGAGCTAGGTGAGAGTGCATGAACTTCACAGCAGCAGGCTACATTCTCTTGATAGACAAGAAGAAATAAACTCTAAGAAGATATCTTCAGCTAGTTAAACACATATTGGGGGGGGGGGGGGGGGGCGGGAGGAGGAGGAAAAAAAAAGATAGTATTAGTATTTAGTAAGGTTGTGCATTGATCACAACCAAGGAAAGTCCACAGATTATGTACTGATTTGTAATAAGTAATTCCTTTCAGTAACTTGTGCAGATGCATTGAGTTCCACTCCCCCTCTTATTTTTTATTTGTGGTAAATTAGTGGGTTCAATTTTATTGTGGTTAAAGAAAAGATAGAAAGTTGGTTGAATATGAGGATAATGTTGGCGGAGTTAGTAGAGGAATGAGTTATGTTTATAGAAATAGGATTTGCGGGGGAGGGAAGTAGTACATAAGTGATCATATTTGGCTTTCAATTAAAGTGCAAGAATCTCTCTGTAAGAGAATTGCAAAAGTTGAAAAATTCCTCAAGGAATTTATCTGTAGATTAAAATCAAGGTAATTATCTGTAAGCACTAAGCAGGCAAAAGTTGAAAAATTCCTGTACTCATCTTTTTTCTTTTGTTAAAAAAATCAAGATTATTGTATTTTTCCCAAGCTTCCGATGACATTAATTGTATATAGTTAAGCACTCTTTTTGTTGCCAAGCATACTTGGACATGCTCCATTTTTCATAATGGTTTGACATTTTCATGAACTGATAATGAACTGCTCAGACAAGTCCCTTTATTCAGTGAAAGTCGCATCCTTTATGGAGAATCATTTCTAATTATGATGGCTCAATGACTGAAAATTGATCTAAATTTCATGGAGCGATCTTGCAAAAACCCAGGGGAAATGCAATTGTATTTGAGAGATGAGCAATTGCTTTCTCTGATCTTGTCATGAAACCAAAAGTACAGTTGATAGTATATTGATATTCGACTTATGGCCGTTGCTTGCACTAGTACTTGTCCCATAACCTATATTAATAACATTAAATGTTGAACTTAATGTTATATGACATTATATATCTGTTGACATTATTAATGTATAGGCTCCCTGGATGAAGCATTCACATGACTATTGTTTACTACTCTCCTGAAAATTAGGATCTATTACACACAAATCTAATAAGTTGAGACCGGTAGGCTGAATGTATAACTTTGTTGGATTTATAGTTTTGCTATTATCACTTGGTTATGTTCCTCATACTGATTATGGATGCCATATACAATGATGTGAACTGAATATCCTGTCAATATTTAATCCTTCTTGTACATCGCAAAGGCTAATCCTAAACCTCATGATCTCTGCTGAAGGATTCCCTTACTGAACTGTCTTCTTCTTCTTTTTTTATTTTTATTTTTATTTGTTTATTAGTTACAGAAAGGGAGAAATAATAGGAAACGAGAACCATTACAATATACACTCTAAAATTTTCCTTATTCATATTATTCATGATCAGGAAAAATTTCCTCTTTCAGTACCATTTACTTCCTTTGCAAATCACATCCTACAGCTCAAATACTCAACGTATCATTCTGAAAAGCATACATTAAATCCATCATTGCATTCTTGAATCATTGAGATGATATAGTGACTTTTCTTCCTATGCTAGCTACTGATTTGAAAACTTTCGACATTATTACACTCCACAAATCGCTCACTGTCTCCTTAAAATAGAGAAGGGGATTGAAAAAGAGAAAGAAAAAGAAGAAAATCATGACATTGGTTCCCGAGATTGATAAGGCTGAGCAAACTCGGATTCCATAGAGCAACAACAGAACCCTTCCTTCTCCTTCTCTACTATCTCCACTATACTCTCGAATACAGATACATCACACGGAATCCTCAGGACTCCTTCATGTTCAAACCCAAACTCCTCTTCTGCTTCTCGCAGGAGGAATCCAAAGGATCTGTGGCTCAAGTATTCCATCGGGATTATGAACCTCTTCATCTCTTCGCCCACACATAAGGCAAGAAACCCCTTTGGCACATTGCTATAGAGCGCTGAAGAAGTGTTAGAAAGTGAGAGTGTTCTCTTTAAGAAGTTGATGCTCTTGCTATTGCTTTTTGGCGCAGCTGTGAGCTTCTTCCACTTTTTCAGCATTTTGTGGGATTTCTTGGAGTCCATGGATCCTTATGGAGGCTTGGAAATGCTTCTAAGCCTTCACAGAAAAAACCCAAGCGCTTGTCCTTGATCAGGACTCTGCGGTGGCCTGAGATCTCTAAGTTGGCTATTGGAATTTATAGTAGTTACGACTCCCTCATTCTATTAAATCAATTGATATTCAGTTGATCGATTTCTTTAATGTATATTTTATAATGTAGTTGTTATTCCAACTATCTTATGTACCAAGAAAGTGACAACTGGTTTGTGTTTGATGACTTTTGGCTCTCTTGATTTCAGTTTCTTTATTGTGAATAGTGTACAAAATAGGAGATTGCATGAACCTTTTTATCTGTTCCATTGGCAATATTGGAGATATGATTCTTTTGCTGCACTGTGAACTCACGGTTGTTGATTCAATTCAGATCTAAATAGAGGTTTCTGTGATTTGACATACTAGTTGCTTTTTTAGCATTTCCTAAGTATTTTTTAGTTCAAAGCTTTTCGGTGCCTCCAATTGTTCTTTTTTAGTTCTTTTTTATTAGATTTGGGTACGTAGGAGAACGTGGCAGGTGCAAGATAGTAGAGATGCATGTGAGGTCCCTGTATATCATCATTGAAAGCAATTAAGATATTCATTGGCTCATCAAATTACATGTGTCTTAACATGCTGCTTCAAATTTGATTTCAGCTTCCTCTAATCCCTGCCAGGGTGTTTAATGAAGTAATTATGTGCTTCAAGTAATCGACTGAAGGAGGAATTCAATTATTCATAAATGTTGATTAAATATTCACCACCTTCTCTAAGGAAATATACACTTAAACAGAATGATGGCCCAATGTTAGGTTTGCATTGAACCTGATTAATTTAAAGGACTTCCATGTGTTTCTTTTAAATTGTTGATTGAGGAAAGTAACTATTAAACACTAAAAGTTGGAATCAATGCATTGAGCTCATATTTCACTGACGGTTTGATAAAAATGTTCTCCAAAGAAAGCACTGTTTTTAATTTCAGAATGTACTTATTTGTTCTACTGAGATTCATAATTACAGATTCCTATTCAATTGCCACATTTTCAATTTTACTTCCAACGTAGTGTAAAATGTGCAATTTCTTTGTCACAAATATATATTATTAGCAAAACTATCACTTTAGTTTTCTATTTCTGAGTATTATCTGATGTTCAACAAGAATTTTTCCAGGGGTAGAATGACAAAGGAGCAGCGGAGGAGTTACAGAAAGAAAATTTTTGACCCAGAAAGTTTAAAAGCTTTTTATCTCGGTAAAATGGACTTCTACCCTAGCCAAGATTTGAATTGATGCTGATAATCACACAATTTAATCATAATATGCACTTTTTTTAATGAAATAAATATTGTTTGATGATATTGACATCACATGATATTGTTAGTTTATCAAGGTTAATCAGTTATTTACATCCAAGTTGCTAAAGATTACTAGTATATATTCTGGCATGTGAAGGTTTGACGCTAATGGTTAGGACAGTGTGGGATTTTGTATACGTTTTATAAATCTAATGCTAGGCTTCTTGGCAACTGTACAGAACAGTACAATCACAAGACCTTTAAGTTGATTAACGGTTAAGTAATAATTTTTCTTTCTTATATTGTTTTAAACTGACACCAAAATTTTTAATCAGATTGGATCTTCCGTATTGGAATGAAATCTGTATTCAAATTATTTAAATTATCGTGCAGAGAGTTTCTATATTTTTTAAAAACATTTCTAGTTCAACTCTAGATTATGATTTAATCTCACTTTTATAATCTCTAACTGTACCTTGTTGATGCCAGTTATTGCAGTTGTATATGCCTTGGCTTACAACTTGGTGAGTCTATTCAAAGTTCACTTGCTTTTATTGTAAATATTGCTCTCAGATAGAAAAGAAAAGTCAGGATTTGCAAATCTCACTTTGAACGTAAACTAATGGAGACTATTCATCAAAGGAATCAACTAACTGAAGATTGCGAGGTATGGACCTTTTCTTGACCCAGAAACTAAAGTCGAGCTCATCTTGGAAATTGCTTACAAGTATTTATAATATTATTTATCTTGTGCATGATTGTACATGAAGGAAGATGATAACTAATATGCTATCACTTGTATCAACTGGCATCTTACCTCTCTTAAAAAACTTTGTTGCCTATACGTTCTTTCTAACAGTTCTAAAGAAGTCGAGCTCATTGTCCACTATTTTTCCTAGATTAAAGCTATTTTTTAATTATTCTAGTCTCCATTCACCAATAACTTAGTCGTGATAATCCATTTTGACTACTGTGAGATCGCGAGAATGAAACATGCTGACTAATCCCCGATCCTGTACAATATTGTATGTTACCTTATCTTTGTTTACTTTGATCAAGGCAAAGGTTTCATCTTGATCTCTGTATCTATACCTTAAACTAATTCCAAAACCACCAATTCTATAATTTTGTCTTTTCTAATGAGTTTATTGCAATAGACCCATTGTAGTTCTATTGTTACAGATAGACCACCTGAGCAATTTTTTTGCTTATTTACCCTCAGGAGTCTATTTGTCGAAAAACAATTTTCTATTTCTCTGAGGGTAATTGAATCAAAAATAATTTCAGGGGGTGGTCTACTTGCAATAATAGAACTACAGAAGGGTATACCTGCAATTAGGCAATAGTACAGAGAGTCTCATTCTGCAATAGCCCTTTTTAACACTTGATAATAACCAAAGAGACAAAAAATTAAGGCTAACTCCTGGTTGTTACAGAAAACAATAATATTTCTGCTAGAATACTTGAGCTTTTGCCAGACAATTGAGAATACCTTGCAAATATATGTCAGGCAGTCATCATTAGAGTTGGGCGGTTTATCAAATTGATGGATATTTGTGCTGAATTGCCACAAGTCCAAAAGGGTGATGAGAATTTCATAAATTGTGGGTTTAGGCAGGACTCAAGTCCACACTCAACTACTTTCACTCCGAAACGCTTAGCAAACTCTGCTGAGCCAACCTCTGTTGATCGAGTTGGAAGTAGGCCTGGCTACTTCATAAGAACTGTGGAGCTTTAACAATTTGAATTTGGTGCAAACTGGCAGTTAGGGAGTAGGAACAAGATCTATACAGCTTTTAGTGAGTACGATTTTGGTAGTTGATTATTTCAATACTTTCAAGATTTTCGGCATGAAGTTTCCTGTAGAGAGATTTGCCTCACTAATCAGTTGCAGCATCAGATCTTCAATCGCCATCAATAACTAGCAATCAGCAGTTACTAGTCTAAATCTCTTCTACCTTCCAATAATTTATCTCCAATCATAAGCTGCACCAAACCCACCACCCATTCTCTCCAATCAAAACCAAACTCAAATTAAAAATTACTTTGAATAATAATTAGAGAAGGTATGTTTCAGAGGGTAAACACACATGCTCACTTTCACTAGTTGCTGCGTTTACCAATGACGAGTGAGCATGCTGTTGCTGAACACTTTGGTTCATTGCATCTAGTGTTCATTGATTTTGGTTTTCTTTTCTTTAAAGGAATCTGAGGCTTACATGAGATGCAGAAAGATCATGCACCCGTGTGAGATCTAACTATCAGAGTCTAGAATCATGGCAGCTTGTGCAACCAATGATTTAATATGACTCTGAAATATGAAGTGTCCAAATTTTTTTAGCTATTTTCACTTTGATACCCCATAGTACCCTTTTTTCATTTTGATACTGTAAAGTACTTATTAACACGTTGGTACCCCAAAGTTTCAATTCCGATACCCTGCCCAGATGTCGATAGATTTTCTGTTAAATTGCAGTATATTTAGGTCCATTTTATCCAGTTTTCGAGATCCAAACAAGCAAATGTTTCCAGTAGCGGTGGAGTGGCTATCTCACAAAGTGAAATGCAATTGAAACTTTAGGTCATCAAAGTGTTTAAAAGATTTGGGGTATCAAACTGAAAAATTGGGTAAATTTTGGGGTAACAGAGTGAAAGCAAGCCTTTTCTTTTATAGTTTGTACTTTCATCTCTCTTTTGTAGGATGAGGTCTTAGTAATCACACAGCTGGTGCTTTACATCGATACGCTAATTTTTCAGTGTGAACCCAACTTGGATCTGTTTGCCTGCCACCTTAAAGCTTAATTAGTGGGCTAGCCTTCTGGATAAATTTTGTGCCCAGAGCGAAAAAAGTACTTAATATGTCATGATCTGATCTGATCAGTATCTGAAGACATTTTGAATCTTGCCGTACCACTGAGGTGTAAGGATGATATGACTGCACAAACTTAGGCCAAGTGAAGTTCTTATCGCGGCCACAACTAGATATGTTAATGAATCAAGGCTGGCTCGTATACTGGACCTTAGTCCGAATCTAAAAATTAAGCCTGCTGCAGCAATAGACTTCAGCAGTGTAAGCTTCAACTGCAGCCTGCGAATGATAACTAGTCGTAGGCTTACCATGCCGTTCCTGACTAAGACTTGCCCTGGGCCGTGCCTTCTTAGAAGTTGGATACATTAGGTCTCAATTTTCAGATCCTTTCAATATTTAGCTCTGTGTTGGATCCTAGTTAGTTTAGCCCGTAATCTGATTTTCTATAGACAAGTTTGTGTTAGGAATTTAACGCTGAAATCCCTAATGCAACAGAAACGCAGA
>BQKN01000110.1:91572-113386 GCA_022839385.1 Asparagus kiusianus | reverse complement strand
GAGCTCCTCCGCCGCCAGGAGGTTGGTTTCCACCCCAATTCTAACAGTTTGAGCCCCATCCTTGTAGCCAAAACCTTTTCCCTGTCTTAGTCTACATTAACTCAGATTCAACAAATCTGAGCTAATATATGTCTTCCCTAATTCAATAACCTCTCTATCATTTATGTTAACTTCCTATTCTCTCTCACGTGCATAGAGATGCAACTTGGTTGCTCAAGACCAACCCTACGCTCATTGCATAAGGTAGCGTCGGGGCTTTAATATACGGCTTGAGGTTGGATTGAGAAATAATAACCAATTTAAGATTTAGTTAAGCTATGTTGGCCCATAACAAAACCCAGGATCAGAATAAGCCTGAAATAACCCCAACTTGTTTGAATTTAACTACCTATACTGTTAGGATATACACCGACAAGAACGCCTCAAACGGAGACGCAAAACACACCCAAGCAGACACATTCAATCATAATACTCACAGATATAACGTGGTTCACTCTTACGGAGCTACTTCACGGTGCAACGACGACGCCCAATTTCTTTATACTCCAAAAGAAAAAGGATCAAAGAGAACATCCTCTCTTGATCAAGATACTCTTTAAGATTTCTCACAAACTCTCTCTATGTTTTCTCTCTTACTCTTCTATAAGAAGAGTTGTTTCTGAGATGATTTTTTAAAGAGTTTTAATCTTATTTATAGTGTTTGGAAAATACTATGTACTAATAAAATATTATTGGTGGGATCCGTCACTAATAATATTATTGGTGAGACCCGTCACTAATAATATTTTATTGGTGCGACCCACCACCTTTTTATTTTTCTCAAAATTTGCGGGCATTGATTTTCATTTGTCAAAGATGGTAGCTGCCTGACATTCCTTTGTCAGAGATGGTGGCTGCCTGACAATCTCACTTGAAAATTTGATTGAGTATATCTTCACACCATTCTTGGTTGTATCATCTAGATGTCTTATATCTTTGGAGTCTTGTACGACCCTCAACGTTCTCAACGGAGGCCATATGAGGCTGCACACAACCTCACTTTCTCGAGCGGAACTGGTTTGGTCAGCATATCGGCTGGATTGTACCTCATATCAATCTTCACAAGTTTGAACTCGTTCCTACTTTGTCATCTCTGTATGGCATAATGTTTCACGTCAACATGCTTGGTCCGAGCATAGAATACGTCGTTCTCTGACAAGTGAATGACACTTTGACTATCGCTGTGGATGAAGTATTTCTCAAAGCTTACCCTAAGCTCGAGAAGAAAAGCTTTGAACTATAGCAACTCCTTTGTTGCCTCTGCTGCAGACACGTACTCCGCTTCGGTTATCGACAAAACCACAATATCCTGTAATTTGGATCTCTAACTTATCGCTTCACCACCCAAAATGAAGATGTAGCCGCTCGTGCTTCTTCTTGAGTCTATGTTCCAGGCGTAGTTTGCATCACAAAAGTCCTCTAACTACAAATCCGCCCCGCCATACTCAAGACAGTAGTCGGATGAGCATCTCAAGTAGTGTAGAAGCCACTTGACCGTACCCCAGTGTTGCTTCCCCGGATTGCTCATGAAGCGGCTCACAACTCCCACTCATTGTGTAATATCTGGCATCGTGTACACCATCACATACATCAAACTCCCGACAGCAGATGCGTATAGTATGTTGACCATGAACTCATGCTCTTTAGCAGTCTCTGGTGCTTGGATCTTCGATAGCTTGAAGTGGCTCGCAAACGACGAGCCCACCGGTTTAGCTTTCTCTATGCCAAACCTTTCAAGAATCTTCTCAATGTAGGCCTTCTGAGACAACCTCAGCCTCCGTGCTAATCTATCTCTAATGATCCTCATCCCCAGAATCTGGTTTGCTGGACCCAGATCCTTCATCTCGAAGCACTTGGAGAGACGCCCATTGAGTTCCTCAATGCGAGCCAAGTCGGGCCCAACAATCAACATGTCATCAACATAAATCAAGAGTATCACATAGGATTCGTCATACCTCTTGATGAAGCAACAATGGTCTGTGTCGCATTTGAGAAAATCGTTCTCCTTCATAAAGTTCTCAAACTTTATATACCACTGTTGCGGAGCTTGCTTCAGGCCATACAAGCTCTTACGCAGGAGACACACGAGGCCCTCCCTATCTCGTTCCTCGAAGCCCACTAGTTGATGCATATAGATCTCTTCCTCTTAAATCTCCCATATAGATCTCTTCCTCCAAATCTCCATGAAGGAATGCCGTCTTCACATCCATCTGTTCTAGATGGAGATCTCGAACTGTCACAGTGCTCAACACAGTCCGGATCGTGGTCAACTTAACGACGGGAACAAAAACGTCAGAATAGTCTATCCTTGTTTTCTGCTCATAGCCCTTCACTACAAGCCTCGTCTTGTAGCGTCTCCGTCTATCGACTTCATCATTGACCCGATAAATCCACCGATTGTGAAGAGCCTTTCGCCTTCTTGGAAGCTTTACGAGCTTACAAGTTTCATTCTTCATCAAGGATTTTATTTCTTCCTCTATGGCAGACTCCCACTCGTTCCGAGCTTTGTCGGTCTGTTGTACCTCCTCATAGCTCTCTGGCTCACCACTGTCAGTCAGGAGAAGATAATTCATGATGAAAAGGTACCTCTCTGGCACCATCGGATTTCTTAGAGCTTTGCGAATTACGATCGACAACTCTGTTGGATCCTGCTGCTGTGCATACGGCACATTCTCTTGGTCTCCGTCTTCTATATTGACTGATATCTTACCGTCATCCTTACTATCAGTAATATCTGGAAAAAGAGGAGGAGATAGCTGACTCCCACTCACCTCTTTGGTCTTGTACACAACATTCTCATGGAACACGATGTCACGACTGTGCACCATCTTGTGTGCATCGTGATCCCAGAAATGGTACTCATACTTATCTCCTCCATAGCCGATGAAAGAGAGCTTCTTTGACTTCGGATCAAGCTTTGACCGGTTTGCAGGATTGGTCATGACATAGGCGTCACAACCAAATACTCGTAAGTGCTCTAGCTTCAGCTTCTTTTCGGTCCAAGCCTCTTCAGGTATCCCATAACTAAGAGCCGCGGATGATCCGCGGTTGATCAAGTATGCAACAATATTGACAACTTCGGCCCAAAAACTCTTGGACGATCCGGAGTGAATCCTAATACTTTTGGCGCGCTCCAAAATAGTACGGTTCATACGCTCCGTCACTCTGTTGTGCTGAGGTGTGTCTGGGACGGTCTTCAGTCTCCTAATCCCATAGGACGAGGATAAGTTCTCGAACTATTGGCTGCAATACTCGTCTTCATCATCAGACTTTAGGCACTTCAGCTTATTGCCCGTTTCGTTCTTCACACAGGCAAGCCACTACTTGAAGATGATAAAAATATATGACTTGTGCTTCAAGAAGAATACCCATAATTTTCTAGTAGCATCATCAATAAAAGTGACAAAGTAAAGAGAGTTACCAACATATGAGACTTGCGCAGGTCCCCACACGTCGGTGTGCACCAACTCTAATTTCTACAGTTTTGGAGCCAGCCCGGTCTTGTTGAATCTCACCTTCTTCTGTTTGTCTAGGATACAGTCTTCACAGAAAGTCAGATCGATCTTGTTCAGACTCGGAAGCCTCTCTCCTGCGGTCATAATCTGCATCCCCTTCTTGCTCATGTGGTCAAGTCGTCGATGCCAAGTCATACAGTCAACGGATGATGATGATGATGCTTGTCCTATGGCAAACAAGCGGTCGATCTTCCCATTGGCGATGTAGAGAGATCTCTCGCATTTGTCGTGTGCCACCACCAGGGCACCTTTGGACACCTTCCAGCTTCTCTTGCTCGAAGGATACTTTGTAATCAGAGTTAGTTAGTTGCCCGACTGATATAAGATTTCGCCTGAGATCCGGTACATGCCGAACGTCGTTCAGCGTCAATGTGGTCCCGCCCTCCATCTTGAGGGTATAATTTCCCTTCCCGGAAACCTTGTAAGGTTGATCGTCGTCAAGATAGACTGTTCCTAAGTCCTTCTTCACAAACGATAAAACAGTTTTTGTTGTGAGGTTGCATGAAAAGATGCACCAGAGTCGATGACCCACGTATCGTTTTTGTCTTCTAGGGATAGGAGAAGTGCATCCGAATCTGTTTCGTGCATGAGATTGGCTGCACCATCAGCCTAATCATCCCTTGCTGATGCTGGAATAGAAACTCTGCAGTCCCGTGCAAAGTGTTCCTTCTTTTCACATCTGAAGCACTTTTTTTCACCGTGACCATTCGGATCCGGCCCTTTAGACTTTCCTTTGGACTTTGATCGGTCTCGTCATCCCCTACCCTTCTTCTGCGCACGCCCTCGTGCCTCGACATGCAGAGCACTCCCACTGTTAGAAGCCTCAGCTCCTGAGATTTTGCGACGAGATTCTTCATCCAGAATTGCCCCAATCACCGTGTCGAGCTTCATTTTGTCATTGCCATTGGCATTGCTCACCGTCATCATCAAATTCTCTCATGAATCTGATAAACAAAAAAGTAGCAGAAGAGCTTGGATCTCATTGTCGAACTTGAGATCCACTGCAGCAAGCTGTTGCACCACAGCCTGAAAAATTCGTTCAAGAAGTCCGTCACACGAGTTCCTTGTTGCATCTTTAGATTAAATAGCTTCTTCATCAGGTACACCTTATTTGAAGCAGACGGCTCCTCATACAGCGCCTCCAAGGTCTCCATCAACTCCTTGGTAGTGGTCGCATACGAGGCGTTGTAAGTCACATGCTGGTGAATGTTGAGCCTGATGGTGATAAGTGTTTTACGATCGAGCACATTTCACTTATCGTCATCCATCTTCTCAGGCTTCCCTTTCACTCATTGGAGGGGTAGGAAGAGATCCTTCTGGTACAAATAGTCTTCTATCTGCATCCTCCAATACCTAAAATTTTGGATGCCAAATTTCTCAATCCGAAACCTATTGTCTTCAACTGTAGATCCCATGGCGAAAGATTTCGTCTTTTCTCAAACCGTATTTGTGAATAATAATAATACTTATGAATAGTACCGTACTCGTGAATAGTGCTCAGTGCCTTCAAAGAGTAAATGATAGTCTAACTTATTTTCGAGAATCCACTTATAGTAGCAGCCATAGAGCATACGATAAGTAGTTATATATACTCTAAATCAGGCTCTGATACCAGTTGTTGGGATACACACCAATAAGAACGCCTCAAACGGATACGCAAAAACACACCCAAGTAGACACAAATTCAATCACAATACTCACAGATATAACGTGGTTCACTCTTACGGAGCTACTCCACGGTGCAACGACGACGCTCAATTCCTTTATACTAAAAAAAAGGATCAAAGAGAACACCCTCTCTTCATCAAGATACTCTCCAAGATTTCTCACAAACTCTCTTTATGTTTTTTCTCTTACTCTTTTATAAGAAGAGTTATTTCTGGGATGATTTTTCCTAAAGAGTTTTGACCTTATTTGTATTTGAGAAATACTATACACTAATAAAATATTATTAGTGGGACCCACCACTAATAATATTTTATTGGTGGTACCCACCACCTTTTTATTTTTATCAAAATTTGCGGCCACCGATTTTTATTTGTTAAAGATGGTAACTGCCTGACATTCCTTTGTTAAAGATGGTGGCTGCCTGACATATACTCAGCCCCGAACCTGAGTCCAATCCTAGCCGCCTTGCATGCTCTCAAATTTGACTGTTACAATACTAGTATGCATGGCAGAGTTGGTGGTAAGGTTCATTGCTCAGACAATATCGGTTGGGTTCACACATGTAAAATGGAAAACAATATTGTTGAAACATTGTAATGACATTTCTTCGTGCTATTGGTTCATAAAGTTTCCACATAATTACAGATCTTTACAATTCACTTACTGTCTCTTTCAAAAGAAGAGAAGGGAATTACAAAAGGGAAAAAAGAGAGAAAATTCATGATTACGTGCACAACGCTTCCTGGCAGTGACAAAGAAGAGCAAACTCGGCCTCCACCGAGCAACAACATAACCCTTCCTTCTCCTTCTCCACCATTTCCACTATACTCTCAAACACAGATACATCACAAGGAATCCTTAGGATGCCTTCTTGTTCAAACCCAAACTCCTCTTCTGCTTCTCGCAGAAGAGTTCTGAAGGCTCTGTGGCTTAAATATTCCATCGGGATTATGAACTTTTTCATCTCCTCTCCAACACATAATGCAAGAAACCCCTTTGGTACACTGCTATAGATTATTGAAGGAGTGTTGGTAAACGAGAGAGTTCTCTTCAAGAATTTGATGCTCTTGCTGTTGCTTTTGGGCGCAACTGCGATCTTCTTCCACTTCTTTAGGAATTGGCGGAGCTTAACTATATCAATGATCTTGCTGTTGGCTCTCTTGGAAGCCATGAAGTCTTGTGGTGGCTTGGAAATGCTCTTAAGCCTTCAAATGAAAAAACCCAAGTTTTCTTCTAGGATTTGGTGGTGGCCTGTGATGCATAAGTTGGCTATGGGAATTTATAGAAGTTAGGTCCTCTAGTTCTATTAAATTAAATTCTAACTGCTTCATATTTTCAGTTTATTTAACCTTATTTTATCTGATAAGCCAAGAAAGTGACAATTTGTTCTTTAAGAAACTTCAGATGACTGGAAACTGACATTTTTTTAGTGCTATTGGCTGTCATGGTTTCAGAATCTTTATTGTGATATGGTACATAAAGTTAGTGACTACATGAAACTTTTCATCGGCCTTCCATTTGCCGTACTGAAAACATGATCCTTTTGATCCACAAAAAACTTATCTGCATTGATTTATACCTAATGGAGGTTTCTATGATTTGGCATGTAGATCCTTTTTTTTTTTTGTAACATTATTAGTTACTTTGGATACTCAGATTATTCACCTTAGCTGCCTAAGTAGTTGGCAATCAAACTTACGTTTGTCCCCTAGCTGGATTCTTCAAATTCTATTTCAGCTTTCTTCAAATAAAATGTTTAGCAGATAGATGGATCTGTTAGCAATTGACTGAAAGAAGACTACAATTTATTGATTCATGCTAAGCAAATATTTGCCACCTTCTAAAGTTAGTTTATGCATTAGTGCATTGAACCTAATTAAGTTAAATTATTGCCATATGTTTCTCCCAGAATTATGATTGAGGAAAGTAGCAGTTAGAAATTTCTGCGCAGATTTAGATTGCTCCAGATTATGTTAATTATATATATATAATTGCAAATTATTATCCAATAAAAGCACCGATTATCCCATCATTCTCACCCGTAATTTTTGTTTTGACACCCAAGCATTTAGGAAAGAGCTCAACTTTCCTATGCCTAATATACTACTAGCAGCTAGCTGTTTATTTTATCATTATGGTAGTTATTATCTAACATTCAGCAAGATCTGTTGCAGAGAGAAAATGATAAAAGAGCTGCAAATGAATTACTGAAGGAGAGAAGCATAATATATATTCTACATAAAGTCCACTTCTACGTTTGGGCTTAAGCTGGAGTCTATTGGTTCTGTGCGATAATGTAAGTTCACAAGTACATACATACAATAGATTGGTCATTGGTGCTCTTGCTCTAGTTTTAAATTGGGGCTGTGAATCACACAATTTGGTTGTACATGTCACTTTTGTTTAACAAAATCAAGATGGATTGATGTTATCAGCAGCACATGGTATTGTTAGTTTAACAAGAAAGAACGGTTAATTAACACCAAGTTGAGTAGATTATTATTACTAGGGTTTATAAATATAATGCTAGGCTTCTTGAAATCTGTATAGAACAATACACTCACGCTACCCTTGAACTTGTATTGTTTTGAACTTATGCAACTTTATTAATCAAGACAGGGTTTCCTCATTGGAATTAAATGTTTATATCATGCAAAGAGTTTCTGCACAGTTTCTTAATAATTTTTTTTCCTTTTATAATGTACTAAGATGTATACCTTTCATGTCAGTTATTGCAGTTGCACATGCTTTGGTTTACAACTTGATGCGTTAATCAAAGTTCACTTGTATCTATCATACATTTATCTGTCACAAAATTTCCCCTTTTATAATGTCTATATCATGCAAAGAGTTTCTGCACATTTTCTTAATAATTTTTCTTCCTTTTATAGTGTACTAAAATGTATCTCTTTCATGTCAGTGACTGCAGTTGCACATGCTTTGGCTTACAACTTGATGAGTTAATCAAAGTTCACTTGCATCTATCATACATTTATCTGTCAGAAGAAATGTTTTTATGAAGAAGATCTATCAAGGAATCAACACATTGAGAATGGCAAGGTATTGGAATCCTTTCTTTAACCATAAACTCTTCTTGGAAACTGGTTAACAAGTTTGATAACATTGTTCACCTTACCTATTGCCGACATCTTGGTTTTATTTCTCATTTTTCAGAAAAAAGTTGGTTCACCATCCACTAGTCTTTGTAGATTTAATAAATCTTGAGCATTCTGTTCTACATTCGTTGATTCCTTGGTCATGATAACCAATTAATCATCTTGACTATTGTTGGATCATGAGCATCAAATGCATATATGTGTAAAGAATGATTTTTTTTTTTCAACCATTGAGCTGTTGGTGTGAATGCATTTAAACAAAACCAGCTGCTTGACCTGTTATCCCTAATATTAATTAGCTGATTCCTTAATAGACTTTGATCAATGCAGGGGTCTTCAATCTCACATCTAGCCGTTGGGTGTTATAACTTATACTTGGTCTGATACCCCAATGCTTTGATTTTCTTTCATACTCATGGATTTGAACACTTGATAATGGCCAAATTGTTAACAACATATTTAAGGATAAATCCTTGTTGTTAAATGAGTAGATTCATGTATGAATATAGCCACTATTAAAGATTCCTTCCACCGGGTCGAAACTTAAGTTCTGGTGAGGGACTATAATTTTATTCTCAAATATATCCCCACGAGTTGAGTACCCTTTTGATGGGACAGGAGTTGGACACATGCAGAGATTTCTTTTCCCCCCTAAAAACCGCTTTAAATAAGTGAACAAACCTGGATTGTTTTGATATCATGTTAAAAATCCCTTCAATACAACAAGACCTGAAGTCACATTGAAGACTAATAGAAAGGATAATAAATAAATAAAAGTTGGAACCGATAACTAATTACTTATAGGATTTTGGATTAATTTGGTTTCAAAATTTCAAGTTACCCATGGATGCTGAATGGTGTCTAAGTTGTCTTCCGATTGCATATTCAAGAATCCATGACTCTCTATGGATTGTTGTTGTATAGACTTACAAATGAGGGGAAAGACTGTTAGGGTTCATTTTTGAATGTACTTTCACTTTAGGAAAATAGAAAGACTAATGAATTTGAATCAAGAAGATCAATATCTAACAATTTCAACGTTTTGATTATGTAATTCCTGTGGGAAATTTTCAATAAAATTAAATAAAATTAAAATTAAAAAAAACCCATGAATAACCCCCAAATCTTTGAAAATGTCACTTAACCCCAAAACTTTTGCATTTTTCTGAATATATTTTCAGATAACCCTCAATTTTTTGGGGGGTTATCTAAAAAGGTTTTGCCGGTTAAGTGAAATTTACCAACTTTTTGAGGGTTGTCTCAAAATGGAACAATGTTCTTCGGGTTAATGTGAAATTTACCCAATTTCTAACCTATGTTTAGGATCCAGCTAACTCCCAAAAGAGGGCTAGATAATCCCAAAACTGATGGCTAGTTTGTTGCTCCTGTTGCTCTCAGTTAGGGAGTAGGACCTCAATCTGTAGCTTTCAGCAAAGTACAAAAGTCTGGTGGTTGAGCATTTCAAAATCTGTACTGTCAAACTTCCGAGGGGGGGGGGGGGGGGGGGGTTGCCTGATTAATCATTTGAAGCATCATATCTTCAATCATTAATCTCCAATCATGAGTTGCACCAACCCACCACCCACTCTCTCCAATTAAAAACCCAGTTTGAATAATGGAGAAGCCAAGCTTAGGATGGTAAACGCACATGCTCAAAACTTGCTCATTTTATTCCCTCATTCATCACACTGACAAGTGTTCTGACTCCATTTTGGTTCATTGAACCCATCTCCTTCTCTTCATTTTGTTTGTCAGAGTTGATATGAACTAATGAGTTGGAGGAGCTCATGCACACGTTTGAGAATCTGTCAGGTACAGATTTTGTGCAAGCGGTGACAGGTTTGGACTCTGAGATGCATGCACCAGTTGTTTAATGTCGGGGTTAATTGCATATGAACCCCTTGTAGTACAATGATTTGGACTTACTGCCCCTAGCTATAGTTTCATTGTTGCATATAGACCTCCTGGATTAACTTTCTTACTCTTTTTATCTTAAGACAGACTCACTAATTTCGCCCAAAGGCAATATCTCTTGAAAATTCTCTAGGGGTGAAACAGTCTTTTTTTTTTCCATTTCATTAGTAGGCATAATTGGTGCCATCTTTCAGCATCAGCTCAACTAAGACCCACCAAGCAATTATCTGATGGGTTAATTTGGTTTTCAATTACGCTTAACAACAAACTAACTCCATGAGAGGCCATATAATCCCCACCAAGCACGAATTCGGGTACATGTCAAACTAAGCCGGATTGGATCACAAGGTATTTGTTAGTAAAGAGTGTTTGGGTGAAAAATATGCCCTTCGAATGCGGTCTTGCTCATTAAGTAAAAAATATTTTGGTGAATTTTGTGGGAATATAAAACACTGCTTCAAGTTGCAGCAGCGTAAGAAATTATGACAGAAAAGTAGCGCTTTCCAACTTTTGATAGAAAAATAGGGCACACTATCAACTAACAACATTTTGTTGTTGTTGTTGTTGCTGCTGCCTGTGTCTAGACGTGCTCCTTCATTGTTATTCTCAGGTTTCACGGCAAGCACAGTAAGTTTCCTCTCCAGGAAGTAGCACGCAGGCGACTGATGTTCGAATCTCTACAAGGGAAGTGCCTGCCAAATATGGTTACTGCCCTCTCGGAGATCATCAGGTCATGCCTCCTCATTCTCTGCAGAGGACGGGGAGTGAGCTGTTTGAAGGTGATGCCATCATCAGACATCACCTGAATGTTCGATGAAGCTTGGAACAATATCCTTCTTGTTGGTAGGCATAAGATATTATAGCAAATTGACTGAAGAGAGCACAGAGAACAGGCCTCGCTGTTATTTTCTTCAGTTTCCAATAATTTTTGGAATTTTTAGCTATCCTGTTGCTTTTTTACTTGCTGTGTGTTATAGAGTTAAAACTTTTTTTCTGGTAAACAATTACAGAAGCTTCTCATCTTAGCGAAGCAATCTTGGAGGTACTCGTACATATATTGAATAGAATTTTGGAGGTTGTTTCCAGAGGTAATGTAGGCCTTCCATTAAGTAATCTTGACTATGAGAATATTGAGAAGTATAATAGGAATTGTAAAAAAAGTTACAGCCACACTAGCTAAGAGGCTGAAATGTCATACCTTCATTATTATTCACACGCACGCACACACAAACGAGAAAATAAAAATAAAAAGATGACATGCTCATTTAAGAAACTATACTTGTTCAATGACACAGTTTATATTTTTGATAATAGTTACATAAAAACAGAATTTCTCGACACCCATAAAATCAAAGAAAAACAACTTGAATCAAAACAAAGGAACTTGTACAAAGAGTACAACACAGCAGCCATAAATTACAGTGCAAGTAAAATGCAAAAAAAATGATGACAAATACAACATATATAGTGAAAATTGGGAAAGTCTACTGCATCAGAGATTAAGAGGAGTCCACTCCAATTCTAAGAAAATCTCTCCGGACTCCACTTTCTGTAGCTTCAGCGATATCTCTTGCTTTATTTTCCCATCAACAATGTTCACAGCGCGGTCCTCGATGAGGGCATTGTCTGCCGTTTTCAACCACTTCCCGATTTGCATATTAGATAGGAGTTCGGGATCCCCAAAAGCCATTGCAGATGCAATCATTGGCTGAAGATCAATTTCTGCTTCACCCATTAAATCATCGGCAGAGAGTAGATCATGATCATACACTTCCTATAGAAGAGTATCATATGATGAGCATGGAAATTCAAGGACTATTCTAGCTTGTGAAGCTTTTCTCGCAATTTTTTCATGCTTTCTTGAACATGCAAAGAGTTTTTCAAGAGTAAAGCTCCTGTAAACTTAAGTGATATGTCCAACTTTTTTATCCATTGATTTTGCTTTGAGATTTCTGCTAGCATATGATCCACATTAAAACATAAATCTGAAAGAAAGACTTAATGTATAATAATGAATCTCAAAGCAAAATCAATAGATAAAAAAGTCGGTGGACAAAAGCTCATGTCAAATTAAGTTTGCTCGCTTTTCAATGTCATCAATTATACTCAAAGGTCTGCAGTCATAATATAGAAGTGTTTTGAGTATCCGTTGGGGTGAATGAATATAGAGCAGCCAAATGCCCAACACAAAATCTAGTGAAAGATGAACAGCATTAGATTCATGTAAATATTTATAATATTTATGAACAATTCTTTCTGCAATTGATGAGATGCATTTTGCAAGTGTAAACACATTACTTTATTATGTATTTTAGAAGGTGGATGAGCATGAATTTGGATATGCAAGAAAGGAAAACTGGGTTATGGAATTTTGCCAAGACAACAAGCTTTATGCGACCAAAAAATTTAACCATTCGAGCAACCTGAACAGTTTCTTCAATGAGCTTAATATGCATCAAATAAAATATAATTATTTTATCAGACTCACCAATTTAAGGGCCTTGTAAGACTCGGGAACTGAAAGCTTAAGCTCCTCGTTCCAAACTGGATTTAGATTGCTCTTTACTACAGTCGTCTTCGCCTTCTGTATTGGATATGATAATGCATGTAATAAAAGCATCATCTTCTGAAGATACATAACTCAAATCTTCTTTTATCACCAGAAACCAAAAAATTTGTTCTAAGACATAGCTGACCTGTTGCCCAAGAGTCAGAACAACATAAGGATCACTGCTTCGTAAATCTCTAACAGCCAAATTTTTGCCTTTTATCACTTTGACATTCAATATTCCAATGAACTCTACCATACCTGCCTGCTAGCAGTTGAGAATAGGAGACTATTGTCAGTTACACCTTCTCACCATAGCCAATAGTGTTACTAATGATTTATGATATGTTCTCTCGGAATAGTACAATTATCATAGCACTAATTACTCCATGGAATTCTTTAACGCATGAATCATCAAGACTTACTGAAGTATTCAAGGCATCAGAATCCACATCTTTCCCGGAATCACATGATGTGAAAGAACTGGAGGTCTTTGAAGAAACAATCCGAAGGCTAGGCTTCAAAAATTCTTGCAGCTCATACTTTGACCTATAACTCCACAGTAGATAAGATTTTGTTTCATGTTCCATTCTATGAGAAATTTATCAGAAATCAAGATTCCAACCTATATTCACCTGATGAATTTGGAGCGCTCTTCATTACTTGAGTCTGGGGTGGGTTTGGAAAATTCTGCTGGGAGGAATGCCTCATAAATTGAGTTGGCATAAGAGTTTCCGCCAACCTCAACCATGGACTGAATTTCCTCGTCAGACCATTCATCTAATGTCACAGATAGAACCTGTATCCAGCAGTTGAAGTTTTAGAAAAAGCAACCATTAAATTTTATGGAACAAAATATTTACAGAAAGTGGACACTTTTGATAAGAAATAAGGAAGAAGTCCAATAGTTATAGTGCTGTGGAAGAGACAATAACCTAAAGACATACAGATGATAAACATGATGATTCATTTGAAATTTTCAATTTTGATTTATATTTGGCTTCAGATATAATTGTTGACACCGTGTTAGTTACATTATGCTTTGATCAATCTTTTTCCCTGTTAGAGGAGCCTAATTCTTGTGTGAAACTATAAAATTTTCCAGTTAGGCTATGTAACAGGCATGTACGAGATAATTGCTTACAATAAGAGAAGTGGGTACAGAGGGAAATGAGTGTAATCATGGTAAGTCCTGTGGCCACCCAAGTAAACATGAGATGAGTAAATTTTGTATACCTTTGAGATATGAGTGCCTAGACTTCTGTGTACACCTGAACATTTTAGGCATATAAATACTCCAATATTAGATGACCTGAAAGGAAAAACAATAATTTTTCAGGCACAAATTTACACCAATATTTAACTATATGCATTTATATTATAGAAATTCATACAGCTTGAAGTAATAATAGTCATCTCATTGGTACAAGTTGCATGCACCAAACAAAATAAACATGCATGACTTGAGAAAAGGTTAGCATAATGATAGAACTACTGGTTGTCTATGGCTTCTGTTGACAACTGGCTTTTAATATGCAGGCAAGTTCCTTTATCCAGAGAGGAGATTTACATTTCCTTTCTCCTCAAAATAATTTCTTGACTCTTAAATTTCAAAGCAAATTGCAGTGCATTTCTTGCAATTTGCTAACTCTACACTCACTATGAGATCGTCATGTGCAATTTGTTGCAGTTTTTGAAACTTTACAGCTTCTAGTTGGCCTATTTAAGTGACATTTTAAAACTGAATTTTATAGCATATGTTACTTTTAGAAGTGATCCACTCACGATGCCTACAACTGGACAAAGCAAATTAACTGTGAAATTCATTCTGTCTATCTGTATCTCTAAAAACCTATTTCCAACTATGCTGTTTATGTACCATATGTACCAAGACAGATTTGTTTTCAACACTGCTGATCCATGTATAACCTTTCAACATCCATGTGTAACCTCTCATCATGATCTCGTGTTATTTTTTAACTGTTTCATGGGAACTAGAAGCAACAGATTATCCTAAAAATCACTGTAAATATGAATACAGAATGCTACATTAAAGAAAAAATGTTCTATTAGATAACTACCGCATAGGTTGTTATAAGTACAATTAATTTGACCAACATAACATAAAAACTGAATAACCTATGAATTTTTGATTGCCAGAGGATATAAGTCCACATAAAATGATGACATAGAGCGTTTCTCAACTGAATTCATACAGAGAAGTGGAATGATAAAAAGTATCAACTAAAACCAAGAATAATGCTGACGAGTCATACATGCTTGAAACAGTATAAATTTAACGAAATGTAGGGAACGAAAGATGTCCATAAGTCGCCAAAATTTTAATTTATTCTACAACAGACCTGGTATCCATGAAAAGGCTTTAAGAAAAATGTTGCACCTCAGAGATACAATCAATATCATGATGTAAATCTTAGATCTCAACAAACATAAGAGAAACTAACACAGCATTACATTGCACACTTCTAAAAGAAATGTTTAATGTCCATGTGTAAGCGAAGATACTTACGCCCATTTAGGATCTGGGGCAGCACAATCTGCACATATCCTGTTGTCACTTTTATGCAATAAATCCTTCAATTTCCTTAAATTAGCTGTTGGAAAGAAATGAAAATTAGAGAGGTCGTCTCCAAGTAAATAACAAGTAATCAACAATTGTAGAACCATTTTCACTATTGGTGCTGTTTGCAATAGTCATTAGATTTAGATTGAGCAGCTATGCGATTGGTTACTTGGAGCTGGGGAATATCCTTAATGCAGTTGGTTTTGAAGGCTTCTATTTAATTGATCATTATTTCCTGTTTAGTATATATCTATTTATTTTTTTTAAAGGCCACTCTAATCTATAACAAAGTCCATAATTAAATCTCTTCGATAACTACTAAAATCGACCGCTGACCAGCAATAGAAGGCTAAGGGAAAGACTAAAGAGAAGTGCTTTCTCTTGTTGGTTTCTCTGTGGAAGGGAGAGATGGGCACTGCTCCAAATCCCAACTTCCCGGTTCCCATGGAACCAAAATGGACAGAGGGGATTATTTCATAAATAACTACAGAATTAAGCGAAAAAAGGGATTTTACCTCAAACACGAATACTACTATACGAGGGCCTAGGCACATCCAAAATCCCTCATCCAAAAACCGGACTTACATCAGGAAGGGGTCTATCCACTACATTAACAAGAAGAGTACAATATACAATTACACTCAAAGCTTCAAGAGAGATTGGGCCTCCATCAACAATCGTATGAAAACACAAAAGTTACTTCACAAGCTGCAATCCACAATCCCACTCGAAGAAGACCCTTCTAAACATTAAAAACCAATTAAGTCTTTAACCCTTCCTCTGCTAGATTCCCTTCGTTCCTCTCTTCTTTCTGTTACTCTAAACACTAAGGATGTTGCATATTACACACTTACTGACATCATAATTTTCGGCTTTCGCTGCTGAATGAAGAAATACATATGGAGACCATCTATGTTCTTAGCTTGTCAGATCATCTTCATTGCTGTATTATCAATTGCTCTCTGATCCACAATTTTGCAGAATGTTACGCTTCCACTGTTCTTTTTGTTTTCTACACAAACAACTTCCCCTGATTTTTGTGTTTTTCTGCAATGATTAAGGTTAACTTCACCCAAAATCTCTCATAGCTCACAATAATTTGAGTCTTTATCCGCCTAGATAAATGTTTCCTCATAATGTTTACTATATTCTACTAACTTCTCATCTCAGTTGTGGATTAAGGTAAAGAATCAATCTTTTCAAGAAGACTAATCCCTTCACTAACTTTAAACAAAAGTCTCAATCACATTGTTGTCGTCTTACAACACTCAAAATTTTGCTAATTTTAACAAATCTTATTCAATCTCAAATAACAGGAAAATGCGTATCGAAGCAGAATATCTAAATGCCCATCAATCAATTACCCAAATTACGCACCTCGAGAAGCCCTAGCGAGCACAGCGTCATCGCTCATCCCTCCACCGCTGAGCTCTCAAGTACACCTACCGATCAATCTAAAAGAGAGATGATCAGATTCTCCCCCAAATCAAATCCAAGCTTGAATCTTGAACACAGTGGCTCATATAAATTAAACAAAGAATTAGGGCTACAGAAGCTGATCTATGGATGGGCCTGAAGACTCACCGAGGAAGATCGAGGACTCGGGGAGTTGAATTCGTACCAAACTCCTATCTACTACTTCCTCTTTTTCAAGGGGTTATTATAAATTTCGCATAACCCCCCTGAAAATTGGACCATTTCGATAAAACACCCTCAGACTTTGTAAACGTCTCTTGAAAAACCCCCACCCCAACCAAACCACCCACCAAAAAAGAAAAAAAACCTTTGGACCATGCCACAAAACACCCCCAAACCTTTTGTTATTTTCTCAACGTGCTAATTAATGGAGTTTTCTGGAACACAGAGAGATTGATTGCCACTTGATTCGTTCGTGAGAAGATGGAGAAGAGAATCATTAGAGCCAAGCACATACCACCAGATTATCAACTTGCAGATATTCTCACTAAACATCTTGGGAGAACACGAGCGAATTTTATTTGTAACAATGCAAGTCTTTTGTTTGGTATTATGCGACATTGCAAAAGTTCAATGAAAGGGAATGCTCTCCGCAGGTGATCGAGCTACAACACATGCATATATATTATTGCAATCATTCTTGTTCTTTACACAGAAGGCACAAGGCAATACATAAAACTTTATTCGTTTCTTGTAAAAATGAATTGAACCATATCATATCCTAATATATACTGTTAACATTAAGGCACAACAAATATCACAATTTCCTACAAGTCCATCAGCAGAGGATAGATCGTGCTTCGACCACTGATCGAGGAGGATCCAGATCCTTATCCTGCAGAGAATTTCCTAGTAGGCTTTGCATTTCCGAAGCAAACAGATCGTCCAATATCTGCATGCCACCTAATTTATCAGCACATTTACATATTATCATACGGATTTTAGTATCACATATTATGGCAGTTAACAGACTTACGCTGAGAGCATAGTTAGACCCTCTGTACCAAATTCTGTTCTCTTTTCGGCTCTCAAGGAAGCTCAAAACAATCTAGTTGAAACTCGAAAACAAAATTTTATCAGGCCAAGGGTCTGTAGTGTATATATATATATATATATTAAAATAAAAACAAAGAATTTATCAGATATGATGAACATTATAATACCTGTCCCATTTTGTCCCATAAACCGCGACAGATTGCTACAAAGATTCTGCTCGAGAAAACATTGTACAGATTTCTTATACAATCCGTCAGCTGTGAGCAAAGAGCCTGCATCCTCTCTCTGATGTCTGCTTCGCCCTCTGTTTCTTTACTCTCTTCCAGGATTCTTTTCAGCCTTGTGCTCCTATTTGCTTGTGCCTGAGAAAAATAAAAGTTAGCCTATCAAAATACAATCCGAAAGGGGAGAAAAGAAAAAGGGTAATGCATACTGACATTGGTAATGAGCTTCTCTACAATCGATTCCATATACTTTTTGTACTTTTTCCTTAACATCACAGTGATTGCATTCATTTGCTCTCCGAAAACTGGATTAGAGTCAGCAACAATCAAATACGATGCCCACGATTTTAAAATAGCTTCGATCCTGCAGTGTAACACGTCAAGAATTCTCTTGACAGTATTCAGAAATGTCCCCAACTGCCAGACAAAGAAGAGCAATTAGGAAAAAGAAAACGTCAGATGATTTCTATGATCAATTTTATTGGTAGAAAGTGATATAGGATTCCAAGTTGAGGTTAATTCTCTAAAGATTCTGTTCAGAATAAAAAGATTCGGTATATTATTTCTACTGAATCTCTAGGATTTTTCTTCAAACTAACCAAACATTTTGTCATAAAATGTAAGAGATACATAAAAAATGAACTCACTTGATTAGGGACGACATAGGGGGATATACAAGATTGTTTTCTTGTAAACTTCTGCACCTGCTTTTCGATCATCTTCGGGATGCCGTCTCTCAAAGGCAACAATATATCAGAGTATTGCTTCTCAAGTGCTTTCATCACTGCTCTTTCTATGTCAGCCACAAACTAATAATTCAAAGCAAAACGTCAATGTCGATATCTCAACAAAGTTATAGTGATATTTAGGTAAGTTTCTTACACTTTCCAAGTTTAGCAAGTATTGAGGCCACCTATTGATCACAACCTCGTACTCGTTTAAGCTGGCTCTTATCTGATCATACATGCTCTCAACAAAAGGAGATGTAGCACAATGTGTTGATATTTGATAAGGAAGCACCTGTAAGAATAGAAATAGGTTTGAATCCTCAGACGTGCTCAGTTTTCGGCTTAAAATTGCCACCATTAGTTTGAGATCTGTCAAATTCTGGTCAAAATTTCCTGAAGAATTAAGAAGAAACTTTTGGGGGAAATATTCGTGTAAATTGGTTTATGTATATGCCTGAAAAGATCTGAGATTATTTTAAAAAATGTGACGCGGAGAAAATTACATATATTATATGAGCCCCTTCAAAATGAATTACCAGATATGCTCATTTTTGGCTTAAAAGGGTACTTGCTAGTTTGCGATCTGTCAGTTTCTGGCCAAGTTCAGGGGAAAGTAAAACAAAAATCTACCTATATTTCTTAAAGAATTAGGAATAAACTTTCGAGAAAACTTAAAGCAGAAAATTTATGCCTAAAAAGATATGAGTTTATTTCAACAAAAAGAAAGTGAGAAAATAAGTACAAACTACTTATGCGATATAGGCCTAAAAAGATCTGAGTTTATTTCAACGAAAAGAATATGAGAAAGCAAAGAAAATGACATATATAATACGAGCTACTCCAAACGAATTACTGATATTCTGAAAAAAACATATGAGCATGTAAAATTAACAACAGAATGTTTCACTACAAATTAGAAACTAACAACAGAATGTTTCACTATAAATTAGAAACAATTAAATCTCTATTTACTAATAAATCTGGCGAGAGACGTTGTAATTTGCAATCAAATATATTTTTAGTACAACTATTGTCAGCGTGGTATATAAGGAATACCCTATATTTGCTAATGATCAAATTTATTCTAGTTGAACTAGGATGATGCTTCAAGAAACTATTTGGCTAAAGTAAATTTCGTCAACACTTAAATATTTCAATAACTCGAAGAATGGGTATCATATGATTCAAATGATAAGGTATCAAGAAAAGTTAGCATATAAAAAGAAAAGGAAGAAAGGCTGTCTAAATAAATTTAAGGGAAAAGAAAAATCAAACTCAGAAGATAGAGGGCACCTTCTCAGCCTTGCAAAGGTCAAGCAATTGAAGCTGGGTATCTTGGATCCAAACCACGATGTAATTATGAAACAAGTCTTTTGAAACTACGCCACCAGGAACAGGACTGCAAAGGACATCACACTTTATTAGACATTATCCGCGAGTTAATCATAAATCTCATACCTATCTCCTTCTTCAAGTAGTAGATACACTAAAGTTGTAAATATTTTCAAGTGTCCACAACATCTGCAACATTTCTATAAGTGGGTTAAGTTTCTGATCTGGGTCTAACCTGATACTCCATGAGGCAAGATTTCTCTCAAAATCTGCAGCAGCAATCAACAGTTTGGTGACATGTGTTGAGGGCTTGGATGGAGGACAAGAAGCTAGAAAGCTTCGGAGTCTCTTGCATAGCTCAGTGCTGTAAAGGGATGCAGATATATTTGGTAGATCTATTGAGCTGAGGGGAAAAAATTCAAATGAACAAGTCGTTAGCAATGAAAGAACATGCATCAACGCTAAAATCAGATGCTGCACATGCATCAACATTTAAAATCAAATTATAGAATAAAATTTATTATCATCTCAAGAGTTGAAGTTCCATGACATATCCAAATTCTATAATCATCTTTTTTCATTTTCTTCCAATTTTTCAATTTAAAAGCACCATCAAAGCAGCAATGAAAGAAAGAACAAGAGTCAACACAAAGTGGATGCTGCACGTACAAACGAACGGACCCTTACTTCTGCAAGGTCGGACAGATTCCGACTTTCGCGCTATTTCTGACTAGAGAGAGAACTTAGATGCAGTCTAGAAACGTTTAAAATCAAATTATAGATTAAAATTCATCTCATCTAAAAAGTTGAAGTTCCATGTCAAAGCCAAATTCCATAGTCATCTTTTTTCATTTTCTTTCATTCTTTTAAATTAACAGCACCATCAAAGCATGCTAATCTTTCAGTCTCATTTAAAAAAGATATTTTCTCAACATACAACATACAAGTTTTTGAACAAGGTTTTAATAACAGATAACCTAATTAACAGCACCATCAAAGCATGCTAATCTTTCAGTCTCGTTTAAAAAAGATATTTTCTCAACATACAACATACAAGTTTTTGAACAAGGTTTTAATAACAGATAACCTTTACAAAATTGAATTTGCCTTGGAAGCTCTCAACTTAAAGAAATGATCATTGCACTATCTCAAACTAAAAAACATACTCATTGCAGTTTGTAATGTAAGACTACCAGCAACTTATCCAAATAAACATATTAGGAGAAAATTTCTCAGAATATTAGGAGGAAATTTCTCACAATAATCAAGAAAACGAACATGAAGCAAAGAAAACCATTCCTTGTTCTTGTTACCATGTAATTTCTAAAGATCATTAAATGCTATAGGAAGTTTGCTCATAGATACCTCGGAAGTATGTGCTGATTATGTATCTTTATATCTGCTTCAATCTCATGGCTTATGTTCAAACACAATGTCTTCATTTTGAGATAAGCTGTAGAGATGGTCATAGCGTCCGTGAGAAAACTTTCAGTGTTGCTTGAAATGAACTCTTCAGTCTCCAACATATATCGCTTACACCTTTTTGCTGCTGCAGTCTGTTCAACAAATGGTTTGTTAGTTTAAATTAACCTTTTGCATTTCAAGGGCAAATACTTATCCAATGTTGAATTAACTTATTCATTTCTAAATAGAAAAACAATGTTTTTTGGTTTG
>BQKN01000110.1:64430-91472 GCA_022839385.1 Asparagus kiusianus | reverse complement strand
GGGGGGGTGGGGTGTTAACCGCAGCCTCTTTTTGACCCACCTAACCCAGCTTGACAAAGAGGATTTCGGTGTCAACTTTGTTTGAAAAATGGGAAAAGGTAGCGGGTCCCACAATTATTTATTATTAGTGGCGGGTCCCACTAATAATATTTTATTTGTGCATAGTGTTTCCCAAACACTATAAATAGGGCCCTAAAACCTTAAGGAAATCTCATCCCAGAAATAACTCCTCTTATAGAAGAGTAAGAGAGAAAACACAGAGAGAGATTGTGAGAGTTCTTGGAGTGTATCTGATCAAGAGAGGGTGTTCTCTTGGATCTATTCTTTTGGGATATAAAAGAATTTAACGTCGTCGTTGCACCGTGGAGTAGCTCCGAAGGAGTGAACCACGTATATCTGTGAGTACTCTGGTTGATCTTGTGCCTTTATGTTGTGTATTGTGTCTCCGTTAGAGGCTTTATTATTGGTGTGTATCCTAACATGGGGGTGGGGGTGGGGGTGGGGGGGATGGGCTGTGTTCAGCAATCTACTTTATTTCAGGTACAAAGCAGATGACATATGCCAACTAAAAAAGTTTATATATCTGATACTTACCAAGAAATAATTTCTCAGTATGCTTTGACTTTCGGGTGAGAGCACATCATGAAGAAGGGTGAAAATTTGCACTGCAGGTGCCAGAGCAGGTGCTGCAGACTCTGGTATGGGACCAAATATGTCTGTTAACCCAGTGGGAGAGAGTTCGTCCAGTGACTTGTAGTTCTGAAAAGTAGTTGCCAGTAGCATTTTGATCTGATCTTCACAATCTAACAGTATGCTTCTCTGTAAAATATAAAAATTAATTAGACTATGCTACTTGAAGACATTATGGTCACAAGATTTTGTAGAAGTAAAACTGACAGTGGTCTAATATGATTCTTACATGACTAGTATAATATGATCATCTAAAGGTACATGCAATGTATCTATAGTTGAAGAAGTCAGACTGTAGCTCAGGCTCAATGATATATCTTCCATTGAGATGAAATATTATGGAATAATGCTTTGTTTGGTAAGCGAAAGATATAACAAGAAAGGTCTGATTACCATAGGTATGGGATCAAAGGCCTACCAAATTAAGTTATGAAATATTTTTCTACATAAGCTGCTAACTATTCGACATCATGTAGTTTCCATTACCATAACATAGAAACTGAAAAAATACCTCTTGTCTGGTCAGAGATTTCTCACTTCGAGCCTTTACAACAGGTAACAGGAGCTCATAGATAAGCTCCAGACACTCCTTAGTGGGTGTAGCAATATTCATGACATTTGAAAGATACCTAGGAGTAAATGCCACAAATAAAGAGCCGTTATAATGTTAAACTCTAGATAGAAAAATATAGAATAACATGCAAATGTCCAGCTTGTAATTATGGTCTTTTCTGTAGAATTTTGATCTCGAGTACCTGAGCTTTGTATATGCTTCTGATACTCCATAATAATCAGCAAACTCATTCAGCAGCCACTTCCACACTCCATTTGTGTGCAAATTTTTCGGATGGAAATGTTGAGCGCGCATTGCTGCCTCTAATACCATATCGTAGATAAGGGTTTCAACTACTGGACCACCCTGAATGTAACAAAAATCATAAAGAGGCTGGAAATTTATTTAATATTTGAATATAGACTTGTTTAGGAAATAATTAACATAATCAGGAAAAAAATAGAAGAAAATTAAAAGCTTGTTAAGACCTTTGAAGGGTTTGCCTTCTCAGAAGAGCCAGATACACTGATACAAAGCTCAACCTTGCCTATACATTCATGATCCCCAAGGTATAGTGGCCACCATCTAACTACTTCCCCCTGTTTTAACCCCATAAAACATAAATAAGATGTTAACATGTTTAACATGGGCAACTATTAAAAACGAGAAAATAAACATACATGATGGTCAGCCAGAGAAGAGATTTCAACTATTGCCCGCCCGTGGGTTCCCTTGTTAATATCTCTTACTTCTATGTAAAGTGCATCTGTTGGGTTCTCAGGATAGCTGAGAAAGGCACATGAATAATTATTAAAAACAAATAATCAGGGAGAGCTTCAATAGAAAAAGGATGTAAGTTTCAGATATTGAGCTTACAAGACATGCGAATCTCCACTTCCAGGTCTTAAGTAGAAAAGTGAACCGGACTCTGAGCCTTCACCGGAACTTTTCAATTGTAATGAGCATGATATAGCTTCTGAAATACTAATATATGTCAAAAACTAATAATATCATTATCTTGGGAGACTAAATGAAGAATAAGGAAGTCAGTGTTGACCTTCAGTAGAGGCTGCTAGTGGAGATGATTTTAACGAATTAAGATGACTTTTCATGATTGTTGTCACATGTTTTACATACTCAGCCCCCATCTGCAAATATAGATCTCGTTGAGATGATGTAGCCCGAAGTCTCCTTCTCCGTGGAACCATGCGAACTCGTTTCACTAGCAAAGCAAAGGATTGAGATACTCTCTAAATATAAATATTAAATGAATGGAAGTTCTATTGTTGTAAATAGATCTATTGTTCTATCGCCCAATTGTAGATAGACCCCTATAGTTCTATTCATGCGGATAGACCCCCTGTGCTATCACCCAATTGCAGATAGAACCCTTAAGTAAAATCTTTTAGACTCGTTTACCCTCAAGTGGCCTATTTGTCAGAAAACAAATTTGTCTTTATCTGAAGGTGTGAAAATTTCACATTGGGAGCCTATCTGCAACAATAGAACTACAGAGGGGGTGTATCTGCAATTGGGCAATAGTACAGGGTGTTTATTCACAATTAACCCTAAAAATAACCCATTCAAACTCAGAACTAAGACAGGCGTCTAATTTCACAGTTAAATTTGATTTGTTCATTTGTTGAAGGGGTAGTAGGATCAATTTCCCAAAAAAAAAGAACATACTTCATGGAAATGTACTTCATTTCAAATAATGAAGTTCTTAAAATAACTTACCTTCATTTCAAAAAGGCAATACTTCATGGAAAAAAGCATACTTCGTGGAAATAGACCAAGAGGTCATTTTATATTAGTCTATGTATATATAAAATTCAAGAATATTGGATATTCACCTTCAATCTTGACCTGTTCAATCTATGTATATATAATATTCAAGAATATTGGATATTCACCTTCAATCTTGACCTGTTCAATTACGTTCTTTCCTTTTCTATTGCATGCGCGTTCTGTATTATCCGACCTCCCTCCCACCTGAATATGTCCTCGTGGTTGGAGCAAAAACTTCTGTATGCTACATGTACAAAAAGAGGTTATTCTAGTTGGGCTGAAATAGAATTAGGACTTCACTAAGCTAGTAACTACATACCCGAAGGCATTACGGAGAACCATGCACTCATCCCTAAGAAATTCTGCTGCCTCAATACAGTTTTTCGCCCAAGAATTAAGGCACAGGCGGAAACATGCATCATAGGCCACAAAGCTCTGCCATGCGCTCTGGACACTGGCACAACAGATAAAATCAAACATGAAAAACGAATAAGTAGATGCTTTATTGATGATAAAGATACCAAAATGAACAACAAAATAATAAGAGAAATTTAAACTTAAGAATCAAAATATATACTTGTTGATGAGCTTACTTTGTAGTATAACATGGCATTTGATCAGAAAGTATGTCTCCGTCCTGAGAAGTGGTTCTGTATTCATATTCCAAATAGGAAAGGAATAGGAAAAAGTAAGGAATAGGAAATGTCAATCTTACAAGAATTTAACCAGATAAATCTAAACAGAACAAATGAATTGTTTTCATTCACCATTTCCTTAACCTGTTTTCTTATTCAAATTTTACAAGTGTAACCGTAGAGAGTATGTATATTGTTATACCTTGGAGGTAGTTCATCAGTTTTCTGCATCCCCAAATCCGACGAGACTTTGACACTTTCATATGTGAGCTTTGAGAGATCTGTTATATTGATGTGAAAAAATTAGTTTGTAGTTCTGATTATGACTTGATTTCTGTTATTTCAAAATTTAATACCTTCTACTTCCAATTCACTCCCTTCTATTTCACTTTCAGCAATAGGAGGTGCACTCGGTGTACCCAGTTCTTGAAAACTTGAGCTCATACAATCATGATAAATAGAACCCTGCAAAATTACTTGTATAAAATACACTTATGTACAAGCAATAATTGACCTTTTAAAAGAAGGAAAATTGCTTACTCGTGAATCAAGCAATCCATTTTGCTCCAAGATGGAATTTCTAGCAGCTGTTACATTGACCCTTAAGTTCTCCTTAGAGAGTCCTCTAGCCAAAGGGCGCTGTTGCCTAGTTATTGCAGGATCATGGGCTGAAATCACCTCTTCATCATAAGTTGCGTTCTTCGATTTCTCACACGACAGAGAGTCGAAGGATTCAGAATCTTCATCCTCATAGTTGTCTGAAAAATGGGCATAAAATCCCTCGGGAGAACCCACGCTCTCATTCTCATCCTCTGAATCAGTGTAGATGCTCGGCTGAAGCCCTAACAAACCTGAATGCAACTTTGCAGGGGATATCAAGCCTGAGTTGAATTTTAAAGGAGGCAGACTTTTTGGCGAGTAAAATTTGCTGCTTTCGCATAACAACTGCAGACTCGAAGATGAATTTGCTTGATATTCTGTAAGGGGAGAGCGAGGTCTCTGAGCTACATCTGTGTCCTGCATTACACAATGCAAATTTGTCAAAAGAGCTAGGTATTTAGAGACCAATTAAACAAAATGATAAATTACAGAGAAAAAAATTAATCAGTGTGACACAACCAAGGGGGCGCCATTTGAGAGAAAATGAAAAGAAATTGACCCAGAGGGAGGATGGTAAACAAAACTAGGCAAATTGGTTTTCAAATTTGCTTTAAGAAACCCTAAATTGAGTAACCTTCACTGGAAGAAATTCGTAAAAATATTGATTTCTAAATTAGGAAATCCTGAATCCAACAAGAGCTAAAAGATTCAGAAAGAAACCCAAAAGAAACTGACACAAACTAATATCAAGAAACCCATTCAAAAATCAACACAAGGATACGAAAATTAAAATAAAAAACCCTAAATTGGGAGGGCAAACAAAACTCAGCAACTTGGTTTTAAAGGAAAATTTGAAAGAAAAATTATAAATTAGATAACTTTATGCAAATCAATTTCTGAACTAGAAAATCCCGAGACCAACCATAGATAAACGGTTCAAGAAAAAAAACCAGAAAGAAATCGAAGCAAACTAGTATCAAGAAACCCATTCAAGAATCAAAACAATAAGACGAAATTTAAGATAAAAAGCCAATTTTGAGAAATTACAAAGAAATCATCTCAAGAAACAGGATTTCTTCAAGTGAAAAAAAAAAGTCCTTTTTATTGAAGACAGACCTTTGAACCCATTACAATAATTGAAAATTTGAAGAAATTAGAAATGTGGTTAGGGTTTCTTTTTTTCCTTCCTCTGACCTGCTTGACCCAGTTGATTGCATTCTGATCTAACCCTTCGGTGAACATTCTTGCAGCAATGAGAGAGAGAGGGAGAGAGAGAGATTAGGGTTTTGAAGTGATCTCTGTATGGGAGCTGAGGAGGTGGGGATCGTGGGCTTAGTGAGAGAAGGAAGATGATGATAATAACGGCTAGTTTTCTTTTTTTTTTGAAAAAAAGAAGAAAAGAGGGGGGTTCAAAAAATTGTCTTTCACCATCACCTAATTGCAACGAGACCCCTGTCGTTCTATTTATTTCAAATGGGCGCTCTATAGTTCTGCTAGTTGCAAATAGACCCCTTATTAGTATTGGCCCAAGGGTAACCCCATGGTGAACTTTCTTGACACTTTTAAAATTCAAAAAAAAAGGCAATTTGGTGGTATGTACACTGGCCAATAGAATTATAGGGGTTTATTAGTCTCCTCAAACATTTTTAATAATTTTAATGAGTAAAAAAATTCACCTAGGGGACCTATTCGCAAGTAGAATTACAGAGAATCTTTTCACAACAAATGGATCTATAGAGGGTCTCTTTGAAATTGGCTAATACTACATGGGTCTGTTTTCGGTTAACTCTTAAAAAAAATGTGTCTTCTAGGGTCTATTTGTTTGCACAAAAGTAGCAAAGAAGTAACTTAAATAGATGAATTTTTTCTACTTCAAACAAAAAATTATGTTTGTTTCTCCGAAAAGACTACTTCAGCGACTTCCATAAATGCAGATGTGTCGTCTAGGTGGCACTCCTACTTCTTAGATTTTTTTTCCGCCCTTAAAACTCAGAAGTAGAAGAGAAGTGGATAAAAAGTGGGGTCCACTTAAATTAGAGGTTTACCATGGGTAGATGATCTTAAATAATATATCCAATTTCTATCCAAACAAACAAATAAATAAAAGAAGATGATGAAGTACTATTTCCGTTATTTCTAAAAATATATGAAATAAACAAAATAAGTACTACATCCACTACTTTCTATTTCATAATTGAGAAAGTTACAATTTTTATCCATTTCTTACTTCTAATAGTTATGTCCATCCAAACGGGCCCCTAGTTGGACGACAGCTGTTTATATCGGCCTGAAGGCTACGGGTCTGATCTGAATTTCTTAAACCCGATTATTGTTCGCCGAGAAAGTTTACTAAAAGGACAAAATATAGAGGAATATTCAAACTTGACTACTTCAAACTGAAGATTGGATTGATTAGTAGGTTTAGAATTTAAATTCTAAAAGAACGAGGGGCCTAAACGAGATTTTATATTTGTCAATTTATATGTATCTCCTCCCGCTCGTCTGCCTTTGTTCTGAACAAAAATAACGGCAGCGGTAACATGAAGCATGAACTTGATTCGCTCTCATCTCCTCCTCTCATCGAAACCCTCTCACATTCAAATTCTCATCAATTTCTTCTCATCAAAACCCAGGAATCTCCATTCAAATCCGAACACCCTCACTCTCAACCAAAATCTCTCCGCTCTCGCAAGCCAAGGCAAATTCGGTGAAGCCCGCAACCTGTTCGATGAAATGCCTGAAAGAAACCTCATCACCTATTCCACCATGATCAACCTCTATATAAAGAATGGTGACCTTCTCAAAGCAGAATCCCTCTACACCCAATTGCCCAAATCGAATGTAGTCGTTGACTCCGCGATGATCGATGGGTTATCGAAGGCGGGTCGAATTGACGATGCCCAGAGGCTATTTGATTCAATGAGCTCAAGAAATGTGTTCTCGTGGACTAGTTTGTTGTCTGGGTACTGTCGAATTGGGGAGATTTCGAAGGCGAGGGAGATTTTCGATCGAATGCCCGATAAAAATGTGTACTCGTGGAACACGATGGTGTTGGGTTATGCAAGAAATGGGCAACTGGGTGAAGCTTTGGAGATGTTCGATCGAATGCCTGAGAGAAACGTTGTGTCGTGGACAGCGATGGTTAGGGTTTTGGTTGAGAGTGGGAGAATTGATGAGGCCCGTGAGATGTTTGATAGAATGCCACATAGGAACTTGTACTCTTGGAACGTGATGATTTCTGGGTATCTGGATGCGGAGAAGCCGAAAGAAGCAGTTGAGTTGTTTGAATCGATGACTGAGAGGAATGTGGTTTCTTGGACGACAATGGTCACTGGGCTGGCACGGAACGGGTCCATAGAGAGAGCACGAGAGATCTTTGACCGCATGCCGAGAAAGGACATTGCATCATGGAACGCGATGATTACTGTGTACAGAGAGAAAGGGCTCATGGTGGATGCCCGTGAGTTGTTCGACTCGATGAAAGAGAGGAATGTAGTAACGTGGAATGCAATGATTGATAGCTATGCGAAAAATGGATTTCAAAACGAAGCAGTAGAACTCCTCATTCTCATGCTTCGCTCGCTGGCAAAGCCAAACGAGACTACTCTAACTAGCGTCTTAGTCGCACTAGAGAATGCCCTTGAAATCATGGTGATTCATGGGCTAGCCAAATCGCTTGGTTTCGACTCAGACACATCTCTCACAAACGCTCTAGTCACTATGTACTCGAGGAGCGGCGATCTGAGCTCAGCTCGTCTCGCCTTTGAGGATCTCGAAGCTAAGGACATTGTGTCATGGACTTCGATGATCCTAGCTTACTCTTATCATGGCCAAGGCCACCATGCATTGCAAACATTCGCGAGAATGTTGAGACGCGGAGCGGTACCCGATAGCACAACATTCATAGGGGTGCTATCAGCTTGTAGCCATTGCGGGCTCGTTGAAAAGGGGCAAAGGTTTTTTGAGTCCATGGACCGAGCATACAAATTGAAACCTCGAGCTGAGCACTACTCCTGCCTTGTCGATCTACTCGGCAAAGCAGGGAGATTTGACGAGGCAAATGCTGTCGTCAGCAGAATGGCCCCTGAGGACCGAGATGGAGGAGTGTTGGTTGCGTTGCTGGGGGCGTGCAGGGCGCACCAACCTGCACACCATGAGATCAGTTTGGCGAGCGAAATAGGAGAGGAGTTGATGAGGAGAGAGGGGGCAGGGTCGGGGGTGTATGCGTTGTTGGCGAACATGTATGCGTCGAGGGGGGAGTGGGGGGAGGCGGCGAGGGTGAGGAGGAGGATGAGGGCGCGGCGGGTGGCGACGGTGGCGGGGGTGAGTAGTGTTGAGGTGGGGCGGAGTAGTCATGTTTTCTATGTTGGGGATAGGGTGCATCCTCAGGTCGATGAGGTGTATGGTTTGATTGATGAGGTGCTTGTGCCTCAGATGAGGGGCGTAGGGGGCTTTGAATTCATCAAATGCTCGCATGCTTGAGAATGGTAATACGGAGGCCTGTTTGAACTCGCGATGATGCACAGCATCGCTTAGTCACTGGCTATTCACACTTACGTGTTTTGTAAAGCTTTGTCCTTTGCGGTGGAGATAATAGGAAGAAAAGACCATAGATTTTATGTTTATGCTAACATGCTAGAATTTTCATTCAAAAAACCACCAGTTTTTGTTACAACTCCAAGCACTAATATGTGGAGATCTTCCTCTTCAATTGCAATACATATTGTGCATAGCTTAGCCCTCAAGTATACACATAGTAACATAATATAATCTCAGCTAATGAGTGAAGGATTTGATATTCAATTTGAAGAGGTGACGGTTGAACATTTGAAGACTGAAATAACACAAGGGATATGACGCTGAACTTCTGAACCAGATAACAGGCCTCAATAAGCGTGAAACCTCAGCTGCTCTCGAACCCGAAAATACGAAACACACCTGCAATATTTGATTATACAGCTCATGAGAACTTGCGCAAAGGATTTATAGAAACTTTAACCCGACTGTTTCATTGTCGAGGATGTAAAAATATACCCTGTTGTGAGTTAAAGCTATTTCAGCTGTTACAGTCATTTATTAATCGAGAAGTTTTATAACTGCAGATTTTGATTATAGTTCCCTGAATAGCTTCATCCTCAAAAGATGGGAAAGGATAAAGAAAGACAAGAATTACCTTCATCAGCCTGATATTTGTTTTTGTCATCTCCGGCATAGGCCAGTAAATTATACTTGGGGTTCCACTCCACACTGTTCATCGCAGCCTTGCACGGAATCTGATGGACAGATCGACCATTCTGGACATTGGACTGGTTAAAGCCCACAAAGCATAAAAGAGATCTAAGTATTGTTACATAAACATTGGTTCGAGAAAATCGTGAGAGCTTTTCAGAATTTGATAAGAATTATTACAATGTCGATGAAGGGATCTTCGCTAGCTGAAGCAATATACTCTCCTGTGTGGTTGAAACTTATTGTTCTCACCGGCCATCTGAATTATGAACAAGAAACTACTTTAAAAAGAATGAACATTCTTCATTAGTACAGGTAATATCAATCTAAAAGATACTATTCTTCATTAGTACGGGTAATATCAATCTAAAAGATACTGATTTTCCTGATAACATATTTAAATTCAATTGTGGCTCTGGTTCCCATTTGTTCTCGTTATTTCAGATATTTTCATTATTGTCACAGTAATTATGCTTTGAACAACTCGCGTATATCACTTGGTCCTGGATCAAGGGTGAAAGAATTTAGGCAGTCACTGACTGCAGATGTGAACTGGAAACATAAGGATAAGAATTACGAGTAGTGCATCATACAAACTTAATTCCAGATATTCTAACTATTCTAACAACACAATACCCACAGCAGTCCATGATCTAATTTAGACAGGTGAAGACTTGGGAAAATTAGAATCTTACTCAAGTTTTGTGAATGTTCTGACACACAGCATCTCGGAAATATCCCAAAGGCTGACCAAAGAATCAGCACTTCCCACAGCAAAGTATCTGTAACATTGATTAATAGTTAGAAGTGACACTGTCGTATTTTCTTGCTGCATTCATACATTGAACAATTGGTTACATGCAAAAATAATGAAAAACCTGTGCACATATTTCAACATTTCAACAAATTTAATAAGTTATGCAACACCAATTCTACTGATGCAAATTAGGATATGTGATGACAGAAAATATTAGTACCATACAACCTATTCATCATGTAAAAGATCACATTCGAAAAATGCACTGGGCTTTCTCCCTTAGAATGATTGAAAATTCAAATTACCTTCCCATGGGATCAATTGCGATGCAATAGCAGCCTGCTGTATGAGCCATCAAGGTGTGAAGTACACGAAGAGATGGATAAGCCAGTACCTCAACAGTCCCTGTACAAGATAAAACTTGGCATTAAGGATGTAATGCATGTCATATTAACGACAGTAATAATGATGTATTGCCATAATTTGGTTAAACCTATATAACAGACACTTCCAGATCAAGAAGCCTAAGACACTAAACAATAGTGCTTGATGAGAATGAGATAGAATGAAGATTAACCTCACCATTCCCAGTTGTAAGAAAGAATAGATCTCCAGATGTATTCCATGCGATCTCATTAACCTGGAGTATTAGCATTACATCAGAAAAAGTGTGGAAAAACTCCAATAACATGTTTGGCAAAAAGCCCTAGGAACAATCAGCTTGAATACTCCACAGAAGTTTTGCACAGATTTCAGTAGTTTTGAAGTCTTAAAGCAAGGTTTGTCCTAGAGGACCACTCCAAACAATTACAGAATCCGCATATTAATTTTATTCACAGCTGTTCGTCTTTCATAAATCCAAGTTTTGAAGTCTTAAAGCAAGTTTTGTCTTAAGCAAGCTTTTCTCATGAAGGGAACACACCATAAGACAGATAGAATGACTGAAATAGGACACATGAATTGATCTTGACACATGGACTGGGATCAAGAGATGACAATAAGGTGGCTTTCACAACAAGTAATAGGAAGGTAGAGAATAACATAATCAAGAAAAGAGAGTCTGGATGTGTATTGAGTCTTGATTCATCCTAGGTAATCTTTTCGGATGAATGGAAAGCATGCACTTAAGCTTAAATTGAACCATGTGCTTCATAACTGTTCTGCTGCATGAACTTTTTCGTACAGTATTAGCTGCAACGTTTACTCCTCTGCAACTATCTCAACTTAAGAAGGAACCACAATTTTAACTAAACAATCATTATGCGTAGAACTGAATTACTTCCAAGGAATATTACTGTAAAATGCGAAAGTCAAGAAAACATGAATTGCACGGATGACTTTTTCAAGAGATGAGAATAACAATTTATAATGGAATGGAAAAAAAGAAGAAAGTGTAGTAGCATATGGAGGTTAGACTAAAGAAACACTGATTAATTATTTTACGATTGAAAATACCTCATAATTAAACTTTCGCCTATGCAATGGTTTAAACTTTCGAACATCTATAATTGTAAGTTCATCCTCCTGCAAGACCAAAAAATAGCACACCCAATAGAAATCATAATCAATATCAAGCGGTGATGTTAAAAAAAACACGCACACACACACACACACACACACACACACACAAAAGACATCAGTTAGGAATCTAGTCACTGATTCCGTTGATTGTTGTGTTATATAAACTGCACAAACAGTAAGGTATTAAGCTGCCAATGACTTGGGGGTACTTATGGCCAAAAAGCTTGATCTGAAAGCGAAAGCCCAAGGGCTTTGAACATTGTTATAATGAATACATCATATTAGTGTAGAGAAAATCCAATAACACCTTATTAAGTAACTGAATGAGCAAATAGAGAAAAGTCTATAGCACTGTTGTAAAAAGCGGCAAATAGCGCCGCTTTCGCGCCGCTAATCGCGGTCGCGGTGCTTCACCGCGCCGCTTAATGAGATCGCATGGAGAATTAGCGGAGAAAACCGCGATGTGCTCGAATTGCGCGAAAAAGCGGTGTTTTAGCGGACAAAAGCGGTTAAAATCGCTAAAACCCGCTACAGTAAGCGGATACTTCACCGCAAACCAGACCCGAACTCATTCTTCAAAAGCCAATCTCTCCCAAATCCTGACTCTTTTGCCCTAGCCGCCGACTCTCTCTCCTGTCACTCTCGACGACTCCTTACAACACCGACTCCGGTCAACGACGACGACTTCCGACGACGTCGACGCCGCCTCCGGTCAACGACGACTCCGACGATGACGACTCCGACGACTTCAACTTCCCTCTCTCTCCCACTCCCGACTTCTGACGACGACGACTGCCCTCTCTTTCCGACGACGACTGCCCTCTCTTTCCGATGACGACTGTCCTCTCTCTCACGGCCCTCTGACGACGACTTCCGACGATTACTGTCCTCTCCTCCAAGCTCCTCCTCCTCGTCCAAGCTCCTCCTCCTCCTCCAAGCTCCGACGACAACATCCTCCTCCTCCAAGCTCCAACGACAACATCCTCCTCCAGGCTCCGACCGAACTCCTCCAGGCTCCGACCGACAGACTTCCAGGCTCCGATGATCGTCAGATTTCCAGGCTCCGACGACAACAGCTCCATCTCTGTTGGCAGCGACTTCATCTGCAACAGAGAAACAGGTAATCGACTTCCCTTAACTAATTAGACGCTATATTTCTTGAATTTATTTCTTCATAGTTCATTCATATTTCATACAACAAGCTTATCAATTATGCATTTGTAGAATTTTTAGATTTTTATATGATTTTTCTTATTATTTAGAACATTTAAATATATTTATATTTGACCGCTATTTGACTGTGCGTTATTTGCTGCTATTTCGCCGCAATAGCGCACAATAGCATTAGCGGTACCTCGCCGCGATCCGCTATCAACAACCTTGGTCTATAGATATTGTACTCATTGTCCAGAATCTTTCAAGAGACGGGTTTACCTTAGACTAATTTGGTGAGGTTATGGAATATAAGGAGTAATGTTTTCACACTTTTTTAGACGTGAATTATGTATAAAGAGCAGGAAAGGAAGGGATAAATTAAGCTTCCATGGATGGAAGTTGCAATAGGTGAGCAGGAAAGGATTGCATTCTGCTTTTGAATCTGGCCCTTATGGAACTGGCCAGTGAAGGGTGATCATTGAAATCAAAGTGTCAAACTGAAGTAGATAGCGTGTCAGACTGAAGTAGATAGCTTAAGTTTGATAGTTATGATCATGTGCTTGATATTGCTTTCGCATTCATGTACTGGACGTGAGTTTATCATGTGTTGCTTCAACTCATTATCAAAATGTGTCAGAGGACCATAAAGGAAAGAAAGTCTTTAAATAAACATTCTCCTTAAATAAAATCTGTTTTATTTACCTTGTTTCCAACAGCTAGATGAGTACCATCAGGTTTGAAAGTGATGTTGATATTTTCTCCACTGAGTTCAACCTGTTGAGAGCATTTTCCACCTAGAAACCAGATATTAGTAAGCAGATAACCTTTAAAAAACAAGTAATTGTAAAACTGAACTGTCTTTTTAGCAGCTATAGCAATCCAGAAAAGTAAAAGCACCAAAAGAGTTACATTCATGCAAGGAGTAACTGAGTTTCTAAGATGCATCATAGGAAACATGCCCTATTTTTGCACATTTCAAAGAAACCAAAATTTGTGTGTTCTCTAACTATTTATAATCACAACCACAAGTATCGTGCTACAAAACAGACACAATATACCGGTAGCAATTCTTCGTAACTGTTACACGGTTACATGATTATATATGAATTTTCTTGTAATACATTTATATGCAGTCATAAAATTATATTTATTGTGTTGGTATTCATAAATGAAAGAACCTAAGCAGGAACACTATTTATAAGACAATTATCATTTGTAGGAACAATGTACTCTATTATTACATATGTTTTGAGACTACAAAAAAATCAATATCAAAGTCATGTATGACCACACCAGATGTGCCTATTTCAGTTAGGCAGGCTCTCTTACGTTAAACTTACACGTACCAGAGGATGTTTAGTAATTAGTATTAAGATATTTGTAAGCATTTTGACACCGTATTATATACACCTCAGAATTAAGCAAAATGGGGAAGTCGCTGATCGGTCCTTTAAATGGTGGAATCATAGAACATATTGCCTAAACCCATTATTTTACAAAGATAACTGCCAAAATCCAAATTTCAGGTGTAGCAAAAGTTCTCGCCTTTTTTTTTGTTGGAGGATGTAGGATGAAGCTACCACTCAGCCATTGACAACATAACAATTATGCAACATAAAATTCCTACATACCATAAAACACCCATAACATGCAAAACAAAATGCTGACCAACCATAGTTCACCAGAAAAAAAGCAATTTTTTCTATAAAAACGCAGGAAAAATACTAGAGCTAATGCGACTGCAACTACCATTAAGATTCAAAGTTCCAACGGAAAAGGGGTAAAGCACATAATTCTCTTTTATGCTGTTTCAATATATACTTAAATTAGTTGAATATATCACAATAAAACAGTCAGATAACTGTGCAATTGAGGTACAAAAATCTTTAGTTTTTCAATATTCATGCTAATGTTTCACCATAAACGGCATCAAAACGCAAGTCAAAGGATTTGAGGACACTTACTACGAGCATCCCATAGACGGACCGTCTTGTCTCCTGCCGCAGTTGCGACCAAGTCATTGTGCTTAGGATCCCAACACAACTGATCCACACTATCCGTGTGCCCTTTCAGTTCAACATCTTTCACTTTCCCCTAAATTAAGGACACAAAACAAAATTTTCAACAGAATTTACGCATAAAATCAATAAAAAATTCACCCTAGAGGATTAGAAAGATTACATGGCCACTGGGATCGATGTTCCAAACTCTGGCGGTGTGATCAACGGAGCCCGATGCGAGCTTTGTTCCAGTGCAGTTCCACGCTACAGAGTGAACCTTCATAAAAAAATCAGTACCAATTGATCGATTTTAGAGTTTGATTTACGGAGATTCTAGGGTTTCTAGACGATTTTTAGCATCAAATTGAAGGAAGACCCATTTTACTAGGGATTGAAGAGATGAAAATGCACAAAGAAAGATGGAATTTTGATTGCAAATTCACCTTCTTTTTGTGGCCTTGGTATTCTCTCGAGATTAGGGTTTTGAAGTTAACGGGCTTCTCCTCCATTGCTGCTCTCTGAGAGGCGCGACCGAATTGGGTCTTTTTTCACACGTTGACAAAAGGTTTCGGAGTGGCTCTTAGCACGTGGTGTGCACGTGCCGATGGGTACACCCCCTCCATATTATGAAATTAGTCCGCCAAATCTTTATGTTTCGGAAATTAGCCCCCCTAAAACTCTTTTAGGCCCCGTTTGGCAAAGGGTTAATAAAAAGGGGTTAAAGAGAAGGATTAATGTACTTAGCCTATTTGATAATCCGAATGACTAAATTATTAACCCGTTAAATAAGTTTTATTTTAGCCCTTATGATCAGTTTTAGTGTTTGGAAATAACAATGATTTTGACTATTTTCTTTATAATTAGAAGGGTCAACTCTTATTCCATCTAAATAGGAGTATTAGTAAACCTCTCATTTTGAGGGGTTAACTCATTTTAACCCCTCTAGAAGGGTTAACTTAGCCCTTCTATATTTTTTATGTTTGGCAAATTATGGAGGGTTAACTCACTTTAATCCTTATATATATTTGTTGTGTTTGGCAGGTTAAGAAGGGGTTAAATGTTCTTAACCCCTCACTTAACCCTTTGCCAAACGGTACCTTAAGTGTTTTGAGATTAGTCGCCCAAAACTATATATTTTGAATTGGTTCCTCGTCTTTAAACTAGCTGCTACCTAGAAACACTAATTTAAAACTATCAAGACTTGGAGGACTGATTTCAAAATATGAAAGTTTTGAGGCTGACTCACATAGGTTGAAAAACCCGTAACTTAATTTGGTGAAAATAATCCACATACACAATTGTTTGAGATTCTCCACATTATTGTACATGAGAAAATCATCCATATCACATATGTCGCCTATTAATGTTGTGGTTATGTCTATAGTCCATGACATGAAAATACTTTTTTTAATGAATGAAAATACACATATTGTCTGTTATGCATCAATAAAGAATTCTCCAGCGTAAAACTTCTATATATATCTGTTGATGTCTGATATCAAACAGTCAAAAAAATGAGTGATTAAGTTGATGAAGGTCCTCTAACCCTCCGAATGTCTAGTTCTGATGTAAGCTATTTTTTCCTGCATAAGTAGCAAATCGTAAGAGGGCGGGTGTTGGGTTCCCTGATTGTTCCTCCGACGATCAAATAATTGATTTGCTTGAGTGGAGAAGTAAAATGAACTGCAATAATTTTTAAGCACACTAGGTAGAGGTAAAGATCTTACCCTGTTATTGAAAATAGTATCCCTATTTATAGTATGGTAGAATGGTAACTGAAGAAGTTCAGGCTCAGTTTCAGGTTTTCAGGTTGGGCGGTCGACCGGCCCGGTCGACCGCATTCGTGCACAGAAGCCACTGTGCGTTTGGATCAAGGCCGGTCGACCGACCCGGTCCGGTCGACCGAAGATGGTGGCGGTCGACCGACCCGGTCGACCGACGTTGTAGGCATCAAAAAATACTTACAGACATCCAAATACCAATCAAAACAACATGGAAGAACAATTTACACGTCATCAAACAACACTTACTGGCGCGGCAGGATAGAGTGCCGCGGCTAAGGCGCGGCAACCCATAGCGCCGCGGCTAAGGCGCGACAGCATACAGTGTCGCGGCGTGGGCGCTACAACCTAGGGTGCCGCGGCTATTTTAGAGGAGTGTTGTGACGGTTACGAGGCAGTTATACGATGGTTTCTGAAGTCCACGTGGCGATATATCAGAAATAGAACGTGTGCTGACGTGGAAAAGCCGTTAAACCACGTAAAAAAGTGGTTAAAAATCGTGGGAGAGCGGTTTCAAGCACGATGGAACGTGCTGGTAACTACCTCTTCGGCCGCGGCAGCCTATACTGCCGCGCCAATAGCCGCGGCAGTGTAGACTGCAGCGGCCAAAGGGTAAATACTTGGGCAGTTATTTTTGCCCCATATTCGCTGTGGTGCACTTCTACCCCTATAAATACCCCCCTATACACGAAATAAAGGAGGGGGAGCAGATTAGAGCAAAGGAGACTTGAGCTTTTGGAGATTTTGAGGAAGAAAGAGAGAATTTTCACCCTTTGACAAGCATCATTCGGTGATTCCTAGAGATCTAGCTCAGACTTGATCTTTGGAAGAGTGAATATCTTACATCGATAAGATACTCGCTTCAAATCCATACTTCGATAAACGAAGGAAGGATATCAAAACAACCTTACGATCTTCGAATCGGTGGTCCACGAGCCAAAGCACTCCCGACACAGGCAAAGTCCCACAAAACAGGAGTTGATAAACAATTTCTGTGTTATTTTCTTCAAGAGTTGTAATTTTCCATATTTTCGTTGTAATTTCTTTGTAATCAAAAGAAGGTTAGTAGAAATGGCAATGGAATCAACTTTTGTCGGAAACAAACTGGCGACCACAGTGGGAGCCAGCGGCCTCGCTGCCGAGGCCGCCGTGTCGCAACCGATAAAGATTATCGTCACTGAAGAGATCGAATATGAATTCGATCAAGCCAAATTCGAGGAATACTTGTCATCCTCATCCTCAAAATCCTCCTCATCCCGCAGGTGCAGGAAGATTTCTTCTCCTAAGAAAATTTGCAAGTCCACGGTCTCTACAAAGGTCGCGGATGAAGTTACCTGTGACATCTCTGCTCCGAAAGACTCCGCTCCCATTAAGGAGTCATTGATGGATAATTCTCAGGTGTTGACGAAGAGAGCTCGTCAAAGACAGCGCCAACGACGTGCTCGACAACTTGCTAAAGCCATGCAACAGACTGACGGGGTCCACTACTATACGGACCTAAAGTCAAGGAATCGAAAGGTGGTTCAATTGTCTCAAAGGCAAGACGACCATGTTTCTGCAAAACTTACAAAGGAAGAATGGACCCTAGTCAAAAGGGCTCGTTCAACCCTGAAAGAACGGATTCAACGGCGTAAAGTAAAAGCCGCTCGTGCCCGTGCACTTCGTCAACAAGATCAGAAGAACAAGAAGGAAATGGTGTGTGAAAGAACACCAAAAAGCTGTAAGATTTGGGTCCCCAAAACCGAAAGTACCCAAAAATCACAAGACGATGCAGTCTTCAACCGCGGCAGCACAAACCGCCGCGGTAATTCATTCAACCGCGGCAGCACCAACTGCCGCGGCAACTCATTCAACCGCGACGGTTTGGATTGTCGCGGCACTTCAACTGGTCATGATGCTCGTCGCAAGGCTACAGCTGCATCGACACCTATTCCTAGTCCTTCTGTTACAACAGCGTCTGCTTCATCACCAACGAAACCCTGGGTTAGCCCAGATTTATCCAAATTCAAGATTACTATGGCGGATCGCCTCGGTCCTTTGGCTGACGATCGAGGCAAAACCCCAATGAAAGAAATTCCGAGCACAGTAAACAAACCCTTGGTGGTTTCTTATGCAGGGGGTCGTAAACACCCTCCTGTCAGAATTACTCCAGTCCAAGACAAAAGAATATCGGTTCATGATCGTCTAGGACCTGTGAATACTCCACTCCCACAAGGGGGTGTGTTTAAAAATATAACTTTGGATCGCTCAGAAACGACAAATAATCGTTTTGTGCATGAAAACAAGGTTTCCAAACCAAAGATAGGTTGCTCAAATCACGGCAATGATGAGCTGTACTATCAAAATAATAATTCAAGAAAAAGGATTGCCCGAGAAGGTGAGTCTCATTGCGCATGCGAAAGACTTATCAAGGCAGTACTGACGGAATGCGATTGTTCAACAAAACGAGTTTCAGTATTCCAGAGACTTTCGACTGAAGCGTCAAAATCCAAGGTGAGACGTTTCAACCGGAGGAAGCCGGCAGTACAGCAGGATGAATTCCCTGAGGTCACCATTAATATGACCGGCAGAGGAAAACAACATCTAGTCAACCCAGACCCTGATTTCTCTTCAGAAGGAAGAGTTGAGCAGGGACTTTCTCAAAGAATGAAGCGGTTGCAACGAAGGGCCAACCGACGCCGAGACTACAAGAGGATGCACGAAGGTTTGTCATCGGAAGACGAATTGTCAGATAATTGTTCTGCGGTCGCTTCAGATGACACCGCATCTAGTGTGGGGCGAGCGAGAGAATCATTCACCATCACGCCAGACTTATTAGCTCAAATTCTACAAGAAGCATTGGCCAAACAACGCGAAGAGATCAGAGCTGAAATCAAAATGGAGATGGAGTTGACGATACAGCAAGTACGAGATTTGCAGGTTCATCAAAGTCAACCGGAATCGAACCAAAAAGCAGAATCCAGCAAACGCAATGCTAAGCCTGTACACATAACTGAGGATGAGGACAAAGAAGATGAAACTGTCTTTGATGATCCTCCTCTAGACAAAGACGATTCTGGAAGCGGTCCGGTTAAATCGACTACTCAAATTCTCTTGAAGAAGAGTGAGGAAGAAGATAAGAAGATGCATGATCTTGAAAGCAAAGTCAATGCCCTGATGACGGCCCAGGAAGTGAAGAAGACGGGCATTCCATACCCGTATCCGAGGGAGTGGGATTTGATTCCTTATCCCCCAAAATTTAACTTGATTAACTTTACTCCTTTTGATGGCAGGGGTTCACCAACTCAGCACTTGATCTATTTTAAGTCACATCTTGGCGCAATATCAGGAAATGAAGCCCTGATGGTCCGGTCATTCGTAGGAACCCTCCGCGGGTCTGCCTTCGATTGGTACCGACGCCTGAAACCTGGAAGCATCACCAGCTGGGGAGATATGGAAGAACTGTTTCTCACCAACTTTTTCGACGATGACACAGAAGTTTCCATTGGTTCGTTGTTGGACGAGAAGCAGAAGAACGGGGAATCGGTCGACGTGTTTGTCAAACGATTCCGGAACAAAGCGGTGAACTGCAGAGATCCACTCACCGAAGAATTCATCCTACAGACATGTCATAACAACCTGTCTTTGGATGTGCTGGAAATAATGGGGGTTGTGCCCTCTAAGACCTGGAAGGAGTTGAAGGTTAGAGGTGAACAAGCTGAACGATTTCTCAAAAGAAGGAATTTGGAGAGAGGTCAGCCACCAGTTAACAACCAAAATCAGAAACAAAACTTCAATCCTCGAGGCAGAGGAAGAGGGTCGGGACCCGCGGTTGATGCGCATCAAACGTCACAGCAGCCACCACAACCGCAGCAGTCTTCATTCCAGTTGGCGCCGAATCAGAGTCAACAACCACAGAAGCAATTTAAACCATCGGAACCCAGATTCCCGAAGGAGTATTCGTTCAAAGATGATGAAGTCCCAGTTATCTTCAAATACCTGCTGGAGAACAACAAGATTAAGCTTCCACCAGTCACAAACCAAGAAGAAGCAACGAAGATTAATGACCCAAAATACTGTGCGTACCACAGAAGGGTCCACCATCCCACTAAGGCGTGTTATGTCTTGAAGGACAAAATACAAACCTTAATTGATGTTGGTATTGTGACACCGAAGCCAAAAGAGAAGAAGGTGGGCGCAAACGCGATCTCCATTAGCTTCGGGTCGGTTCCTTTGTCCTGGTTCCAAGCCGAACCAGTGCCAGAGGTAAAGATGCAAACTATCAATGATGATCCTCATGGACAGCGCCAAAAAGGGTTAGTATCACATACAGCCCCTAACGGTGAAATCCTTTGGGTTCATCCGGATTTGCTTGAAGACGAACAGTGGACGGCATCCACATCGAAGAAGAAATCGAAGGGCAAAGGAAAGGAGAAGTCCTGTTACGGAGCCTCGGCGATTCCTGAGAAGAACGATGAGGAGATAGCAGCTTTACCACTCTCGGATGAAGAGCAAGAAGTTTTCGCGACGAGGGGTGGAAATGAATACCATTACCAGTATCCTGAAGCTCCTAATCCTAATAGTAAAACTCTAGCAGAACTGGGGGTGGATACGACCCCACCCGTAGCAACCGAGAGACCTCAGAGAGTTGTTAAGCAGAAAGAAAAGGAACCTCAATCCAAAGAAGTTCAAATTCCGAAGCAGTCTCGTTTCAATAAACCAATTGGACGAGACAAACCGGAAAGTTCAAATGCTCCATACCGGTTCGACGTCATGACTCAATTAGCCAATATCCCAGCAAGGATCACACTGTACGAGTTATTGCGCCTTTCGAAAGAAACCAGAATAGCATTGCAAGAAGCCTTGGCTGATTCTGAGGTATTCCTCACTCAGATCAAACCAACTCCTGAAGAGCCAGAGTCGTCGGTGCAACATTGTAATCTGGCAGCCACCAAATTCCCTTGCATCGCTTTCACAAAAGAAGATATGCAAGTCAGAAATTCAAAGCATGATAGGCCGTTATATTTCACAGGATATATCGGTTCGAGCACGGTCAACCGGATTCAAGTCGATCCGGGTTCCGCTGTTAGCATCATGCCACTCCGATTGATGTACCACCTTGGGATTCCCGCCAGTAAGTTAGCCTCAACGGGAACTGTCATTTATGGATTCAACACTAGCGGATCAAGACCGTTAGGAAAAATCCGGGTGAAGTGTCAACTTGGAGATTTGAAGTCTGAGGTTACATGCTATGTGATCGATGCAGAAACTTCCTATAATTTACTGTTGGGTCGTCCATGGATCCACGGTAATCTTATAGTTCCCTCCACCCTCCATCAGTGTTTGAAATATGTCAACACTAATGAGGAGGTTAAGACAGTGGTCGCGGATAAGCAACCATTCAAGAGGTTAGAAAATTATTTTACTGACTCCCTTCTATATGGTGCTGAGTCCGAAACTGAACCATCGGCCCATGGCACGGACAGCGGAGATGAAGCTGATACCGAAGCCGGGCTCGATTATAGTGAAGGTCTTGTATTAAATGATATTGAACCTCTTGTAATCGATCTTGACGGTGATGAATCGTCGGACGAAAGTTGTAACTGGCAACTTGCCGATGAAATAATAAAGAATGATTTAGAGTATTCGCCTTGTCTTAATGATGTAATGCAGAAATTGTATGATAATCCTAATCTACACATGCCAATTCGTTCGTCCTGCACGGCGACGAGATATCTACAAAATTCAGCCGGGACAACGGTGATTCTACCTGCAAAGACAGGGGGTGAGAAAGAAATAATCTTTGGGAAAGGGAATCCATCCCCAGCTACTAATCTTTTCTTGGGTAGTAGCTCAGATGAGGAAAAGCCAGGACAACATTTCTATCGATATAGTTGGCAAGCTAATGATTACATGGAGAAGCAAGGTTATGACCTCTCGCTTGGCGAAGGTCTTCATTTTGGTCAAGGAGTTAGGGTGCCACCCCGTTCTACTTATGTACCAAAAGGAAAACCAGATAATCATTATAGTCATAATAGAGGTCTAGGTTATGCTTCGTCATCTGAGGATGAAGATTGCCAACAGATCATCAGCCAGTTGATAAATGGAAGCGGGCATTCATCCGATACTTTAATGTGGGACTCCGACACGAGTATCGGAGAGAGATTCAAAGCCTTAATGTCGAACATGGCAACAGTTGATCCTTCTACAACTGAAGAAGACGATCAGTTGCCTATTTGGGAAGACCCATGGATGCATTACATGAATATCCAATATGGCGACCGATTTGAACAAAGAGAACCTCCTACTGAGGATAAAGTGGTCCAAATTAATATGGGTGACGAAACTAATCCGAAACCTATATTTATCAGCGGTGACCTTCCACCAGACGAGAAAGAGGAGTTAATCGCCCTCATTAGAGAGTATATCGACGTTTTTGCTTGGAATTACGAAGATATGCCGGGACTCGATCCGAACGTAGCAATGCACACCCTCAACATAAAATCGGATGTCAAACCTGTCAAACAACAGCAAAGACGGTTTCGTCCGCAAATTATGGAGGCAATAGAAGCTGAAGTTAAGAAACTGATCGACTCAGGTTTTGTCAGAGAAGAACAACATCCTGAATGGCTAGCTAATATTGTTCCAGTTCTCAAGAAGAACGGAAAGATTAGAATATGTATCGATTTCAGAGATCTGAATGCCGCCTGTCCTAAAGATGATTTCCCCTTACCAATTACGGACGTCATTATTGACAATACTTGCGGATTCGAGAGAATGTCATTTATGGATGGTTTCTCAGGATATAATCAGATCAAGATGCACCCAGATGATGAAAAGCATACAGCATTTAGAACACCTATGGGGGTCTTTTGTTATACTGTCATGCCTTTTGGTTTAAAAAATGCGGGCGCCACGTACCAACGAGCAATGACGAAAATCTTTCAAGAGCATCTTAGGAAGAACGTCGAATGCTACGTTGATGACCTGGTCGTTAAGAGTCGTGATAAAAGAGACCATATTAATGATCTGAAGACGATGTTTGATCTTATGAGAACTCATCAGGTAAAGATGAATCCGACTAAATCCTTCCTAGGAATGTCGAGCGGTAAATTCCTCGGATTCGTCGTCACCACAAAAGGTATTCATATTGATCCTGACAAAGTGAAGGCGATAAATGAGCTGCAACCCCCGAGAAATCTTAAAGAACTCAGAGGATTGCAGGGTCGATTGGCATATATCCGTCGGTTTATATCAAATCTGTCCGGAAAATGTCAACCATTCTCTAAACTTGCAAAGAAAGGCGTGTCATTCATTTGGGATGAAACGTGTCAAAAGGCGTTCGAGGATATTAAGGCATATCTAGCGAACCCACCTATTCTCGTTGCACCGAAATCGGGCAGACCGTTTCTGATTTATGTCAAAGCGACGAGCCATTCGTTAAGTGCATTACTTGCACAAGACGACGATAACGGTCACGAGCAAGCAGTATATTACTTGAGTCGCACATTGGTAGGAGCTGAATCTCGCTACCCAATGATCGAGAAGGAATGCCTTGCATTGGTATTTGCCGTCCAGAAAATGCGACACTATTTAGTGGGACAGACGATTTATGTCATCTCCAACATAAATCCTGTCCGTGTATTCATGACCCAGCCGGCTTCTATGAATTGGCGTTTAGCCAGATGGGCTCTACTTTTATCGCAATATGACTTGTACTTTAAGCAACAAAAATCGGTTAAAGGACGAGCTATTTGCGATCTTCTGGCGGAAAATCCTACAAAGGATATAGTCGAATTGTATGACGATCTGCCAGATGAAACTCACGAAGTTAATACTACCTCACATCAACAAGTGTGGCAGTTATACTTCGATGGGGCTTCTCGCGCAACCAATGTGGCAAGCGCACCCGGATGTTCTAAAATCTCCTCAGGAGTGGGGGTCGTTTTAGTGTCCCCGGAAAAGCATGTCTTGCCTAGAGCATACTCGTTGACCGGACCATGTTCTAATAATGTGGCCGAGTACAACACGTTAATAATTGGGCTCAATTTTGCCAAAGAGCTGGGGGTCGAATACCTTGAAGCTTTTGGGGATTCTCAACTGGTAGTGAATCAAATACGAGGAGAGTATGAAGTCAGAAGTCCAGACCTGATTCCATACCATCAGGTGGCTATTGAGATGGCAAACTCATTTGAAGAATTTTTCATTGAGTACGTTCCACGTCTCCAAAACGCGTATGCAGACGCATTGGCGGCATTGTCGGTATCATTGGCTCAACCTCCCGAAACAGAACAATTGATTACAGTGAAGACTCACCAGCTTATCGTTCCAATCTACGACTCGGATGTTAAAGAAGTATACTCAACAGCAGTTGAACCCGAAGTTCGAGATTGGCGCTTTCCCATTATCGACTACGTCCTACATGGTATATTGCCTGAAGATGTAAAAGAAAGGGAATCGATTCGGCGAAGAGCACCGAGATTTTACTACAACGCCACAGCACAAATGTTGTATCGACGATCATACGACGGTCTTCTACTCCGTTGCTTATCCGTCAAAGAAGCAGAACAAGCACTCAAAGAGGCGCATAACGGAATATGCGGTGCGCATCAGCCCGGTCCTAAACTTTGTGATCGACTTAGAAGAATCGGGTATTATTGGCCAACTATGGTAAAGGATGCAGTTGACTACGCACGACGATGTGAAGTATGTCAGTTACATGCAAATTATATGCATCAACCTCCTGAGTATTTGCACCCGTCGGCAACGTCGTGGCCATTCGAAACTTGGGGAATGGATATCGTAGGTCCTATCTTCCCACCATCGGTTAAAGGAGACCGCTTCATTTTGGCAATCACCGATTACTTCTCGAAATGGGCAGAAGCAGTTCCACTTAGAGAAGTAAAGACGAGTGATGTTATTAAGTTTATCAAACACCATATTATATATCGGTATGGTGTTCCAAGGCGAATAGTGCATGATAATGGTCCTCAATTCGTCAGTAACGCATTCATCAAGTTCTGCGGCAAATTCGGGATTAAGGATGTTTCATCGACGGCTTATAACCCTACGGCTAATGGATTGGCTAAAGCTTTTAATAAGACCATCATCAAGATTCTGGCAAAATTGGTGAAAACCAATAAACGAGATTGGGACGACAAACTTGGCGAAGCCCTATGGGCTTATCGCACAACCGTCCGTACACCAACCGGAACAACCCCATATGCCTTAACATATGGATGTGAAGCTGTTCTGCCACTGGAAATACAAATTCCTTCTCTCCGCATCGCTCTCGCAACGGGAATGACGACGGAAGAACATCATCAGAAACGTCTCGAAGAGTTAGAGATGTTAGACGAAAAGTGCTTGGAAGCTCAGCAACAGATCGAGTTTTATCAAGCTAGAATTTCTCGGAATTTTGATAAAAGGGTTCGACGACGAAGTTTTAAAGAAGGAGATCTAGTTCTTGCCGTCCGAAGACCTATGATCCTCACTTCTAAGAAGAAAGGAAAATTTGAACCCAAATGGAAAGGACCATTTGTAATAGAAACTGTCTATTCAAACGGTGCATATCGCCTGATTACCCAGGATGGCAATAAATTAATGATGCCAATAAATGGGAAGTTCCTAAAAAAATATTACCCATAATACGTTCAGGATAACCTATGTAAAACGGAAAGTTCCTAGAGAGTCCTATACAGGATATTTCAGGATAATCCGCTATCAGTTGATTATCATTAATAGAAAATGATCATGCGAATAATATGCTTTTACTACTTGTGTTGAGATGAGATTCAATGACAGTTTATCTTTCCTCACGAAATCTTGTAACACGATCATGGAAGGGGAGACTCAATGATTTGTAACCCCGCACCATGAAACCCCCACCGATCAGACCAACCAAAGGTCATCGGTCTATCGAATTCCTGTGCCTAAAATCAAAATTTCCAACTAAGTAGTTCGTGTAAATTAACAAACTCATTGTTATTTGTACCCTACTTCTATTCCTCTTGGTCAAACCTTCCTACAGTTAGGACCAAAACCAAAATCCCCCCTTGATTCATTCCATGAACGAGAAGTTCACAAATCGAGTGATCAAACCTTTAAACAGTTAGGGTCATCTCAAAAAAAAATCCTCACCTGGTCAAACCTTCTTACAGTTAGGACCAAAGCCAAAATCCCCTCTCGATTCGTTCCATGAACGAGAGGTCCACAAACCGAATAATCAAACCTTATGACAGTTAGGATTATTCAAACCAATCCGGATCCCCTAAGTGGAAACCCCACGTTGAGTTTCCTCCGCACCGGGAGATAGAATATAAAATTCTTCCTCTCCGATTCTGGGTTTATCTCT
>BQKN01000110.1:23847-51880 GCA_022839385.1 Asparagus kiusianus | reverse complement strand
TCTTGGACTGTGATTGGATATCTTTCAGCATTTTTTGACGCCTACAGATACCCCCTCCAAAGTATTCCAGACTCATTCTTTTATAGAGGAGTTCTGGGATACTTTGGATAAGATGGATTTTACTTACGATCTCTTCAATGCTTGGTTGAGTAGATCGTGTAAATGGCTTCAACTCTTGATCTCTTCTGTCTTTAGTCTATTCAGTTCTTTGTAGAATAGCTAATGTTTTCCCGGCGTCGCGTTTATCGCTTGACCGTTGTCGAGATCTTGATTCGAAGCTGAAACTTGTACTTGTGAATTCAGCTTTTTGTCATCAAATTGTATCAGTCTTCATAAGAACACAGATTGTCAGGTTATCCTTAAGAATATTCTGAGTAATATTCTCCAGAAACTTCCTATTAATAGTAGGGAAACAGTTTATACTCGTGTACCTATTGGAGTATTCCTATCTCTTTTTTGTTGGTGGAGATGAACCCAGATGATGGAGAGGAAGAATTTTATATTCTATCTCCTGGTCTCTTTTTTGTTGGTAGAGATGAACCCAGATGATGGAGAGGAAGAATTTTATATTCTATCTCCTGGTCTCTTTTTTGTTGGTAGAGATGAACCCGAAATCGGAGAGGAAGAATTTTATATTCTATCTCCTGGTCTCTTGTTTGTTGGTAGAGATAAACCCAGAATCGGAGAGGAAGAATTTTATATTCTATCTCCTGGTGCAAAGGAAACTCGAAGTGGGATCTCCACCTAGAGAATCTGGATTGGTTTGAATAATCCTAACTGTCATAAGGTTTGATTATCCAATTCAAAAGTTGACCTTTCGTTCGCAAAATGAATCGAAAGGAGATTTGGTTGTGGTCCTAACTGTAGTAAGGTTTGACCAAGTAGGGGTTGAGATGATCCTAACTGTTTAAAGGTTTGATCATTCAATTTGTGGACCTCTCGTTCATGAAAGGAATCGAGAGGGGATTTTGGCTTTGGTCCTAACTGTTTAAAGGTTTGACCAAGTGGGAGTTTGATACGATCCTAACTGTCATAAGGTTTGATCGTTCAATTTATGGACCTCTCGTTCATGGAAGGAATCGAGAGGAGATTTTGGTTTTGGTCTTAACTGTTTAAAGGTTTGACCAGGTGAGAGTTTGATACGATCCTAACTGTTTAAAGGTTTGATCGTTCAATTTGTGGACCTCTCGTTCATGGAACGAATCGAGAGGGGATTTTGGCTTTGGTCCTAACTGTTTAAAGGTTTGACCAAGTGGGAATTTGATACGATCCTAACTGTCATAAGGTTTGATCGTTCAATTTGTGGACCTCTCGTTCATGGAAAGAATCGAGAGGGGATTTTGGCTTTGGTCCTAACTGTTTAAAGGTTTGACCAGGTGGGAGTTTGATACGATCCTAACTGTCATAAGGTTTGATCGTTCAATTTGTGGACCTCTCGTTCATGGAAGGAATCGAGAGGGAAATTTTGGCTTTGGTCCTAACTGTTTAAAGGTTTGACCAAAGGAGCAGTGGGAGTGTAAGTACAAATTATAACGGGAGTGTAGTGTTTCTCACTTTGTTCATAATAATCAGGTTATCCCTAAGAATATTTTATATAACATTCTTCCGGGAACTTCCCATCACATAAATTATCGACCCCCAGTTTTCTTTATAAAACTGGGTATAACGAGGAGTACGTCATTATCATTCGCATGTTCGGGTTATCCTTAAGAATATAAGATTCTCTAGGAATTTCCCGTTACATAAATCATCCACCCCCAGCTTCCTTTGTGAGGCCGGGTTGTATTTAGTTGGATGACCGAGAAACAGTTTATACTCATATACTCTTTGGAGTGAGGGGATACAGTTTATACTCGTGCACCCACTGGAGTAAAGAGAAACAGTTTATGCGTCCTCATTTGGCTTGTTTGGCCGTTATGACGCCGGAGTCAATTAAAGCTTGGATTTTGTTCTTGAGTCCAAAGCAAATCTCGGTGGGATGAAGAACCCTTCTGTGGTATGCACAGTAGTTTGGATCTGTGATCATCTTAGCACCTTCTTGATCTTTAATGGGCGGCAGCTCGATTTTATCATTGGCAAGGAGATATTTTAAGATGGTTGGAGCTTCCTCATCTTCGAAAGAATACTCCTTTTGGAATCTCGGATTGAGAGTTGCATCCCCAGCGATTGTAGATATTGCCGGTTGATTTCTCTCCACTTTCTTTCTTTTAAGAAAGTGTTCAGCTTGTTCGCCCCGTATTTTTAACTCTCTCCAAGTGGTCGAAGGCATGACCCCCAGGACTTCCAGGACATCGATTGAAAGATTGTTATGGCATGTCTGTAAGATAAACTCCTCTGTGACAGGATCTCTACAATTCATTGCCTTGTTACGGAAGCGTTTGATAAAATTATCGACCGACTCTCCGTCATTTTGCTTTTCATCCAAAAGGGTTCCGATTGACACTTCGGTGTCATCATCGAAGAAATTGCTGAGGAACAAATTTTCCATGTCATCCCAGCAGTTGATGCTCCTTGGTTTGAGGCGTCGATACCAATCGAAGGCGGGTCCACGAAGGGTGCCAACGAATGACCGGACCATTAAAGCCTCATTTTCAGAGATTACGCCCAAATGCGATTTGAAATAAATCAAGTGCTGAATAGGCGAGCTCTTTCCTTCAAACGGTGTGAAGTTGATCAGATGGAATTTTGTCGGGTATGGAATTGAATCCCATTCTCTTGGATAGGGACATGGAATACCCGTCTTCTTCACCTCTTGAGCCGTCATCAAAGTATTGACTTTGTTTTCAAGCTCTTTCATTCTCTCATCATCATCTTCATTCGAAGGACATTGAGGAGAATGAGTTTGATCACCCCCTGTAAGAGGCGCCATCGAACCACCCCTAATGTCATTGCTGGGAGAATCCGTTAAACCACCCCCAGCGTTATTGCTTTTGGGAGGTGTATCAGCCACGATGACTTCATCCACTTCCGGATCACTGTCGTCTATGACATTCTGAGCGTGGTGGCTGGATTCAGCTCGTTGGCTGGACTCAGGAGGTTGAGGCCGTTGAGCTAACAGTTCTTTCATTTGTTTGATGGCTGACTCCATCTCTGTTTTCATTTCAGCCCTAATTTCTTCACGCTGTCTGGCTAGGGCTTCTTGAAGTATTTGAGTGAACTGATCAGTGGTGATCATGAACACTTCTCTGGCTTGTCCTGCGCTAGACATCGTATCATCCGAAGCGATGGCTGAACAAGTGTCTGAAAGTTCATCCTCCGAGGATATCCCTTCATGCTTTCTTTTATCAACCATGTTGATAGCGGCTTCAGAGAATTCATCCTCTTGAGCAAGCTTCTTGTGGAAATGTCTCAGCTTGGGTTTTAACATTTCGGATCTACAGGAACAATGAGAGTTTATTTCCTGAACAGTTCTCTTTCGTGTTTTGTTCATACCCCCAGCTTGATAGTACAATTCGTCGGTATGATTGCCGGAAAATCCTATCATCTGTTGGTATGACCTCTCAGGTATGACGGTACTTTTTAGTGAACACATCTTCTTCTGAGGGTGTAAAACCTTGTTGGCATTCTCGGGATGATTTATCACTGTCCTTGAGCGATCCAAGGTTATGTCAAGAGTCACACGTTTAGAACCACCCCCTTGTGGGTATGGAATCTTCACGGGCTTCGAATGTTGGTTTTGTACAACTCCAGACTTTGGGATCCAAGCTTTACAGAATTTCGGTGGTTCTTTGGTCACCGTTTCTTTCTTCCCTTTAATCCTTTGTTGTAAGAGAGCACGGGCATGAGCAGCCTTTGCACGACGTCTTTGTATGCGTTCTTTGAGATTTAAGCGAGCCCTTTTGACAAGAGTCCATTCATCCATCGTTTGTTTAGTAGAGACATGAGTGATTGCTTGTTGAAACAACTGACTCACTCGATGCTTCCTCGACTCTAAGTCCGCATGATAACGAACTCCGTCGGTTTGTTCCAAGGCTTTAGCCATTTGGCGAGCGCGGCACTGACGCTGTCTCTGACGAGCTCTTTTTGTCATTGCCAGTGAACCTCGATTGAATGATTCCTCAATTGAGGAGAAATCACCATGAGCAGAGTTTCCGGTTTTGAGGATCGCCGGGATAATGTTGTGAGGGGAGGCCTCGACAACAATTGGGTGAGAGTCTTCACATTTAACCTTCTTTGGTGTGTGAGCCTTCTTTAATGATGAGATCCTCTTGTACTTGCGAGACAATGAAGATCTTGAAGAGGACGATGAGAGATATTCCTCAAATTTGGTTTGGTCGAACTCGTACTCGACCGTGGATTCAACTGGAATCTTGATCGGCTGCGACACGACGGTCTCGGCAGTGAAGCCGTTGGCTCCCACTGTGGTCGCCAGTTTGTTTTCGTCAAAAGTTGGTCTTGTCATGGAATTTATTATATCTTCGGTCGATTACAATAAATTCAAAAGAAACAGTCTTTTTATAAGACTCTCTTACACAACAAAGTTAAAATTACAACTCTTGAGAAAATAAACGTAGGATCGTTGTTTGGATCACTACTTTTGTGGGTTCTTTGCCTGTGCCGGGAGCGCTTTGACTCGTGGACCGCCGAATCACAGATCCTGTTTGAATCGTGAAGACTTTAATGATTCTTCCTTCGTTATCGAAGTGAGAATTGGAAACGATATCTTATCGAAGTAAGATAGTCGTTCTTCTTGAAAACAAGTCAAAGCTTGAATGTCAAGGGATTGCTTCAATTGAAGAACTCTGCTCTGTCTGCTCAGCAATATGCTCTCTGGTCAGCCTTGGATCGTCCTTGTGCCCACCTCACTCTGGAAATGATCTCTGGGGGTATTTATAGCCCTCATACAAAACTGTCTTCTGAGACAGTATTTACTGTCTCGCTGGTCGAGACAGTGTTTGCTGTCTCGCCCAGCGAGACAGTGTTTGCTGTCTCGCCCAGCGAGACAGTAAATTTACTGTCTCGCCTGGCGAGACAGCAAAATACTGTCGCGCGAGATCGATATTCCTGGCAGTTTTCTCGTAACTGCCTTCCCACGTCTTGAAATTCAGTTATTCTGGCAGTTCTCAACGTGATTTTCGCCCACGATGTTCCCACGTCCTTTGGCAGTTAATGGACACGTGTAGGGTAGTTTTCAAAACCGTTTTGATCCTCTGAAAACTGTCTCGCATGGGCGAGACAGTAAATGTCTGTCTCGTCCGGCGAGACAGTAAAGACTGTCTCGCGTGGGCGAGACAGTAAAAGTCTGTCTCGCCCAGCGAGACAGTAAATACTGTCTCGCGTGGACGAGACAGTAAAAGCCTGTCTCGCCCAGCGAGACAGTAAAGACTGTCTCGCACGGCGAGACACTCCATAATTGTGTTCTTTTCTGATTTTTTGGATGACTTCCTCTTGGACTGTGATTGGATATCTTTCAGCATTTTTTGACGCCTACAGGGTGCTGACATCATGTCTGACCGATGGAGAACTAGCCACGTCATTAAATATGTGTAGGGTAATTCAACACTTGACAAGTGAATCTTGGTTGAAGGCTCCGCACCCACTTTTGTAAAAGTGTTGGCTAAAATACGCAAACCGCTATGAAGGGCAGCAATCATGGCAGAGAGAAGAGATAACCTACCTCCGACGGCTAATTGTACGGCGGGAAAAAGAACTTCAAGAGGAAGCGCCTCAGAAGATTGATGCGGCACTACACATTTCTTTAGCCATATGGCCAGATAACCAGAAAGAAGAGTCGCAGGCTTCATTCTCTTGGTGGATTGCCATAAGAAAGTACTGAACTTGGTGCCTCTAAGAAAACCGCCCTCAGACGACTCAGTTCTATAAGACTGAGCGTTAATCTTCGTAATCAGACCATTAACTTCAGAAGGAGTCAGAATTGGTGATTCACAAACAGCTTCACCGGTCGAACTCTCAAGATTCTGAAACAAGTAGTCGGCAAACTGTTTCAAACTGACCCGAGCTGCTTTCTTACTCTTTACTTCGATCTTGGCTATCGCTATTTGGTAGTGACAAGTCAACTCCCAAAGAATATCATAAGCAGGAGAGCCAGCCTTTTTCATCGCCATGAGTCGACGATTGTTGGGAAAATATTCTTGATAAGGAGTATTCCCCAATGGCAATCCGGATACCTTCATCATTTCATGGAGTGAAAGTCCTAACTCCCCATACTTGGTAAGAAATGTATTGGTCTCCGGAATATAAGATTCGAATAAGGCAAGGAAGTGATCTACACTTACGGGGAGACCATACATGCTGGCTCGAATCGGAATGTGTAATCCCAAGTTCTTTAACTCTTGATCCCAACGATTGAGTACGTAGCCAGTCATCCTAGCCCACCATCTGTCCTTAAGAGAGTGAACCCATCCATAGCATCTGAATCTTGGAATGGGAAGTTCTCGGCCAACCCGAGCGAGTCTATTCTTTACCATATTGGCCCTGATCATCAGTTCGTTCTGGGGTCCGCTATCTGGTCCAAATATTCCCGGGTGGAGACCACGAATATTATGTCTACTAAGGGAGCCAGGAGCGCTAATATCTCTACCAATGAAACCACAATGGATGTGCTCATGGTCTTCTGTCAAGTGCCATGTCATTCTTCTCTGAACAGCCAAATTCCTTAACTGCAAAAGTGAACATTGTCGAGGGAATGGAGGAAGGAATAAAAAAGCACCTTCGTGTTCATTCAACCAGATTTCGGGGCCACGGCAAAGACTGTCTGGATCTTCTACCGAATCTCCGAACAAATAATCAGGCTTCTTTAACGGTTCGGTAGAAGTTAGAATTGGAGTTAAGGGTGAGTCGGTCAATAAGGCACGCAGAATGCGACGGCTTCCTTCACGGATTAATTCGGGAACGCTGTCATCGCGATCCTCATTAAACTGACGGGCCTCTCTAACCACGAACTCACCGCTGAATGAGGCGTGAAGAGTACCACTCTGTCCAGGATCTTCTCTATTAGAGAAGGCTACGGAAGGGAAAGGAACTGCAGGAAGAAAAGTCGAAGACAGTTGAATAACAAAGGCTAAACGGTTAAGTGGCCGAAACAATACTTGCTGCCAAACGTTACCGCGGCAGCATACACTGCCGCGCTTAGCCGCGGCAGTACGAGCTGCCGCGGTAACTAACGACGATCCAGATTTCAAAAAAGAACGAGGTTTTGAGCCAAGTTCTAATTTTGGCTGTGGTACCTATCTTGATCGAGCAAGATATGTACTTTACAGTGTCAATCCCCTCGATGGGGGATGTCAACTCTTCCCGAATGCCTCTCAATAGAGACAAACGAGGCGGCATGTACAGAATTAACAGTTTCAGATAAGGAGAAGTTGAAGAAACCTACCCCCAAAAGAAGGAACTGCAGCCTTAATATCCTCAGGTGCTGGTGCCGCTGATTTCCCCCTCGAAGCACGGGTTTTCTTCGGAGACATGGTGAGAACAGTCTACAAACAAGGAAGATTAGGGTTTTATAAGAAATCCCAAGTAAGAACCCAAAGTAGAACCCTAAAATACGACATAGGGGTGCAGTTCTCACCTAGGATTTGAATGAAATCAAGTTGATCAAAGGAAAGTGCCGAAATCAAGAAAAATCTATAAACCCTAGATTTCGTCCAAAAGAGGATCACCGAAATTCGAAGAGATGGAGAGGGGAAAAGCCAAGAAATCCTTTTATAGGATGTTTGAAGAGGAATCGAACTCAAAATAGCGGGTATAATGACCCGAAGTAGCCCAAATCGGCCTTATAAAACCGATTGGGCGAAACGCTGCGCAGCGCTACGTGCTGTCGCGCTTGAGCGCGGCACTATGTGTTGTCGCGTTCGAGCGCGGTAATACAGACTGTCGCGGCTGATGAGGCTATGCATACATAATGACCCCTCGGGCATTTGAACACAGACATCTCCCTCTGTACTTGGAATACACACCTGAATACTCCAATGGGTACACGAGTCTAAACTGTTTACCACACCCAATAGGAAGTTCCTGGAGAATATTGATCTGAATGTTCTTGGGGATAACCTGTTGAACTCTCAGTGAACATGTCAATTCAATGACAAAAGTTGAACCTACGAGACCAAATACCAGCTTTGATTCAAGACTTCGACAACGGTCATGCGATAAACGCAGCACCGGAGAATTCTTAGCTATTCTACAAAGCGCTGAATAGACTGGAAGATGGAAAAGTCTAGGATTGAAGCTATTCACAGACCATTCTACGTAATTTCCTCAACAAAGAACTGGAGAAATTGCAGAAAAAAAGCTCATCATATCCAAAGTGTCCCAGACTCCTTTCTAAAGAAATGATGAGTCTGAGATACTTTGGAGGGGGTATCTGTAGGCATCAAAAAATACTTACAGACATCCAAATACCAATCAAAACAACATGGAAGAACAATTTACACGTCATCAAACAACACTTACTGGCGCGGCAGGATAGAGTGCCGCGGCTAAGGCGCGGCAACCCATAGCGCCGCGGCTAAGGCGCGACAGCATACAGTGTCGCGGCGTGGGCGCTACAACCTAGGGTGCCGCGGCTATTTTAGAGGAGTGTTGTGACGGTTACGAGGCAGTTATACGATGGTTTCTGAAGTCCACGTGGCGATATATCAGAAATAGAACGTGTGCTGACATGGAAAAGCCGTTAAACCACGTAAAAAAGTGGTTAAAAATCGTGGGAGAGCGGTTTCAAGCACGATGGAACGTGCTGGTAACTACCTCTTCGGCCGCGGCAGCCTATACTGCCGCGCCAATAGCCGCGGCAGTGTAGACTGCAGCGGCCAAAGGGTAAATACTTGGGCAGTTATTTTTGCCCCATATTCGCTGTGGTGCACTTCTACCCCTATAAATACCCCCCTATACACGAAATAAAGGAGGGGGAGCAGATTAGAGCAAAGGAGACTTGAGCTTTTGGAGATTTTGAGGAAGAAAGAGAGAATTTTCACCCTTTGACAAGCATCATTCGGTGATTCCTAGAGATCTAGCTCAGACTTGATCTTTGGAAGAGTGAATATCTTACATCGATAAGATACTCGCTTCAAATCCATACTTCGATAAACGAAGGAAGGATATCAAAACAACCTTACGATCTTCGAATCGGTGGTCCACGAGCCAAAGCACTCCCGACACAGGCAAAGTCCCACAAAACAGGAGTTGATAAACAATTTCTGTGTTATTTTCTTCAAGAGTTGTAATTTTCCATATTTTCGTTGTAATTTCTTTGTAATCAAAAGAAGGTTAGTAGAAATGGCAATGGAATCAACTTTTGTCGGAAACAGACGTATCTCTGGACTTTGGAGGGTGCCGCTGGATGGAGGGCGGTCGACCGGGCCGGTCGACCGAGATGGATCGCGGTCGACCAGTCCGGTCGACCGACGCTGCGGGTTTCAATTGGGTCTGTTTTTCAGACCCGTTTCGTTTGGGTTTTCTATAAATACCCAAACTCGGTTTTAGGGTTGAATGCAAGGGGTTTTAGCAGCCATTGAGGGAGAGTTATTGGGCTTCTATTCTTGGAGCAATTGGGAGAGATCAAGAGTGATTGTTGAGGGTTTTGGTGAGAGATTTGTAACCCTAGTTGTATCCCCTTGATTTCTAATAGTAAAAACTCCCCCTTCCTTGCCCCGTGGACGTAGGCATCTCGCCGAACCACGTAAAAACAGGTGTTTGATTGTGTTTGTGCTATTGTGGTTGTTGGTTTATCTTTTCTCGGCGATTTGGTTTGATCTCGGCATAGAGGGGTTTCTCCCCAACAGTAACTTCGGTTGAGTATGAGATAGCGGTCACATCAGCCTCTGCTTTACGGGTGTCGGCCGACAAGTGAAGGAGAGGTCACTTCGGTATTTTAATGTCAAGTGATTAGGGTGTGCGGTGCCGATGTTTTCCGATGTGTCATAAAGACTTTTGGGGGCAGAAGAATGATAGCGCTCATAATGTATTTAATGGCATTTATTACGAGATGATTAGTCGCTAGTACGCGGGAGGGGGCTCGAGGCATTTCGTCGCCTTTTTACTCGTCCGGTGGTCTAGGAGTACCGCCTTTTGAGTCGCCATCGCAAGATGTCGGCTGATTAGTCGGACGAGTGGATGATTAAGCAGTCGACTTAGGCAGAGGTCAACACGTGACGCCATTCGAGTCGTCCTCACAAGTGTTGGCATGTCGAGTCGACCGAATTGGGCCTTTGGTTATCTTGAATTGCTCACTTAATTACGCATAACATGGGACACTTGTTCACCATTAATTGGATATTATTTTTCATCACTAAAGTGGTTATAACAATATTTTTAAGGAAAAATAAAATAATGTTTTTCCCATGCATTTTATGAGCTTTGCATTGAAAAATGGGATCCACATGTTTAAAATAATATATTTTCATCAAATACCCGTTCGTTTTGCATTTTTTGTACATCATATTTAGGGTTATCATATAAGATAGATGTGTGTTGATGTTAAATGATCACAAAGTCAATTAAATCCGTGGTTGGATGGAGGTGAAGTTGATGAGGGGGCCATTTTCTTTCCCGAATATTCAGTTATGAGTTGAGTGGCTAAAAAGTCTGCACATATAGAAACTCGTGAGAGGATGGGGATTGGTTCCCCCGTGGTTCCTCCGACGATCAAGTCAGTTGGTGAGCTTAAGTGGAAAAACTGAAGAACTGTGAGAGTTCTTGTGTGTGCAGTAATTTGCAGATCTATCTCCGAAGATTAGATTTTTTGAACCTTTTGTAAGTTAGAATAGTACCTATATTTATAGTAGTGTCGAAAGGACAAAACCATCATTGTGGCCGAGCACAGGATGATAGTAAAAAAGCATGGGTTGGCAGCTAAGTTAGCTCCTGCTTTACAGGTGTCAGCTGACGACTGGAGGAAATATCACATCAGCATTAAATGGGAAGTGATTGGAGACATGACGGTGCCGACGTGGTCCGATGAGTTATGGAGACTATCGTGGCTAGAGGCATGATGACACCTGCCAAGCATTAAATGCGACGTCGACATTATCAGTGGGGGGAACTCGAGGCCAAAGTCCTTAAGCTTGGTCGAGAAGTAACGTTTTTCGGATCTAATACATGTGGTAAGCTAATATCAGTAGGTTAACAAAAAACTGTGAAGACCTTGGCTGATTCTTATCATTCTTGAGTTTGACTTGCAAAGTGAACTGCTAAACGGAAAAATAATCCTTAATTAATAAATCAATAATTATGAAAAATATAAATCCAAGTATGACTTGCGTACTGCACGAATGTAACAAATTCCGCGTACATGTCTATTTCCAATAGCTTGACATAACACAAATCCTTTTGGGAGAATAATACGCGTATATTTCTGGAAAAGAAAATAGAATGGTCAATAATCTCATAATTTGCACACCAATTATTTTAAAGTACAACCAATTTGTTGGAATTGACAGAGTTCTTCAATATTTATGTTTTTTTTATCGTTATTATTTGCTTTTCGTAAACTCTTTGTAGAGCAAGTATCCTATCAGACCCAGACCCTGTATAGTGCGGGGCAATCTGAATCCGTAGAGGGAGCACGGAAATTACCATACTACCACCGTAGCGGGGGAGTGGCCATCCTCCAGTATAATACACAGAAAACAGAAATATACAAATCCAAGATTAAACCAGATCCCATCTCATGGCCTACTCTCATATAGAAGAGTAACACAGAGACATGCACACCTATGTCAATAGCTCGAAAAACACTCGTATGAAGTTTGGATGATAAAACCTTATTCAGCTTCTCATCGCTTGCGAATTGCAGACAGTACGCAATAGGAGATCCTGCTTAAGGCTCTGTTTGGCAACAACTCTCCGCTCCGTTCGCTAAAAACCAAGTCAGAATTGAACCAGATCTTTAAGCTCGAAAATTTCGATTTAAACCAGTTTAGTTCTCTGGACCGAGCAAATCCATCATCAAGAAGCACCCCTGGCAAATTTATCATCAAGAAGCATTTTGTATATCCACAGAGCACAAAATCACCCAGCCCCAGATGAGATACTATCAAACTCATAATTAACCATCATCGGTTTGTTTGTCAATAGTACACAACATGAAACACATTCTTCCCATTCAGAACAAGCATATGCTCAAATGGGTGATAAAAACATCATAAAATACCCCAAATCACCAAGCAAATCTATGACAAGCTACTACTCTCATACAATTAAAAATCAAGCCCAAGCCAAATTCATAATTAAAGAAACACTTGCATCTGCGATCTCCTACTGCTGAACATAGTAGTAGGACAAAGGATCATTCCCCACAAGAGCCCTCGGCACTCCAGCAGCAGCCCCGAGCATATCCTCCTTCCCTTCCTCCCTCGGAACGATATCCACAAGAAAATCAAACACATCGGTCCTCGTGATCGCAGCAGCAATGTCATTCTTCTGTAAAGTCCTCCGTTTATTCTCCTCAGCATGGGCCCACGACCGGTGAGTAAGCTCCAAGATGAACATCTCGCACGCACGTGCAAAGACCACGGGGGCCTCAGCGGCGATCATCCTGACGTCTTCGTCGGCTTTCATGATTTTCTTGATGCGGGCGAGGGGGAGGCTGTGGTTCTTGAAGTCGGTGGTTTGCTCGATTTCGCGGTACTGGTCGGCCCAGAATAGCTGGAGCTGCTGCTGCTGCTGCTGCTGCTGTTGTTGGTAGAGGTGTTGGTAGGCTTGGTAGGGTGCGGTGGCAGCAGCTGTGGCAGCTGGGTAAGGGAGTTGGGCTGCAACCCCCATAACAGGAGGAGGGTTGTGCCCTTGCTGATGATCCATATTTGCTGATGAAATCCTAAGATAGGAGCCAAGATATCATGTTTAAAACATTCTCGTGAGCAAATATATCTATACTATTAGCTAAAAAAAAAAGCCCTTCTTCCAGTCGCGTGAGCTTCATTTTAGAATACTGAAAATGTACTTATATTTGAAAAACTATGGAAAGTCACACACAGAGAAAAATCAACGGAAATGCTGCCATGCTCAGAAAAACTTAACCGAAATCCCCTCCCTCAATTGGAAAAATCAACGGAAATACCCTCGCACTTGAGAAAATATCAAAGGAAATGCTCCAACAGTTGGAAAATAAAAATAAAGATAAAAACAAGAAGAAGAAGAAGTAATAAACCATCTGTTTTCTTGACAATTTGTGTACAATACTATCCCACGTTCTACGTCATGCACGCATCGACTACACCAAAATACTAGTTCATACTTGTCACGATTGGATTGAGAGATTAAGCTATAATCAAGGAATCATAAGATAATTTTTTACTTTTAAGAGGGTTTTAAGGAACAAAAGTAATGTCATAACACCAATGTGTCAAAAAACCAAAAAAAATTAGAAGAAGTGATTTGAGGGACGATATAGAACTCCTAATTTGATTTTAGAGAAAGTGATTGAGGGATCGATATAGAACTCCTAAGTAAGACAGAGGCAAAGGTGTCAAATTTTAAACTTTCTTGAGAGGGAGTTTATGCAGTAAGGAACCTTATAATTTGTTGTAGGGGTTCAGGGGTTAGGGTATGTTAAAGACTTGGGAGAGAGAAATTGAACTTTTGAAAGGGTTCTAAGGAAGCCACGAATACCACAAAATGAAAGTGTAAAAAATTCACAATTTTTTAGAGGAAGTGACCAAGGGATTAAAAGAAAACCAACTTCAATATTAAACGTTACCATGAGGAAATGGAAGGGCTGAGGAATACATAAACCTAAACATCGACTTAGGATGTAGGAACTACTTAAAAGTGTTCTGAGGAAGAATGCTACAAATATCAACAGTATTAAGATTTCATATGAGCAAGGGCATTAAAAGATTGTATTGTTTATAAACGCTTATGCAAAGCATGAAAGCTTATGTGCTAAGGAAACTTACACGTTGGTATAAGAGACTGAGGGGTTAATTATGTTAAAGCCTAAAGAAGCAGATTTTGAACTTTTGCTGCACAATATTAAACTTTCCCAAAAGGAAAATATAAATCGGAGACATCAACTACTTAAAAGTGTTTTGAGGGGTAAGAATGCTACAAACCACAAGAAATTTTACATTTTATATGAAAAGGGGCGTTAAAAGATTGAAATGTTTATAAACACTTGTGAAACGTAGAACATCCTATGTAGTGAGGAACCTTACATGTTGATTTAGAAGATTGAAGAGTTAGTATATTAAACCCTCAGGAAGCAGATCTTCAAAACTCGAATATTTTGTAAGACAACTGTCAATATTGAATTTTCCAATAGGAAAATATGAATTTTAGACAGGAACAATTGAAACTACTTAATTGTTTTTGAGGGAGTAAGAATGCTACGCAAACCAACAACATTTAAGATTGCATATGAAAGAGGGCATTAAAGATAGAGACGTTTGTAAACAATTGTGCAAAATATGAAATCTTACGAGGGTGTCTCGAGGCATTAAGGAATCTTATAAAAACAAGGACCAGAATATGTCACTTTAACTCAACAGAACTTGATCAAAGAAAGTGGGAATGTTCAAATTGAGAAAGCTAAGGGATAACTCTTTCATTTTACTTGCAACAAAAAAAAAAGTACAGAAAGGAAATTTTAGAGAGGGCTTCGGGGGTTCATGGAATCAAAGATGGAACATCACCAAAAATAAAAAATCGAACTCTCCATAACTCATGCGTCAAAATCTCAACTATAGATAGCAAGAACTGAACTTTTTTAACATCCAGCTTGGGAATTCGATCTTCACAGAACCCAGCAGCCAAGATTTCAACTTTAAACGAGCGTTTAAGGAATCATCTAAGGTCTAAAAAAAACCCACATGTCAAAATCGAATCTTTCGTCAATTTTCTAGGGTTAGGGTTCGGGAAAACAACAAAATCAAGAGACTTTCGGTCCGTTTTGGGTGCGAAATTGAAATTGGAGGGAGAGAGGAGAGAGAAAGTAGGGAGAGAGAGGGAGGGAGGGAGGGTGATCTTACCTTTCGCGGATCGGACGGAAGCGGTTGATTCTTGAGATTGCGGCTGAAAGAGAGAAGAAACGAAATAAAATTGAAGGGGGAGGATTAAAAGAGAGAGTTTTGATGAGAGAAGGATACAACGCACTATATTAATAATAATAAATTCCCATTGGGTGGAAGTCACATGATGAGTTGGCTTTCTTCGACCAATCAAAAAAGGGCAAGTGTTGGGGTTCTAGAACAAACCTTTGTTGGTTGGGTGCATGGTGAGTGGGTTAAGGACAAAGGCCTAAGATCTCGCTTAAATGGATGGCAATGTAGGTTAGTGCTCATAATGAGTGTGATTAAAGATAATATTTTCAACTATTTGGTTTTTTCCTTTTTTCTTTTTTGTTAAACTTTATGGAACCCTAACCTAAATTTTTGATCAATTGGTATGAATCTTTTATCATTAGTTTTTTTTGGGTTAATTGCATATAGATGTCCCTATAGTGAGATGTTTCTTAACTTATTACTTCTCTACTTTGATTTTAACAGATGGTTCTACATGTCATGTTTCTTCTTCTTGTTCCCACCACCATATATGTGATTCAATCATGTTAATGTTCTGAGACTCAGCAACAAGATTAGCGGATATTCCCGAGTTTAGCTACGGGGGCTTGGGTTCGATGCGTGCGATGTGGGTCCCCTCACCCCCTTAGGCGGCCAATCCCCTATTTAAAATGAGTAAGCTATACAATGGGCATGTCAGATAACTGGAGTTTGGTTCTCCGGTGATTCCTGCGATGGTTAAGTCAATATTTGAGCTTGAGTGGAGAAGAAACCAATAAATTGAATACGTTCTTAGTTAAGGTTGTAAAAAATTATACTTGGCTGAGATGTGTAGAAGCGTAACTATGTCGGAGTCTAGGTAGACAACTGGATTGGCAGATGGCTTTACAGGTGTCAACTGCATATGCGATGAGTTATCTTTGATTGGATGTGATGGTGATTGAGGAGGTTTTGGGGGGTGATGAGTCATGAAGACTCGTGACATCGGCAATGATGAGAATAGACAGTTGTTGTTGTAGAGTTTGAGGTCGAACCGCCTCTTGACTCGGCTCTACGAGAGGGACGACAAGCACTGCATTTCTAGTCGGCCTCGCAAGTTGTCGACCCAGCTCCGAGTGGATGATGGCAGTCGACTCGTCTGATGAGGTTAGGCGAGAGCTAGTCTCAACCCGACTTGACTCGGGAAGGGTCGAGTGCCCAGTCGACCCGAGTCGCTCCTAGCTCGGGTGAGCTGACATGATTGACTAAAACCGATATGGGAAACATGTTGACTCGAGGAGGAAAATTAGCACTTAGATTAGATTAATTATGATCATAACAAAACCTTCTCTCTTTAGAATTGAGCCTGACGTTGAAGAGGTCATACTGAGTAGCGGAGAAAAGGAGACGACGAAGGCGAAGTTAAAAAAAGGGAATTTTGAACTTGGATTTAAGCATTAACCCTACCCTGATCTCTCTCCAAATTTTGAGCAAAAGAGGGAGAAGACCGCGTGTTTCTCACGTGCTTCAAATAGTACCCAATTACCAAAACGGTTTTTCTATAGAGTGCCCTTGGGTACTCTATAAGAGAGGAGAGAGATAGAGAGGAATGAATGAGGAGGGAGGTCCCCTGATTTGCATTGGGATCTTCTCCTCATTCATTTTTCTCTATCTCTCTCCTCTCTTATAGAGTGCCCAAGGGCACTCTATAGAAAAACCGTTACCAAAATAATTACTCTTTAATACACTCCTCCACGTTAGTGATTCGTCTATTTCTTTTTGCATTTGACACAGCCCACGTTTCCCTAAAAGAGTAGGCCCAGCCCAACAACACGTAACCCTCGGCCCGCTTAGGGTTTAAGCTCCCGCTTCCCCTTCTAATTTCGAGCCCTAGCGAGCGGCGATTCCTCCCCCCGCCCCCTCGCCAAATTCCTCTCATCATGAAGCTCGTCAGGTACGGGGATTTAATTGATTTTTTTTTTCTCCCAGTTCAATTCGTGTATTTTTATCGCCTATCGCGTCGTGATCTGATGCGCTCGAGGCCAGGTTTTTGATGAAGCTGAACAACGAGACGGTCTCCATCGAGCTCAAGAACGGAACTGTCGTCCACGGGACAATCACAGGTTTCTCTTCTCTCTTTGGATTTCTTTTACTGTTCTTGGGTTAACTAGGGTTTGTTTATCCTTTTATTTTGTTTTATTTTATTTTTCCTGATTAGATCTCCAAATTATCTCCCTGTTGTTGGAATCGTTTTGAAAAAAAAAGAAAAATGATATCTGAACTATGTCCCTTAACTTGTTTGAGATACGTCGACTAAATCCATAAAAAAATTAGTTTCTGTCATAGTTGAATCCCGAATCATGACGCCAAGGGCATGGCAAGCACGAGCAGGGCTAGGGGATCGGTGTTCGCTCAGTTCAGTACCTCGCTAATGCCGCATTAAAGGTATACGTACCCGGCTTAAGTTTCAGTTATCGGAGGAAGTAGAGAGAGGGGGATTTGGTCAGAATTCAACTGGGTTCCCTCTCGTTTCCCCCCTCGTTGCTTCTCTAAACCCAAGCCATTCCCAAATTCCTCTCCTTGCTCAAATTTTCTGCTCATCTCAAATAGAAAACCGATGGAGATTGCGTCTCATTTTCTTACAAACGAGATCTACTTCTTCAAACTAACAATTTATTGTAATTTGACCATTCCATTTTGAACCCCACCAACCCACTCAAAGAACTCATATCCTTCTATCACAAGTAGATTTGTATCTTGAATGTGCGTTAACTAGAAACTCCTTATTTCCCCCTTTTTGTACACCTCACAATCTTGCATTCAATACCACATAAAGGGCCTCTGTATCGTTGCATTGCCCATAACAGAGTTGTTGGAAAAGTTTGACATGTAACAGATTCAATTCACTGCAAAATAATTTGAAGAGCACAATTTTTGTTAAGCAAATGATTGGAAGCGAAGATTTGGGGAGAGGGTTGATAACAAATGAGTCTTTTTTTTGTTTTGTTTGTTAGAGGAGATAAGCTTTGAATGGGTTTGAGAGAAAAGCGTTGGAAAAAATAACAGTTAGAATGCAGAAGGAAGACGGGGGTATGAAAGGTATTTTGGAAAAAGTTAACAGCAGTGTTGTAAATAGCGGCCAATAGCGGGGCTATAGCGGCGCGAATAGCGGTCGCGGCCCTTCAGCGCTACGCGTAACGGTTTCGCGGCTGGCTTAAGCGGAAAAATCCGCTATTCATTCGAATAGCGCGTAAAAGCGGATTTTAGCGGGTTAAAAGCGGGTTTTCGCGGTTAAAAGTGGATTTTCGCGGTTAAAAGCGGGTTTTCGCGGTTAAAAGCGGATTTTCGCGGTTAAAAGCGGATTTTTGTTGTTAAAAGCGGCTAAACCCGCTAAACCCGCTATCACACATATTATGATGCTATATTTCTTGAATTTCTTCATAGTTTCATTCATACAACAAGCTTATTAATTGTTATTTATTGATAATACAAGAAATTTACAACTAATTGAATTTTTAGATTTTTTTATGAATTTTTTTATTATTTAGGATATTTAAATATATTTAAATTTGATCGCTATTTGACTGTCCGCTATTTGCCGCGATTTCGTCGCAATAGCCCAATATAGCCTTAGCGGTACCTCGCCGCGACGCGTCGCGATCCGCTATCAGCAACCTTGGTTAACAGTAGCTACCGGGTATGTAAGGTTATGTAAACAGAACTTAACCAAAGGGATCTATTCGGGGTACATGATAACATTTGGGGCACTTATCTCACGTTCATGAGTTTTGGGGGACCTGTTTGAATTTACTATTGTATTGGGGAACCAATCTCTAAAAAACCCTTATATTATTCCCTTGAGGTGGATGTTATTCCCTGTAGCAAACTCCAAATCATGTAAGGTGGATGATTCATCTCATTATACATCTTCATGTGGTCTCTTTTTTAAGCTAGGGGAATTCGGAAGATTGCTCATATGAAACTAAACTACATAACCATAAAAGTGTAATTCCCATAGAAGTCGGGAACGTGGTACACTATAGTGAAATGGGACCCGGGTTCAATCGTTCCAGATTCGCGTCGAACACGACCCAATTCACCAACTCTAGCGTCCCGATTTAGAATTTAAACCGGTTAAAATTTAAAAAAAACTCTTTTTAAAAAGAATAAATAACAAAAAAATGTGAGAAATTAAGCAAGTAAAGTATGCATATCTTAATTGCAATATGATCCTTAAGGGTTAATTTGCCATCAATGATATCAACTAGCATTTAAGAACAAAACCTAAAGTGTACCACGTTCCCTGACGTACTATATGAGCCTACCCCTTGTATGCGATTCCTGACAAATGGCATACCACGTGCCCATACCCATCTTGTGAACCGGAACGAACAGGGTTCAGGTTCAATGCAACTATGGTACTTCCCGCCAACCTTTAAGTTGTATAGCAAGGTTACCCTGTTGATGAATTTTCACAAATTTAAGGGGTTGATGTAAGGTTGATAGCTTGTCGTGAGTCTTGATCAATTATTTTGTGAAGCTTACCAATCTTTTTTTTCCAAGTTTAATAGGTAATGATGATGATTTTGATTCATTAGAATCAAGCCTTATAAGTTATAATATGGATGTCCTACTTATTGATACTAATCATTTTTTTCTTTAGTTCCTCTTTCTGTAAATCTTCCTCTTAGAAGCTTTAAATTCAATAGAGCAAAATAGTTGATTGGAATGTACATAATAGACTTTTTGCTGTTATGAGGTCAAGTAGATGAAAGACATAGTACTTTTGTCTGGTACTCTGGTGTATAGAACAACTTTCCATTGATAGCTGTTAGGTTCTGCTCTGTACATGACTATTGGGAAGTTGCTTTAAAGCTGAAGGAGCCTAGGGCTATCGATAAAATCAATACAAACAAGATGGATATATATGATAAATCATGTTTTGCTGTAATTGTCATGTGACTTTGAAATATTCAACACCTACCAACGTCATGTACAAGCTCTCCAACTTGAGCCACAAGCCGATAACGGTATCTTCATTGGCAACCTCCCGCAGGACCTCATTGGCCAAACAAAGCTGTATGGCATTATGCGCCTTCATTTTCAGCTCTTCTTTCTCATCATCGGGCATAGATTCCGACAACTTATCCTTTACGGATAAGACTTTGAACAGTCATTGTTGTATTAGGAGAGCTCTCATTGTTACTCTCTACAAACTAAACCTGTTTCTCCCATCGAATTGCTTCATTTTGTATTTTACGAAAGACATCTTGAAGCCCACTAGAACAATAACTGTACTTGTGAACAATAATTGTTCTTGTGAATAGTAACCGTATGTATGAATAGTAATAGTACTTATGAATAGTACTGTATTTGTGAATAGTGTCCAGTGTCTTTAAAGAGTAAATGATAATCTAATTTATTTTCTGATGTGGATGATCCATTTTTAGTGACAGTCACAGATCATACGATAAGCAGATACACGTACTCTAAGATAGGCTCTGATACTAGTTTGTTGTGGCGTAAGGCTTCACACACAGAAGATGTCTATATAAGAGTGAAGAATAACAGTATTGAATAAACACAGTGAAGACAAAGAGAACAACACACAAGAATTTAACGTGGTTCGGTCAGTATGACATACGTCTATGAACGAGAACAACAGAGAACTTCACTAATCACAAAAGAGAAGATTACAAAGAGGAGATCACTCTCTAACCAAAGAATCACACAAAGAAAGAAATTTTTCTTTCTATCTCTCTTCTCTCTAACTCCTCTCTATCCCGATGCATCTGACCTCTCTCTCCAACCTCTCTTTTATAATCTTTCAAAATTTATAAAAAAATAAAAAATGGTTGGTGGAACAGTAAAGTTGGTTGGTGACATAGTGAATTTGGTTTGTCACATATCAATCTATCGATGGTGGGAATGTCTTGTTAAGAAATAACATGTCTTGTAAGACTGTTGGTATCAGATCAATTAAGATTAGAACCTATCATGGTATTATTAGAACATTGAGCAATGTGTTAGAACATAGAGCAATGTCCTAGAACATTGAGCAATGTCCGACATATACCAGAGTTAAAGAAGAATCTTATTTCTTTAGGCACCATTGATTCAAGTAGTTTTAAGTTTTCGACTGAAGGTGGAGTTTTGAGAGTTAGTAAAGGCTCTCTTATTGTGATGAAAGGAAAAAAAAGGTAAATACCCTTATATCCTTGAAGGCAGTACAGTGACATGTGCTGCAGTAATGTTATTATCAGAGGATTCAGATTCTGACACTACACGTTTGTGGCATATACGGTTAGAGCATATGAGTGAGAGGTCTAGATACATTGAGCAAACAAGGTGTGCTTTGTGGTCAGAAAAATAGCAAACTAGACTTTTGTGAGCATTGTGTTTTCGACAAATACCATAGAGTCTTCTTTAGTACCGGTGTCCACAGAACCAATGGTACTTTAGATTATATTCATTCAGATATTTGGAGGCCCTCAGATTCCATCGAAAGGTGGAACTCGTTTTCTGCTAACATTGATTGATGATTATTCCAGAAAAATTTGGGTGTATCCTTTGAAGCAATTTTATCCTTTGAAGCATAAAAGTGATGTGTTTGCAATCTTCAAGTAATGGAAAGTTATGATTGAGAAGCAAACATGAAAGAAAATGAAGCGCCTCAGAACTGATAATGGGATGGAGTTTGACCAGTTCTGCAAGAATAAATGTATTGTGCGTTATCGTATAGTTTGACATACACTATAGCAAAATAGAGTTGCAAAAAGAATGAACATAACATTTTTAAAGAGAGCTCGGTGCATGCTTTCTAATGCTAGTTTGTCAAATAACTTTTAGGGAGGCAGTCAATACAAGTTGCTATTTGATAATCAGATCTCTTTCTGCATTAATTGATTTTAAGACTCTAGAAGAGGTATGGTCTGGTGCTCCTGCTAATTACTATCATTTAAAAGTATTTGGTTGCTCTGCTTATTTTCATGTTAATGATGATAAGCTTGAACCCAGAACAAAGAAAGCTATCTTTTTAGGATATGCTAATGGGATGAAAGGATATAGATTGTGGTGTTTTGATCCCAAATCACCTAAGTTCATTATTAGTAGGGATGACACTTTTAATGAGAAATCCATGCTTCACCCGAAAAAGGAGTTTGTTAGTGATACCATATGTACTGAAAACGAGTCTAACAAGCAGGTGGAGCTAGAGAGCTCAGTTTCAAAGAAAGTGTTTGAGGGCGCTCATGTTGAACCAGTTAATACTACGAAAGGTTCAACTTTAGATGTTGATACAGCGCAAGAGCAACATTATAATATTGTCACCAGGAGAATAAGAAGGCAGATCCGACCTCCTCAATTCTATGCAGACATGCTTGCTTGTGCTTTGAGTATCCCAGAATCGATTGAGATTCCAGAGCCTTCTACCTGTAAGAAGGCTATTAGTAGCAATGAGGTTGTAAATTGGACTGTTGCGATGACTGAAGAGATAAAGTCTCTTCACAAGAACCAGACATTAGAGTTAGTGAAGCCACTAACGGGACTGAAGATCGTTGACTGTAAATAGGTCTTCAAGAAGAAAGAAGGAGCTCCAAATACAGATTTTGTAAGGTACAAGGTAGGTTTGGTAGCTAAAGGCTACAGTCAAACAAAAGGAGTAGACTTCAATGAAGTATTCTCTTTATTTGTAAAACACACTTTAATCCGCGTGTTGCTTGCCATTGTTGCTCATTTTAATTTGGAGCTTGAGCAACTTGATGTGAAGATTTTTCTACATGGCGAGCTTGAGGAGCAGATCTTTATGCATCAGTTAGAGGGGTTCATTGTTGAAGGAAAAGAAGATCATGTGTGCAGGTTGAAAAAATCTCTTTATGGGCTGAAACAGTCTCCGAGACAGTGATATTTGAAATTTGATGCTTTCATGTTTGAGTATGGTTACTCTAGGAGTAAATATGATAGTTGCGTTTATCATAAAAAACTTAATGATGGTTTTTTTGTGTACTTGCTTTTGTACGTTGATGACATGTTGATTGCAGCTAAAAATATGTCAGAAATCAACGAGTTGAAATCTTAACTCAAATATGAGTTTGAGATAAAGGACTTGGTAGCAGCAAATAAGATTTTAGGGATGAAGATTCACAGGAACATGCGAGAAGGAAGTTAATTCCTATCTTAGGAGAAATATATCAAGGTGTTTGAGAGATTTGGCATGCTTGATGCCAAGCAGTTGAAGACTTTGCTTGCTGCTCATTTTCACTTTTCAGTAGATTTGTCACCTTAGACTGAGAAGGAGCAGTACATGTCTTGTTTTTCTTATGCTAGTGCAGTTGGAAACATTATGTATGTCATGGTCTGCACTCGTCCAAATATTTTACATGCAGTCAGTGTTGTGAGTCGGTATATGGATAAAGCTGGAAATGTCCATTGACAGGTCGTGAAATGGATACTTAGATATTTGAGAGGATCTGCTAATATTGGTTTGTATTTTAGCGGGAATACAAACTCAGATTGTAAAATATTTGGCTATTCTGATTCAGATTATGCGGGCGATTTGGATAAGAAACGATCATTGACAGGTTATATATTCACTCTTTCAGGTGGTGTTATTAGTTAGAAGGCAACTCTATAGTTGATAGTTGCTTTGTCTACCACAGAGACATAGTATATGGCAGTGACAGAAATAATAAAAGAAGCCATTTGGTTGAGAGGTTTGGTTGAAAATCTCGGCTTACACTAAGGTGTTACTACGGTATTTTGTGACAACCAGAGTGCTATACATTTGACGAAACAGTCAGATGTATCATGAAAGAACCAAACATATAGATGTCAGATATCATTTTATCAGAGAAATTAAAATCATCAAGATTGAGAAAATTGGTACTGCAGATAATCCAGTAGATATAATGACGAAGCTCGTATCATTGCGCAAGTTCGAACATTGTGTCGAATTTCTTGGAGTACAACAAACGGAGATTGAGCCTGTAAGGGGCTTCTGGCGAGACAGCAAGAGTGAAGAGAAGATCTTCATATTCAAAGTCAATGTGAAGATTTGTCATGTGACTTTGAAATATTCAACACCTACTAACCAAGTTCACTATACCACCAACCAAGTTTACTGTTCTATCAATCATTTTTTATTTTTTATTAATTTTGAGAGGTTATAAAAGGGGGTGAGAAAGAGCTCAGATGCATCGGGACAGAGAGGAGTTAGAGAGAAGAGAGAGATAGAAAGAAAAATCTCTTTCTTTGTGTGATTATTTGGTTAAAGAGTGATCTCCTCTTTGTAATCTTCTCTTTTGTGATTAGTGAAGTTCACTGTTGTTCTCGCCCGTGAATGTAGGTCATACTGAGCGAATCACGTTAAATTCTTGTGTGCTGTATTCTTTGTCTTCACTGTGTTTATTCAGTGTTGTTATTTTCTACTCTTGTATATACATCTTTTGTGTCTGTGAAGCCCCCCGCTGCAACAGTAATAATAAAAACGAACTAGCCTCTATGACTGTGCTGTGCTCTGGCTCGGTAGGAGATGCATCCATTGATCGGATTTTAGAGTTGGGTCTTTTCATAACCATTTTTGGGGTTTTCATACTGAAGAAGCAAAAGGACACATTGTTCTACGTATTTCATCCATTGGGTCTCCAGCCTGGTTTTCTTCCATTAAACAACATGCACATACAAATTAAAACCCTCCTATCCACCTCAAAAAGTTGAACCTCTCCTTCTCGGGAGCTTTCTATGGTTCTATATATCACGACACATGCCTTTGCCTTCTAAATAGTTACAGCAACACTTGTTCTCTGATATTCTCTTGGAATGTTTCATTAATCCTAATCATGGAAGAAATTTAGTTCTATACAAGTCTATGGGAATAGAAATCTGAATTGCATTAGCAGAAAAAATGGCCACAAGAGAATTGCATTTACTGTAAAAATGGCAACTTGTGGCTCCTAATTTAATTCTTACAAGCACATAGTCCTTTGTACAGTGTTCTGGTCTATGTTTTCATCTTGGGAATATGCTGGAAACAAACATAAAATGGCAGTCTCGTGGTAAATGAAGCTCCTTACCATATTGAAGAAAATGCTTACGATCTAACTGGGAATTTTGAATGATAAAGATTAAAAACTGTTCATTATATGAACATCAAATTCGGGGATGAAATGATAGATAGGCAGGAAACTGATTGTATAAATTAGAAATTATTCTTTACTGATTATTTTGGTTTTAGAATTGATGAGTAGCCCAGATCATGTATGCCTGAGGTTCTGATTGTTTTCTCATTATTGCTTTTTTCATTGGTGGTAGTTTGTTTATTGAGCTCGGGAGGAGTGCTATTTGCGTGAGTTTATTGAGATGAAATTCTTATATTTAATCCTTGCATATTTTGGCTTCTTACAGGAGTTGATATCAGTATGAATACACATTTGAAGACAGTGAAGCTTACACTGAAAGGAAAGAACCCCGTTACACTGGATCATTTGAGTGTTAGAGGAAACAATATCAGATACTACATCCTCCCGGACAGCTTAAATCTGGAGACTTTATTGGTTGAAGAAACGCCGAGGGTTAAGCCCAAGAAGCCGACTGCAGGTATATTATAACTTCTAACCATGGTCATGATAATTGTTTGATTCTCTTAATGAAAAGACAAGTACAAGAAACAATTCTCTGTATGAAAATACTAGGAAATTTTGGGTCAAAATACTTTCAAATTAGTTTTTAATGCACTTGAAGTGGGTAGCATTCTGATATCTCATGGTAGGATAGGTCACACAGGCACAGAACAACTTTTTTTTCCACGTCATGTAGTTTAAGTAAAACCTCCATGAACTACTAGAGGTTTTGCATAGAAATATCATAAACTATTTTATTAGAGAAAAAGACGACAAAACTTGCAAAAAACTGCCCCTTGAACTAGAACTATGAACTTTTATTATGTTACTAAATGACGGTACCATGGTTTGGATAAAGTCACTACATGTTATTGTTGAATAACTACCATGGAGTTTCAAGTATTATTATAAAGATATCATATAGTTTCTGATGGTATATGGTTTGGATAAAGTCACTATATGTTATTGTTGAATAACTACCATGGAATTTCAAGTATTATTATAAAGATATCATATAGTTTCTGATGGTATATAGTAATTCTTTTTCCATCCTGAAAGTTTTGTCGTGTTTTTCTCTGATAAAAACACTTTATGGTGGTTTTGTACAAAAGCCATACCGTTCCATATCAGTTTCATGCTAGTATTATTAAAATTTCCCTAAACTAACCTTTTCTAAGCTTGAGATTTTGAAAAAAAGTTATAGTATCTTTAGATGTCATATGCTAGGTGAGATTTTTTCAAAGAACTAGCTCGAATTTCTTAGTCATTTCATCATATTTATGGCCTCTTCTTCCCCTTGGATCAGGGAGGGCTTTGGGACGAGGAAGGGGCCGAGGACGTGGCCGTGGCCGTGGTAGGGGTCGTTAAAACTCGACTTCAGTTTTTATGCACTGGTTATGTATTATTATCTCTTGCTCAAAGGGTATGTTTTAACTTCCAAGACGGCGTCTTTTCCATTAGTTGTATTTCTGATGACTCGATGAGGATGGGACGTGGTTAATGAGATTTGGGTTCTGAAACGCAAATTTTTGTGAGCATTATGGAAAATATACTTATTAACTCAGCTTTCTAATTTTTTGTCAGTATTATGATTGTATCCCTTGCGTTCTCTTTTGTTCCCATATTTTATCCTCTACATTCTAATTACTTTTGCTTGGTAGTTGGTTCTGGAAGTTTTTCCCTTGTTTGGTTCTTGGACCGAAATCAAACATGTTTGTTACGGTTGAGGATTGAAAAGTAGCTCAACATGCCAACACCCATCATACTACACAAGAATCACTTATCACATGAGTTAGGGTTAAATCATGAGTTTTGACTTGCAAAAATGTAATCACTCTCTTTTCTTTTCTCCCTATTTCAACTGTCCAAATAGCCAAAAAAATGAATCTGTTCCTCAACCTTATAAATATTCATATCGTAAAAAACTTCTCCCCTTCTTCCTCCTGTTGTTAAAACAACCTTCTACACTAGCAGCCTGGGCTTCTTTATAAGCTGAAGGTTCTCTTGTGATTCAAGCTCTATCGTTCTATATGTCGTTTCCGCCCTGGGCAGATTTATCAAATCAAAGCTTATAAACGTCACAAGACAAAATACACCACAACGCGGGGTGAATATCGCCAGACCAGGCTGTAAAATTTCACACAAACAGGAAGAGCACATTTGAAAAGCCATCCCCTGCTTACAAGTAAGAAGCATATGCGACGATGGAAACTCAGATCAGAGATTTACAAGAACATTTGACATTTCTTAGATGATGCACTTTTATACTCTGTAATGTACTTATATAGGTCATCCATCACAGTGATACGAAAAAATTGTAGCAGAACTCCGTTTGAAGTCCGACCCTCAATAGTGTACATCTAATGTCCAAGACTTGCGTCCAAGAGGAATTGTTAGCGTCAAAAAGTTGTCCTCGCTGCTAAAGTTGAACTCCACATCTTTCGAGTTCACCGTACAAGTTTTCGGTTCTCTGCTTGAATAAGCACCAAAGAGACCTGGCCCTCTCCCTTCGATGCTCAGATGGCAGTTATCTTCACCTGAGAGCTCGACGGCTTTGACAGCTCCCCCTGAATTGTACATTTTTACGAGTCCGATGGGTGCAAACTGAATTGTTTGGTTGTAACTCTGCATCAAACAATGAATGAGTAGTAGTCTTCAGGAAATAATGCCGAAATTTAGACGGTTTTGTGCGAACCCCCAAATTCAGGATGGTGGCTTGTGAAATTTGTCCTTGTGTAAAACCAAAAAAAAAAAAAAAAAAAAAAAATGTTCAGCAAGTATACCTTGATTGGAGAAATGGTAAAAACTTCAGACTCTAGAACTTGAAGAGCAACATCAAATGACCCATCCTTTGGCCATCTACGTAGAGAACCTACAAGTTGCAAAATAAACCGAAATCGAACCACCACTCCAAACTTTACTACGAACTCAAAGATTCTTTTTTTAATAAAATAAAAATCTGCATATACCAGCATTATAAGAATA
>BQKN01000110.1:1432-18847 GCA_022839385.1 Asparagus kiusianus | reverse complement strand
TCTATCTACAATTAACCCTAGAATTTTTAATGGAGAAAGGAGATGACATGATGTATAATTTGCATACTTTAACCCAAATGTCTTTTTAATAGCTGTGATGAAGTCCTTCATGTCATTTATTTCTCCATTAACGGATAAACCTGCAGAGCTGTTGAATTTGCTGTTTTCATTGATGCTTGCTAGCCTTCCTCCCCATCTACAAATTGATATATGAAAATATTAAGAGTATGAAAATGGATTCTGATAATAAAAATAAATAATTAATTAATTAACTTACTGAGAACCTTCAATAATTGGTTCACCTTCTTTCTGGAATTCATTATCTACATCTTGCCAACCATCATCTATTATCAGAAATCTTGGTGGAGTCCCTCCTGATGATAAACTAAATGCACAAAAAAGAAAAATATAGGGATCGACAATATTCTTACAATTTTACAATAAGAGAAATAAATAAAACAAAGAATATTTACCTCCTTAGACCTTGTTCAATTCCTTGAGGATTTACATCAAAATAAAAGGCATCCCAAGTGCACCAACCAAACCAGTCCAACATTTCTGGCATCTGATTCAAAAAATCAATACATATATCTGATTAAAAAAATCAGTACATATAGTAAATTTTTCACTCAACAAATATTTTTAATTGAAATATCTTATGGCGTATGAAATTGATAAAAATGATTAAAGTTAGCATAAAATCAGAAGAACCCTTGAATCATATCTACTTGCCTTCTTCTTTTCACGAGGCGAAAAAGTACCCTTTAGTTCTTCTAGTATTCTGTGACATTCATGACAATAAAAACGTTTTATAAAAGATAATTTGAAAAAAAACAAGGGTTATTGCACATTGTTGTATCCTCATTTTGAACCTACTGCGCTGCGGTTTCATTATCGCATATAGAACCCTTGGGTTAAATTTTATCTTTTACACTTAGACTCGCAAATTTCACCCAGGGGAAATATCTGCCAAAATTTCACCCAGAATAAAAGAGTCAAAAGAATTTAACTTGGATTGTCTATCTGCAACAATGAGACTACAAGGGTGTAAGTTCAAAACTATTGGGGGTCTATGCACAATTAACCCCCAAAAAATGGAGTAGGACTATACGGGCTTACTTCATGGAATCTTTCATAAGATCAAAAGGATTATCACCATAGTTCACAAACACTGCTTCTGAGAATTGAGATTCTTCTACCTCAGGATCACCTATGTTCAATATCACAATAACATAAGGTACCAAAAACATGTAGTATAAAGTTCTAAAATGTAATACCCACCCACAAACATTTGCTACAAATTTTTTTTTCCTAGCAATAAGAGGAATAGGTCTACAAGATGACTACCACTTTCGATGCAAAACTCAAGTTCATCTGATGAATTCCCTTGCAAACTGGTCCTAAAGAGCCCATCCAATACAGGCAATAACACGATATAGAATGTTTCATTTTTATCGCCTTTTGCTTCCAAGAGCAACATTTGTGTTTCTTTTGGGACGTCGCTTGCTGAATTTCCCATTCGCGGTATCATCCACCATATCTTGAATCTAAATAAGGAGAGTAGCCGATGATCCCTGCAATTAACAGTTGCATATAATTGAGATAATTACCCATCAAAAGACCAATGTACATAAGCATAGTTTTCTTTTCATGTAACATAGAAGCTTAGCTTAAGCTTTATTGCAGAACATAATGAAGAGATGTGTTGTTTCTGTGAAAACAGCGAAGAAATTATGAAAAACGTGAAGAAAAACCCAAAACAGACTCCACCACACCCTGGTGTGGTGTCTGCCATGGGTGTGGTAGAATCTGTCCTGCACCACACCCTCTGCCACACCCATGGTGCAGGGTGTGGCAGAATCTGTCCTGCACCACACCATCTGCCACACCCACGGTGCAGGGTGTGGCAGACTCGTTTTTTAGAATCATCATTTGTTTGGGAATCCTTCTTTGTTTGGGATTGTGTTTTATTATAAATAGGATCACGTTTTTTAGGGTTTCTTAAGGAGAGAAAAGGAGAGAATTAGCATTGTTTTGAGCACTTTGAGAGAGAGATATTGTGAGGGAGTTGAGAGTTTTGGTTAGGGTTATATTTGAGTGATTTTGTGAGTTGTAACCCGTTGTATTTCTCCTCCATATAGTGAAATCTCCCCATCCTCTCCCCGTGGACGTAGGCAATTGCCGAACCACGTAAATCCTTGTGTTTGGTTTGATTTGTGTCGTATTTTGGTGAATTGCACTCGTAATTTGGTTTGGTTTTCTTCTCTCATCGTTCACCGACTCGTTTGGTTGTCGAGCACGCTTCCGCACGACACGCAACAAGTGGTATCAGAGCTCAGATTTCAGATCTAGGATTTTGGATTAGGTGGAGGAAGATTCAGTTGGAAGCTTGGTTCTTGGAGTTCTAGGCTTTGGTGGAGTTAGAGTTTGAAGTTGCCGTTGAAGATCTCGCTTTCCTCGTGTGGTTAGGAGTTCTATTTGGAATCAAATCTAGGGTTCAGTTGGGTAACTTCTAAATTCTATAAAGTTTGAATCTTTCTTTACAATTTGGAGTTTGTGATTATGGGTGAAGAAGTTGGTGAAAGCAGCAAGATGACGGGTACAGTTCAAGTGGGTTTTCAGAACACTAAGATTAGTGTAGTAAAATATGACGGCACAAACAATTTTGGATTATGGAGATGCGAGGTTTTGGATGCGCTAAACGCGCAGAATTTGGAGGATAGATTGGAGTTAGATGGCAAGCCAGATGAGATTGAAGAGAAGGTTTGGAAGAAGATGAATCGAACGGCGTGTGGTGTGATTAGGTCTTGTTTGACTCAAGATCTAAAATATGATGTGATGAATGAGACTTCTGCAAAGAAGATTTGGAAGATTCTCGAAAGCAAGTATTTGACCAAGAGTGTGGAAAATCGCTTGCATTTGAAGAGGAGGCTTTATCGTTTCCAATTGAAGAAGGGAACCTAGCTCCATTAGAGATCACATGAACCACTACACGAAGCTTCTTGCGGATTTGGCGAACGTGGATGTTATAATTAAAGATGAGGACAAGGCGTTGTTGCTATTGAGTTCCTTGCCCGACGAGAAATATGAGACCTTCGTCCTTACTCTGATTAATGGGAAGGCGTCCCTTTCGTATAGTGAGGTCACTGCTGTATTGGTGAATTATCAGCTTCGGAAGAAGGATAAGGAGAATTCGACTGAGTTGGTAGAAGAGGCGTTGGTCGCAAGAGGGAAGGGTCCAAACCGAAAGAATTGGAAGTCACAGTCTAGAGTAGGGCATCCTACAGTTGGAAAAGATCAGTGTGCTTGGTCCAAGGAGACTGGTCATTGGAAGAAAGACTGCCCAAAGCTCGACGAATGGATGAAGAATAAGCAGAAGGGAAAAGGGAAGCAACCATCATCAGAAGCAAACATCGTATCGGATGGTAACAATTCTGACTCTTCTATTTATTCGCTTTCTATCAGTCCTACAGATAGCTATTCGAAGGAATCTGAATGGATGTTGGATAGTTGTGCGACCTATCATGTGTGCCATAGAAGGGAATGATTCTCCAGTTTTGAAAAGCTGGATAGTGGTGTGGTGTACATGGCTGATAACCGTGCATGCCAGATCCTTGGGATAGGAAGAATTCGCATCAAAATGTTTGACGGGGCTGTTAGAGAGCTAAATGATGTGAGATATGTTCCTTCTTTGAGGAAGAACTTGATCTCAATTGGAGCTTTGGTTGGAGAGGGTCTGAATGTTCGAATTGAGGACATGGTTCTCAAGATTATGGAAGACTCTCGGATTGTGATGAAGGGCGTCAGGAGGAATAACCCGTATTACTTGACTGGAGGTATAGTGGCAGGTGGAGAACTGGCGACTTCTGTTGATTCGACTAGACTGCGGCATTTGGGGCTTGGTCATTCCAGTATTGATTCCTCGCATAGATTGAAAGAGGGTGCGAAGACCTGCAGTTTGAAGTCCAGTGAACATGTTAAAGTGAGCAAGAAGACCAAGGTGAAGTTTGGCACCTCTATTCACCGTGCTAAGGGTCGTTCTGGAGGAGTTCACGTGGATGTTTGGGGGCCTTCCAAGGGGGCATCATTGGGAGGTAATAGGCGTTTGGTTTCCTTTGTTGGTGACTGTTCTAGGCGTGTTTGGGTTGCAACCAAATCCCCTTTGGAGAAAGTCCTAGTAGTTTCTAACAGATTGAAGAAGTGTGTAATAGACAGAAAGGTGAAGGTACTCCATTCTGGTGGGAGGTACAAAATGTACCTGTTTCTGCATTGGAGCCGAGCTCACGGCATTTTGAGACACTTCATTGGAAAGGAAATCTTGGGGAAACTAGATAGGATGGCAAATTCGGAGAACCGTGCCTTGCTGGAGGAGGATCGGTGTTTGTTGTCAAGCAATGGTCTGCAGAAGAGTTTTTGGACAGAGGCTTCGACATATTTGGGTCATCCTTTTAAAAGGTTGTCAACTGCTATGATTGGAGGTAAAACTCCATTGGAAGATAAGTCTGGTTGTGTCACTTTGATTGAGGCTTCGATGAGGAAGCCAATTGACTCTCAGCAGGTGGAGAGTTTTGGACAGACATTAGAGGTATCGCAGCGGGTGGAGATGGATGCTACTCCACATTGGGTGAAGATTACTCCAGATCATACTGCATTATTTGGGATTCTAGCTGAGGTGACACAGCTTAGGGATCATTTGGATTTAGGTGCAGATGATGAGTTGGGTTCTGATTCGAATGCAGCTGATACATACAGTTTGGATATGGCCATTGGTTCACCTCAGGTGGAGGTGTTTGAGGCCATTGGAGGTGCTATCAGCCACAGAGTTGATGATATTGGAGAAGGGTTGCGAACTCTTCTATTGGTTTGAGGTTGTTCGCGGCCATTTGGATGAACTACGGGCGGCTTGATCCCTTGGGAGAGGGGGTACGTAGGCAACCATATTGGTGCAGCCGAGTTTGGAGAGACGACACATTGGTGCTCATGTTTGTGTCGGCTCAGTATTGGGAACACTTCGCCGAGGTGGAGAATTGTGAAAACAGCGAAGAAATTATGAAAAACGTGAAGAAAAACCCAAAACAGACTCCACCACACCCTGGTGTGGTGTCTGCCATGGGTGTGGTAGAATCTGTCCTGCACCACACCCTCTGCCACACCCATGGTGCAAGGTGTGGCAGAATCTGTCCTGCACCACACCCACGGTGCAGGGTGTGGCAGACTCGTTTTTTAGAATCCTCCTTTGTTTGGGAATCCTTCTTTGTTTGGGATTGTGTTTTATTATAAATAGGACCACGTTTTTTAGGGTTTCTTAAGGAGAGAATTAGCATTGTTTTGAGCACTTTGAGAGGGAGATATTGTGAGGGAGTTGAGAGCTTTGGTTAGGGTTATATTTGAGTGATTTTGTGAGTTGTAACCCGTTGTATTTCTCCTCCATATAGTGAAATCTCCACATCCTCTCCCCGTGGACGTAGGCAATTGCCGAACCACGTAAATCCTTGTGTTTGGTTTGATTTGTGTCGTATTTTGGTGAATTGCACTCGTAATTTGGTTTGGTTTTCTTTTCTCATCGCTCACCGACTCGTTTGGTTGTCGAGCACGCTTCCGCACGGCGCGCAACAGTTTCTACCCAATTATCTGAATTATTTATCAGATAGCGATCCGATTCGATTATTCATCAAACAGTATGATTGTCATAACTGATACTGTGGTGAAGGTCTAAATAGAGAAATTCTCACCATCTTGATGTTGTGAGTGAAACTTATGCTCACCTGGAGTACGTTCTCTTTTAACCACTTGTTTTTGCATATTAACTGATTTTAGGGATGAAAATTGTCATAACATCCAAGAACAGATAAATTATCCTTTACCTTTAGTTTTACTGGAAAGAAAGGACTGAGTTGTTCTCTAAATTGAGTGGGGAAAAGACACTGCCTGATTTTACAGGTAAAAGTGCTAATAAAACTGTTTTACCAAATCCTCTCAACTCATTTACTAGCCGCAAGGACTCCAAAATGCCGGTTTTAGAAAAAATAAATTGCAAGTAACAACCTCTTTATTATGAATTCAGAGGGACTAGGTGCTGAATAAATGGTTCGAGGGGGGTTTGGTGCAAATTAAGTGAAATTATAGGTGAGGGGGTTATGTGCCATTTACCCTAAAAAAACCAACTAAGATTGCAAAAGAAACCATGATGGCTTCTTACAAATTGCATCATAATAAGAAAACCGACAGATTATCTCAAATGACCGAAACACTATACGTACAAGAACTCACCTAAGAACACCAAGCTTGAACACATGGCGGCTGCTCTTCCCCTCCTCGGCCGCCGCCCCCAAGTACACCGCCCCCTCCATCGCCGGAGACACGACGACATTTTCGGGCACCTCCGTAAGTGTATCTCGCCCATCAATCCTCAAAACCCCATCTTTTAACAGAGGTTTTGTGGCCAAGGCCATTGAATTCCTCCACGTCCTTCGAAATCTTGGAAACCCATAATGTTGAACTTTACGATGCCTTGGCAAGAAGAGAGAATTGAGAGAAGAAGTTTGATGAAGAGAGAGCATCGTTGGTTTGAGAATAAAGCTTATAAGCTTTCTTCTCTCTTTTTTTGTTGACCGTTGGAACAATATTTTTATTTTTATTTTGTTAAAGAGATAGAGCAGGATGTGGGCTTGTGGTGAAGCGTGAGACTGTGTTTGGATATTATTTGTTGACGGGTGTCGGAAAAAAATAACATCCTCAGCGGAGGGGGTCCTCGTAAAAAAATCATGCAGAGGAAAAAAGGTCCTAAAGAATGCACTCTTAAGGTATTACATATGAATCATTATCAATGCAGTCACATGTCTATAGTTTTTAACCACAGTGATTCCATCCAAATATAAGACATTAGTATTGTGTACATTAAGATGAGAGTTGTGCCACCCTCACATTTCTCCATAGATGATATTCTACTGAGGGGCCGGATTACATGGTTTTGTTTCCTCTATGGAGAAATTGAGAAATTAATGTGTCTCTCTATTAATTTTAAAGTTGATAACTGCATACATATTTTTTTCAATTTAATATTTTGTTTTTTTAACTGGTATTCTATGTGTTTTTATTACTTTTTTACTTATTGCAGGGATTAATATACTGTTTTACACCAATTACACGTGTCACTTTCTGCAATCTTTCCATATGATTTTCCATGGACTGCACTCCATAAGATTTTTTTTTTGCCTCCTATAGGTTTGGAGTGAAGTGCCTGGTGATGGACCCACATCAGCAAGAAAATTAAGGTGCACCCCTTGAAAGGTCCACCTATGATTCTCATTAATAATGGACAAAATTGTTCAATTCAACGATGGAAAGATTTTAGCCTAAGAGGAGAAATGTGAGTCTCAAATTCCTTGAGTTGGGATAGGAGGATTTTGCTGGGGAGGGTTAGCTGTATTGATTGGCATGTGCTTTCATACTCTGGGGAAAAGGCCTGAACATCATAAAATTAAAATAAAACACTAATTCTTATAATAATTTGGAAGCTTTCATATTTAGAAGGGAGACGCTACAGTCACACCCTCAACCACACTCCTCTCTCGCTATAGTGTACTAGGGCTTACATGATTTTTAAAATTCTCATGTGGGCCCTAATGCACTGTAGCGAAAGAGGAGTGTGGTTGGAGGTGTGGTTAGGGGGTAATGCCTCTAGCATTTTCCTATTTAGTAAGGGATTTTAAGATGACGTCAGCCTGCACTATTTTCAAAAAACTCACTGTATACACAGTTAAAAGCTAAGGAAAAAAGGGATTCGGATCCTCTCCACTACAAAAAAAAATAGTGGAGGGACCACTACATAATCACAGCCATTGATTATCTAGTTGATGGTTATGATTTTTTCTTTTAGTACAAATTAGGAATGAGTGCAATACACGGGGGTATAGTAAGTGTTAGATTTAGATTGTATCATAACCGCCTACTAAATAATCAACGCTTGAGATTAAAAGTAGTGGTCTCTTCACTACTTTTTTGTAGTGGAGAGGATCCAAATCCGGGGAAAAAAAGTATTTCTTGGCAGAAGAATTCGAGTTTCCCTCGTGTTAGAGTATAAAATTATGACTTTCCATCACAAATCCACAGCTAGATTTTTAATGCGGCAGAAGAAACTTAAAATAGAGAACAAACCCCATGGAAAATATCCTTCCAACTTTCTACTTCAACATTGATGAATCTATATACCAAAAAGACAATGTTCCCTAAATTCAACTAAAACAATAATTTGCTTCTAAAATAAATTAAAAAAAACAATAGAAAATGGAACTCTACCCCCTAAATTTATCGAAAAACCTAATCATTAATTTTTCGCCTTCACAACTATAGGACTCTTCACATGGTGCACCCCATCAGACCAAGTCAGCCTCCCGAACGCATACTCCGCCGTCAGACCCTTCTTCGCCTTCAGCACCACCTCAAACGTCTTCTCCTCTCCCACCTTACTAAACGCTAGCGCCGACGGCTCCACCGTTACCGTCACCCCTAACGGAGCGTTCACTCGCGCGTGGTACGTGCCAGGGGGCCCGACGTTCTTGACCGTCCTAGAGACGGATACTTGGCCGGAGAGGTTTGGGACCGTGATCGAAGGGTAGTTGAGGTCTTCGACCCGGAGAGGCTTCGACGGGCACGAGTAGGGCTCGACGCTGAAAGTCCTGATACGAGTCGAGTTGTAGCCGAGGGAGCATAGGAAGTTGAGGTAGTCGTTCGTGGCCAGGTCGTAGACTAGACCTGGGTCCATGGCTCGGTTAGGCGAGACTTGACCCGAACCGTAACTGAACGGGGTAGCCCTTCGGCTCGTTGCATTGGTTATGATTTGGCCGACGTTATCCCTGACTCTTGCTGCCAAAAAAAAAAAAAATGTAATGCAACTGAAAATTAAGCAACCCTTCTACTGATATCGATCGATATAAATTAGTATGCGATTCGATGCTGGTACCAGAAGTCATGATCGCGGATCTGATCGCGGCGGGGCTCCAGTCGGGGTGAAGGGCCTTGAGCAAACCGACGACCCCAGATACGTGGGGGCACGACATGGAGGTACCCGACTCCGAATTGTACTTGAGGGGTCGGGCATCGGTGTCGGTGGGCGATACGTACTCCGTCCACGAAGCGATGACGCTCACCCCTGGTGCCGTTATGTCCGGCTACAACCCACAAAAATATTATGATGTGAGTTTAAAATGCATGGGATGATGTAGCTAGGTCTAAGATTGTGAACCTTGAGGATCTCAGGGGTCAGGGTGTTCGGCCCCTGGGATGAGAATGCGGCCATGAACGGTGCTGGCTTGGCACCCACTTCTGTCTTGGCCCTCGTCATGTACCCATATGGAGACCTGCGCGAGGGGGAAAAAAAAAAGAAAAAAACCCCTCATATTATAAGGCAAATAAATTCTCCTATATTTAAAACATCGGTTTTTCTATAGAGTGCTCATTGGCACTCTATAAGAGAGGAGAAAGATAGAGAGAAATGAATGACATTTGACCCCTGTGCTAATATTTGTCCACCAGAAATGAATGACATTTGATTCCAAATATGTAGAAGAGATCGAGGCTGATTACTTGGTGTTGTTGACGTAGGAGAAAACTTGAACACCGTCGGAATAAGATACGTGCACAGCCGGAAGGACATGAGCATCGGCGATGAGCTCATCTCCGGTGCTCTCGTCGTTCGCCAGGACCATCCCGACTCCCCCGGCCTGCTTAACGGCGACCCCTTTGTCGACCCTCGCGCTGATTCCACGGAGGCACACAACAATCTTTCCCTTCACTTTTTCTGGGTCGAGATGTCCGATGAAGCACAGCTGACTGTTCGGAAGATGGAGGAGAAGAAAATTAAGATTAGTGTTTTCATTTTTATTTTTATTTTTTGAGAAAAATGGAATAATATATGTGAGGTAATTTTTTATTCGTACGAGGTATTGAGAGGCGCATCGGCTGATCTGGCATCTGAGGAGGTGATCATTGGGTAGAACCTGTTGCCGGGTAAAGAGCTAAGAGACATGCTCTGCCCCTAAAAACATTTTGAAAAAACGTAATTTTTTTACAATAAAATCATGAAAATGGCAATAATTAGAGAAAAAAAAGTTGTAGCTTGTAGGAAACTAACCAACCTTGTAGTGCTTCTTGTTTATAGAGAGGTAAGAAGAGAACTCCCTGTCCATCGTACTCGCCCCAACGGTTACCAACCACGGAGCGATGTTCGAGACCGAACCCGGATCGGGACCGGAGTTACCCGCCGACGCGACCACCGTTATCCCGTTCCTGACCGCGTGGAACGACGCGATGGCGATCCCGTCGCGGAAGTAGTCCGCTACGGGCCCCCCGATGGACGCCGACAGGACGTCGACCCCGTCGTGGATCGCCGCCTCGAACCCGGCCATGATGTCGGTGTCGTAGCATCCGCCGGCCGGCCAGCAGACCTTGTAGGCGGCGACGCGGGCCCTGGGGGACCCGCCCTTGGCCGTCCCGTTGCCGAAACCGTTGGTGCTGGCGCCTGGGACCGGACCGCCGCCGGCGGTGGAGAGGGTGTGGGTCCCGTGGCCCTCTATGTCACGCGGCGAGCTGAAGGTGGAGTTGATCTTTTCGCCGCCGGCGATGGCGCCCTTGTTGAAGTACCGGGCCCCGATGAGCTTCCTATTATAGGAAAATCGGACGGTTAGGTTCGGAGGGTTTCGGGTGTTCGGTGATTTGATCCAACGGTTGAGATGTATGGGACGGTTAGTTGACAGTTATTTCAGTTGCTCGGCGGTCACGTTTTTCCAATTTGGCCCATGTGATCCTTTAATTTCATGCGACTACGATAAGCGCAGTTTATCTTACAAAATCATTTCAATTTATTAAAAAAATATAATAGATTGAGTGCAATTTAAGGGGTACGTTGAGCGATAGATTTAGAAAACATCTTCTTAACCATCCATTAAATAATCAATAGTTGTTATCAAAGTAGTGATATCTACATTACTTTTTTGAATTGATGAAGAGGATCCAAGCCAGGAAGAAAAAACTGCAGAAAAATCTTTTAGGAAAGTTGGCCCAAATAAAATTATAAAAAAAAAGGAAAGAGGCGTGAATAGTTTAATGAAAAGGGTTATTTGCACCTTTTTTTTTTTTTGATTTTTTTGAACTTTTGGGGTTTTTATGGACACAAGAAACTTTGAAGTATCAAAGTCAAAAATGGCGTGAATTTTAGGATAGTTAAAAGTGCAAATAACTCTAATTTATACGTACCTGTTGCATGAGAATTTCTCTTCGGAGTCATTTTGGCATATGCCCTTCCATCTTGAAGGGATAAATCCCATACCATCATCCTTAAAGCTTTCAGATTCTGGCCACACACCTACAAACAACAAAAAACAATATGAAAATGTTTGACAAACTTTTTTTTTAAAACCCTTGAAAAAGTAGGCAAATAATAAGTTAGAAAGAGAATGAAAAAGATGGATTAGTAACATTTAGGTACCTAGAACTAAAATAATAATAATATTTGAAATTAAGTTCCTATATGCGGATAACGTGGCTATTTGTTTTCTTCAATGGTGAAAATTATGAGCTTCTAGATCATTATTCTGTTCTTTTCTACAAATAATGAGGTCCCCAATATGTTAGGGGCTATTAGTGTATGAAATTTGGTAAAAGATTAAAGCAAGTCAAGAGGTATAATTTGAATATACTGCTCTTAAAATATCATCCATATGTTATCTTCTAAGATATAGTCAACTTAGGTTAATTATTTGACCATAGATATCTATTCTAACATTAAAGTATGTGTCTATCAATAACAAATCAAAGTCAAGTTCTGTATCCAAACTTCGTTTGCACCAGACCACAAATCTATTTTCTAGAAACAATAATTTTATTGTTTATTTTCTCCAATGTACAGAAGAAAAGTAATCAAAATTTCAAGCTATTAAAATATCAAAAATTGATAAAAACATTTATTAAAAAAAAGACTTATTAGCTTGTTAAAACAAGGTACAATATAATCATTATCGTATCATCAAAGGTGATATATAAACTTACCAGTGTCTAGATTTCCAATGATCACATCCTCACCAAAATTAGCTTTCGTCCATAGAGATTTCTTGGGAACTTTTCCGTCCTTCTCAAGCCCAAGAAATTCCCATGAATGAGTTGTATGAAGCTTATATGCTCTGCTTGGAAATACGGAAACAACCCCTGGATGCTCTGCCATGGGGGGAAAAAATAACAAATCAAATTAAAAAAAAAGAATTATGTAATTTTTTTTCTGAATAATTATGAAACTTTAAACCCATTACATAATTCTTCAATATCACAATGTATGTAAAGTTCTAAATTAAGAAACTTAGTTGAAAGAACAGATATAAATCAGAATTATTTTCTTTTATGAAAATATAAAACTGTTAAATTATTCAATATGACAATGTTGTACGCAAAGTTTTAAGTGAGTAACTTACTTGAGATCTCCATTGCTTCATCCTCTTCAAGAATGGCAGCAAACCCATTAATGTATTTTGTATATGAGTAAAATATTGCATCTTTGGCCTTCTCTTTACTGAACGTTAATATAACATCAAAAAAAAAATTATATCACAAAATCATGTTTTTCCCCAACAAAAAATAAACAATATCTAAAATTATGTACCTTTTAAGGACTGATCCTAAGATTTCATGGTGAGTATTCGTAGCTTTCTCATCAGTAAGAGGAGAGATCTCATCTTTGCTATGCGAGTGCCCTCCCAAATACACAATATAAGGCTAAAAAATAACAGAAAAATAAAAAAATTTAACATAAATAACTTTCATATCAAATTCCCCCCCAAAAAAAGAGACAAGAACCAAATGCTTGCCTTTTTCGCTGCAAAAGTTGAAGAGAAAAATAGGAAGAAAGAGAGCAAGATAGTGAATGCAGAGCTTTTTCTCTCAATACTCATCTTTCTTTCTTTCTTTTTTTTTCTTTTCTTTTTCTCTCCTTTATCTCCGTTCTATTTTCTCTCTGTTTATATAGAGCCCTTCATGGGGAGATTTTTTAGTGAAGAAATTCTTCAGGGGTTGAAAACTTTAGTTGAGAGAATCAAGGAGTATAACTTTTTTTATATCGTACCTTAATAACAGATATAAATCAGTTAGTTAAATAAGGATAAGATTAATTAAATATAGTTGATTTTTCTCAAAAAAAAAAAAAATAAATAACTGTAGTTGATGTTCTTTAATGAATGCTTATTTAAGATGAATCCACGTGTTGTATGATTTTGTATGATTTGGTAAATTAAGGATTATGATTGTTGTACGTGCACATTAATTTGAGGTATTTTCAGCTAACCCTTGATTTGGTGGATAAAATCGGAAATGTAAATATTCATAACTCTAGGTTTTAATTTTAATGTGAAAATTAAGAGAAATTGAATAATCTTGAGGTAGTTTCAGGGTTTATATTTGTCATTAAATCTCAAATTTTATGATTTATCTTTTTCCCCTGCTTTTCGTTAGCCTCCTTTTTCTTTTGTTTTTTAAAGATCATAACCCCATTCTTTTATAACTAGAAAAACTAATGAATTTTAGAGAATATTTTTTTGTAGCTCAAAAAGATTAAATAGATTTTAGATATTAACTGTTTTGAACAAACTGTCGTTGCTGATTAGCTTTATAGTTTAGAAAGAAATTTGATTTGAGAAGGGAAACTAAAATAATTAGGAGGCATTTTGAAGTAAAATACTACAACTAATTTCTACTCAATTTAAAAGTTTATTAACATTGCTTTGTACTTGCCAAACTTAAAAATTAAAATGGATTTGGATCCTCTCTTCTATCAAAAAAAAAAAAAAAAAAAAAAAATTGAGAGACCTTTATATTAATCATAACCGTTGATTATATATAGCGTGTGATTACGATTCATTCTAAATCTGACACTTAATGGATATTTTTAGTAACTATCTGATAAAACAAGTTTATTATTTTATATAGCACAAATTAATAATAAATTGGGTGATTATGATCCATTCTAAATCTAATTTATATAGTTGCACCTGCATAATATGATCCAAATCTTTTGTTGAACTATATATACTCAAAATTCAGATTGTTGCAACATTTTAAATTGAGTAAAACATATGATCGTAGCCACTAAGATAGAATAAAAAAAATTGTTATTAGATTCATTGATAAATCATATAAAATATTGTTACGAAGTATTAATACAAAGTTACATCCATTGCACAAGAAGAAGGGGAAAAAAAAAATTCTTCAACTTCTTCTTCTTCTTCTTCTTCTTATTCCTCTTCTATTCAGAGGTGAAGGACTAGGCTTTGTTGATGGGCCATTCCAATTGGGCTAGACCCACACCTACGACTGAGCTTAGTTTGGTAGCTAAATAGGCCTTCGCATGCTAGCCTCCTTTACGGGCTTAAAAATGTCGTGGGCTTAAAAATGTCGTAGACTAAACTTAGTAGCCTGGTTCTTCAATTGATAATTGTCAAGTTGATTATGAATTGCCGAGTCACTTTCCTTCTTTAGCTTTATTAATCATGACATAAGCATAGATGATGTATTCATCCTTGATTTGATAATTAAGAAATCATTCATGAAAGTGAAATTAATCACATTTTGCACATTTTGAAGTCAAATTCATCTAAAACTTGAGCCTTAAGCTTGTGTTAATAGTTCGGGGACAAATGATCTTGACTCGTTTGCAGAATCTTCTATTCCATTAATTTTTATGTAAGCAGCTGTTCTCATTGCCTTTCAAGCTTGAAATATACTTTGGCACAAAGCACATCAACACATTTATCACCACAGCAAATCTCCTTCTATAGCTGGAGATATCATCAACGTACTGGTAGCGTCAGGATGAGACCCTACCGTCAAACCTCGTGAGTCGTGACCCTGTACCTGATCCCTGATGCTCAATCCTCAGCCCAATCAGCGCATACATGATATTATAGTTCAAATTAAAACACTTACTTTGTCCCTGTATTGGTGTGATTAGCACTTCAACATGGTTAGCACCTAGCACCCACCACTAAGGGTGAAAACGGCCCGCATACGGCTCAGACATGACACTTACCGTTGGCATCCGCTTTCCAATCACGGGTATGGATACGGACAAGGATACGTTTCGGTAAGTAAAATTCATAAGCATATCCGCTAAATTAGATACGGATACGAAAATGCATGCGGATACAAAACGGATATTGAAAAGCAATTAGTATCAAATTCATTACTCTTAAGGATTGAAATAAATTGAGTTATATGGTTAATATATATTCGGGTATTCCGCATACGCATCCCGGATGTTTCAGTGCATAACCATGTCCTCTCAGTTATAGATTAGAATAAATATATTCGTATTCTAATTAATACGGTTACGCATATATTTACAAATGCGGATACGGTTCTGCCAGACTTGCATAGTGCCAACGATCACATGGAAAACAATGCACGAAGTAAAATAAAGTTTTCTGTAAATTAAAAGGGCAGCCGCCATTAGATCGACTAAACTGGAACTAATACTAGTAGAAGGTTTCGGTAAAAGACAGCTCTAAATATCAATTAGTATATAAATAGCGTGTTTAAGAGACAATAGGATCTTTTCCTACCGTAGTAACTGACTAATTAGATAATCATTTGTCTCTACCTAGGTTTCCACGCATAATGTTAAGTAGGGACCAAAGTTTCCTACAATTGACTTCAAAAAAATTGATATCCCTAAAAAAAACCAAACCTTTTGCTTTCTAGGTGATAAAACTAATTTGTTCTTACTGCATCGTGAGATAACACCTACCCCAAACAAGAAGACATGCAGATCTCGATTTTGATCATTAAATATCGCGGATCCAATTATATTAGTGGAGCATGTCTGGATAATAATTAAACAAATTATGCTAGCAGAATGTTGTGTTATCTTCTATTAATCTTGGTATTCAAACTTTGAACGGTCTTCACGTCGGAAGTACCCTCCACAACTCCTTCTTTCTCGATCATCTTTCTCAAAACACCAACAAAACAATGCGGAACAAACGAAGAATAGATCCAAACTGAAAAAGAGAGATCTTTCCCTCCAACTGAAACCCTAATACGGACCTCCGAAAAATCTTACCCCACATGAAGGAAACGAGATCGACAAATAGGAAAACTTCCACCTTTATCACCAACTGAAGCCTTAGACGAACTTTCAAAGCGATCTACTCCTCCAATTAGCCCAAGCGTAGCCCAATCTCTGATACCAATTGTTATGCGTGGAAGCCAAAACAACCGATGTGCTTCAAGGAACCAAAACAAACGCCGAGAGAAGGCCAAACAAACCAAAGTAATGCCACAAACACAAACAACCAATTTTAACATGGTTCGGCAAGTTACCTACGTCCACGGGGCAAGAAGGGGGTGGGGATCATTCAAAAAAAAGAAGGGGGTGGGGTTTTCACTAATAGAGAAGAAGAGTACAAACTGAGATTACAAAACCATTCAAACCAACAAACTAATCTCTAATTCTCTCCAAATAAAACCCCTAACCAATAGCTCAGAAAATACCTCTTTTCTGTGCTCTAAATATCCCCACAACAAGCCTACTCAAAGCCAAAGAAACCCTAAAACGTGTGTTGGTATTTATACCAAACACAAATCCCAAACAGAACAGGAAACCAAAACAGCCCCGAACCCGACTCGCGGTCGACCGCGCCAAAGCTCGCGGTTGATCGGACAGAACGACAGAATCCAAAAAACCATTACAGGGGTTGGCGGTCGACCGGACCTAACGTCGCGGTCGACCGACCAGAACTCCAGAAACTACCATGTACTCGTGCACGTTTGCGGTCGACCGCGACGAACTCGGCGGTCGACCGGACAACGCTCAAAATGTTCCCAGCTTCAAATTTCCTGAACCTCGTCAACGTGTTCGCCGTTTCTACAGAGCATCCATCCAAAAGAGATTAAAGGGAGGGTTAAAATTAGCTATCTCGTGGCGAGGGATATTGTTCTGAAAAGATTTGTATGATAATATGGAGCCATGCATAAAAATTATAACAACATTGATTGTTGTGCGCGGCGGAAGCTTCTATGGTAACACACACAATAACTAGAACTAAACCACAAACAATATGCAAACCACAATCACAGCAAGAACAAACAATTTACGTGGTTCGGCAAGTTGCCTACGTCCACGGGGCAAGGAGGAGAAAGATTTTACTACTAGAAATCAAGGGAATACAAATAGGGTTACAAATCTCTCAGACCAAACCCTAAAACCAAACACTTGATCTCTCAAAGCTCTCCCACAATTGGATGCAATAAATCTCTCTTGGTGGCTGCTCAAAATCGTCCTTAGGATGCCCTAACAAAACATGTTTAGGGTATTTATAGATTACAAAACGAACCGGGTCAAAAACCTGAAGAAACTGATATCCGCTTCGTCGGGGG
>BQKN01000109.1:1763701-1815356 GCA_022839385.1 Asparagus kiusianus | reverse complement strand
ATATATATATATATATATATATATATTGAAACTACGATTAATATTGTGACTAATCAAATCTGACTTTGATACTAATTAATAAGAGCAAACTAGAAACACAAGTACTAAAGACCAAAGAGAAACAAAACATGCTTTTCATTTTTATTAAGTCACGCATGCTGTTTTTTTTTTTTTTTTTTTTTTTTGTTGTTGTAATTGCTAGGGAGGAATAATAAAGAGATATGGACTGTTGATCTGATGAGATGAACGCAACCGCAAAAATTAAGAGAATTAGGTGTTAATGATGGTAATAATTTAACCTAACCTAACATGTGTATAGGAGGAATTAGGTGTCAACTCACACTCTATTACTCTTTTAGATTGAGATTGGATTTTTGGAGGGTTGGTAATTGATAAGACGATCCACTAGCTAGTTGCCGCGCAGTGTGGTATAAATTTAAGACTGAAAAATATCACATGCATATATTAAAGAGTTTTAATTGGAAAAAAGAGGAAAAGGAAAAAAATTGCAATGTTAAGTGCGAAAATAATATATAAATGATCCCCTGTAATCATATAGAAAAGTGCATATGTTATATCTGTTGGATATTTTTGATCAAAACCGCTTTCTAAAAATGAGTTTTTAAACTATGTATTTATTAACTACTGATATTTTTTAGAAATCTTTAGTAGCGTAGTGAAAAGTTAAAGTTTTGATATCTCAAAGGTTCTGTGTTCGAGGCTTGCCAACGGCAAGCCGAGAATTGTTTTAATTTAATTAATTCATCATAAGTTCTAGTGAATCATGAGCTTGTGAGCCGGGGATCAGGGCTGAGGCGCTAAGTGGTGCTTTGTTAAGTGTACTTTGCATTTCTCACAACGGCATCGGGGCCTCGCGTTCGCATGACGGTGCAACCCTCGCATTCACAAGAGGGAACGCGACCATCATGTTGCACAGGATTGCAACCCTCGCGTTCAGACGTTACTATATGCAGCAGTTACATCATTTATGTTATTTGTCGTTACAAATATAATTGTTATAATTATCATTATATTTACAGCGGTCAAATTAAATGTAAGTGACCTTTGAGCTGGTCTTAGAGGCCTAAATATAGTACCTCTTGGGGAGCTCTTGGATACAAGAGATAAAAAAGAGATACGAAAAAACACATAAGTATTTTGTGCTGCTGCTAGAGAGGCTGAAGCGTGAAAGCTTTAGCCTTTGCCCGAAGGAACATAGATCTGAACCGAAAGGTTTTTACAGATTAAAAGATCTTTGTCTGAACCGAAAGGTTATTGAACCAAAAGGTTTTAACAGATCGAGGAGATCTCTGCCCGAACCGAAAAGTTATTAAACCGAAAGGTTTTAACAGACCGAGGAGATCTTTGCCTTGACCGAAAGGTCTTATAGATCGAGGAGATCTTGACAGTACTTGGTCGGTGCACACCAGTGTACTGTACTCTTGTTCCTGGAAACAGTTTGGCATTGGGATCATTATACCGAAGTAGACCAAATATTGCTTTAAGCACAGCGTTTCATAAACACACAACAGCTAAACTTGAAAAAGTTTTAAAATATAGCACTTCAGATTTCTAACATATTTATCTGTTTTATTCCAGATTTACCCACAGACGCAAAAAAAAATCATCAATCATTTGTGGATTACCTTGGATTTGATCCACACATCGATAATCACGGGCGAGCAGCACGACTACCAACATCCTGGAAATTTTACCTTTCTCTGGAACCAACATAATTCTTCTGGTTGATTTTGTCTAAAATTATGAAAATAGAATGAGGCAGTTTCAGGTTATATGCACAACATGCACGATACCGATGCCCTCCAAACTTCAGTGACTCTCCTCACACTTCACACCCTCCTATTACTCTTGCTCTTCTTTAAATTGATGACTCATTAAGGAAGCCTACACTTCTCTCTCTTATAGTATAGATTGGGCATGTTTAGTCCGCATCCTAAAAAATAGAAATGAAAATTAACCCTAAAAATCTAATTCGGTGCATTTTCGCGCATTTCCTAGAAGTTGTTTTTTCTGTTTGTTTCTCATGGAAATCATATAATGGAATAGTGTTTCTTCATTTTCTCTTGTTTGGTTCAAAAGATTACAAACAAGAAATTTTTCAATATCTTTTGATTTCCTCTATTTTCTTTACTTGGTAGGCAATAATAGACAATGGGTAATATTGTAAACCCTTAATCCTTCTCTCCAACTTCCCCTCTCGACATTATCCCCCAATATTTTATGCAAAAAAATTAGATTTTCAGTCAATTTCAGAGGTTTAAGTTTTGGAATTATATTTTTTAAAAAATCTATGTGGCAATTTCTATCCCATATCTCCTTAAAAAATAAAGACAAAACAAACACAAGAAAAAGAAATATATCAACTTCAAAATCCAATGTGGCCAACACCAATTTCCCAAGACTTTAATTTCCATGTTTTTTTTGACAAACCAAACATTGCCATAGTGTAAAAAAAAATAGAATGGTTATCATTATTCATGTTTTTCCTTGATCTCAATTTGAGAACATAAAGGACATAGACTTGACATTTTTCTTCTTTTGCACCAACTAAAATTCAATATTTCTCCTGAATATTTATTTTTCTTCATTTTGTCTTCAACTTTTGGACCCTGTTTCGCAAAATACCTGTGATTGCGGCGCTTCACGCGTCGTATCCCACAGCAAGCGTCGGTGACCGACAGAGTGACCGGCAACATCCCGTCATGGAGCGGGCCCGAGTAGGATGCACGAAGCGTCGGTGCGTAAAATTTTGACGCGTTAATCAAGCGGATCCGGTAACGGGTGTTACCCCCCCCCCCCCCCCCCCTGATTTTGATTTTAGACCCGTTGACGTTGACATTAATCCTTTTTCTAGATTTAATCTGCTTTTTTCGGCTTCTTCATTATAATTTTTTTTGTGGGCACTTAATTATTTAATTGCTTTGTGAGGGTTAGATCTGAGCTTAATAAAGGGCGATAATTGAGGTGAGAGAGAGGAGCGGCAAGACATGCTCCTCCCCATGTGACATGTTCTTCTTGTGTAGATGGCATTTGTCACCATACTAATAATCATATTGGTTGTGAAAAATAGAGGGTTGGTTTTACATGCAACCCACGAACAAATTTTCATTTGCATTTTCAATATAATAAGATTTGTATTTTGCATTTCAAAAATTGTTCGGATATGAATTTACAACTACATATAGTTCGTTCAAAGAACGACGCTTTCCATCAAATGTTCACGTTATTAATTTCATCATCAATTACAAGAACGACGCTTTCCATCAAATGTTCACGTTATTAATTTCATCATCAATTACATGTAAGATCGCTTTTGACGCTATTATTTTTATTTATTTTTTTTGTCTAGAAAATGTTATAAATCTACGAATTCATATTAAATATTAACTGCTTTTACGATTCTAGCTAATGTGACTATGTAAAATGTAATAGTTTAGACGCCTACAAAATATAAACATAATTAATTAGGTGCAAAGAATTTGACATTTCCAAATTTTTCTTATGGTTTTTTTTTTTTTTTTTTGTATTATGTAGAATAAAATGGCAATTTTTTGTTATGTAAACATAATAAAAATTTGCAAATGCCAAATCCTTCACAACTAATTAAATCAATTTCTTCAAAATATCAAGAGCAATTACAGGAGCTAGAAGTGAATAGTGATTAAGCTTTAGGTGAAGGTGATTGATTGTGACAAGGAATCTAATGGGGTGACCATTACCACTGATTTGTTGAGCTCAACAACTATTAATGAGCTATTCACATGGCAACTAAACAACAAACTCTCCTTTTGTGGGTACGAATTAATCAATCCCTGATGAAGCAATAAATAAAAATGAAAATGAAAATGAAATTTTGGATCTTTTGAGAACAAATGTTTTGAATCCTAAGTGGATTGGCAGCGGATCCCGAGGTACAATTCCAGCAAGGAGACATTAATTGATTAACTAATTTGTAATTAATCATGATTAGATCTTAACATGCATGAGAACAAATATAGATTTGATGAAGGGACAAAGAACAACAAATGAATGCACATGAATGAATTAGTGTGCAGTGTTCATCCATCAGCAGGTCTCAACATGCAACTAAGAAGGCACGCCAAAAGTCAAATACATATATATGGGGAATATATAATACCCTCTCCAAATTAAGATTTTATGTCATAGAATTAGTAGAAATAAACTGGGAAAATATATAAAACATTTTTTTGCAAGGAGTATACGCCAAAACTCAATTAAGTTGTAGCCGACAATTCAAACTAAGAAGGTAAATTTGTTTTCCATTTAATTTCTAGTAGTGCATAATGATATAAACTCAGCAAATGGAATACAAATAAAATAAGATTAAAAGTTTAATTGGGTGGCAATTGGCAATTGATATTTGTTAAGATGTAACTTTCCAAGGGATTGAACTTTTACGTTTTGGTGAAGTTAGTTAGAGGAAAATGCCAAAGGAGCTGTTGCTGATTGTAACTCCCCCCAACAACCAATTTTTCTTTGTCCCTTTATATATTATCGGTGGCACAAAAAGGTTATTGGTAATAGAAAATATTTTCTTCATTTTCTACGGAAATGGAATTAACGCCTAGGTTCGATCTAGTTAACATTTGATTTGGTTAGACTAGTTTGGATGTAATTGAGTCTAGTTAGTCAAGACAACGTAACAAAATTGCATTTTCCTAGTTCTGGGGTTATTTATACTTGCTAGCCTTATTAAATATAAAATTATAACTCTTGAATCTCATCCTACTGGAGTTTGGTGTAGTAGAATGGTCTTTTTACATGGTACTGATGTTAGGACATAGTTCGTATAATATTTCTTATTTGAGTAACAACAAACTCTCATTTGGTATTAATATTTATTTGAGATGTTGTAATACAGGTAAATACTGGTACATGATGTGTAAGAGGCGAAACAATACGAAAATCAGCTTAAAAGCTAATTCCAGCATCACTATCATCGGTGGTGTTGGTCTTGAGAGTGGAGACTCAAACCTAGAATCAAAATCAACAATTGCATGAAAATTCAAGACAGGTCATGGGTGTGGTCTGCGCCACACCATGGTGTGGCAGAATCTGCCCTGTCTGTCATGGGTGTGGTCTGCGCCACATCAGGTGTGGCAGAGTCTGCGCTGTCTGTCATGGGTGTGGTCTGCACCACACCAGGGTGTGCCAGACTCGTTTTAGAATCCTAATCTGGTTGGGATTGTGTTTTGTTATAAATAGAAACACGTCCCTTTAGGGTTTAAGAGAGAAAAAGAGCACAAAAAAAGAAAGTTTTGAGGGCTCTTTGAGGTTAGAAATCTTAGAGAGAGAGAGAGGCCAATTGCAAGCATTGTAATCTTCTTCAAACAATCAAAGAATTGTGTGGTGTGGCTCCCGAGGACGTAGGCATGTTGCCGAATCTCGTTAAATCTGGTGTGTTCTTTTTTGTTTACTTTCCTACAATTTTTTATCTTTGATTTGTGGTGAATTTCTTTCTTGCTCAACTCTCAAACACAAGATCCGGAAGGGTACGGATTTGATTTGATTATTTTAAATCCCCAATAACTGGTATCAGAGCTTCGTTCAGCAATTTGTGTAAAAGTCATGGCAGAGGAAAACAAATCAAAGATCGAGAAGTTTGACGGTTCAGATTTCGCCTACTGAAAGTCGTAGATGGAGGACTATCTGTACCAGAAGGACTTGTATCGCCCGTTGATGGGCATGCATGGAAAAGGGAAAGAAGAAGGAGGAGTCAGATGGTGATTGGGAGAACTGGATAGGAAGGCTCTAGGGCAAATCCGTTTGTCGCGCACCAAATCAGTAGCCTACAATATTCTGAAGGAGAAGACGACGGTGGGGCTTATGGAAGCGCTCACGAAGATGTACGAGCAACCGTCGGCAGCAAACAATGTGCATCTCGTTAAAACTCTTTTTAACCTCAAGATGACAGAAGGACGGTCCTTCACGATGTACCTCAGCGAGTTCAACACGATTGTTGATCAGCTTATCTCTGTGGACATCACGTTTGATGACGAAGTACAAGCCCTATTGATTCTATCACAGTTGCCGGATAGTTGGGCAGGTTGTGTGACGACAATCAGCAATTCGGCGGGGAAGGAGAAGTTGAAGCTGAGTGAGGTTGTTAACATGATTCTATCCGAGGAGGTTAGAAGAAAATCGTCCGAATCAGAAGGTTCAGGTTCAGCTCTAAACTTCGAGCAGAGAGGCAGAAGCCAAAAGAAAGGAAACCAGAACAGGAATCGGTCGAAATCAGTGAAGAATAGGCCAAACTCGAAGGTTAGGCCTATCAAAGGAAAATGTTAGAACTCCGGCCAAGAGGGTCATATATCTTCAGTCTGCAAAAGTCCAAAGAGGGATGCGGGTGAGCAAGAGGCTCATTTCGTGCAGGATATCTTGATCCTTGCTATGGATAGTGACTCGGATTCTTGGGTCATCGATTCAGGAGCCTCTTTCCACGTCACTGCTAATAGGAAACTCTTTCAGAATTATGTAGCAGGGGACTTTGGAAAAGTATATTTGGCGAATAACGAGCCCTGTAATATTGTTGGAAAGGGTGAAGTGCAGATTCAGATGAAGGGCTCTAAATGGACCTTGAAGAACGTGAGACACGTACCAAAGCTAAAGAGGAATCTTGTTTCGGTGGGACAGCTTGGAGCAGAAGGCTATATTTTGACATTCACAGGGGATTCGTGGAGAATCTCCAACGGTATGATGATAGTTGCTCGAGGCAACAAGTTAGGAACTCTCTACCTCACTTTACATGCGAGTGACACCCTCGCAATTGCAGCTGACAAAGAGAGTACAGATCTGTGGCACAACAGGCTAGGGCACATGAGCGAGAAGGGGATGAAGATTTTGCATTCACAAGAAAAGCTAACCGGGTTCGACACCGTGGAAGTCAGGGTTTGTGAAGACTGTATCTTTGGGAAGCAGAAAAGGGTTAGTTTTCAGAAGGGTGGAAGGCCACCTAAGGCTTAGAAGCTAGAGTTGATTCATACAGATGTATGGGGTCCAGCCAGTGTGTCTTCTTTTGGCGGTTAGAGATATTATGTCACCTTCATCGACGATCACTCGAGGAAGGTGTGGATCTACTTCATGAAGCACAAGTCAGAGATGTTTGGAATATTCAAGAAGTTGAAGGCCATGGTGGAGAACGAGACAGATCTAAAGGTGAAATGTCTGAGATCAGACAATGGTGAAGAATACGAGCTGGAGGAGTTCAAGAGATTCTGTGCTACTAATGGTATTCGCTTAGAGAGGACTACTCCAGGGACGCCGCAGCAGAACGGCATTGCGGAGAAAATGAACAGGACCTTGATAGAACGTGCCAGGAGCATGCGATTACATACAGGTCTACCTAAGACATTTTGGGCGGATGCGGTGCATACGACAGCCTACCTTATTGATCACGGGCCATCAGTTCCATTGGATTTTGGGATTCCAGAGAAGGTTTGGAGTGGAAAAAAGATAAATCTCTCACACTTACGGGTATTTGGTTGCGTGGCTTATGTTCATATCAATGACCACATCAGGGACAAGCTAGAAGCTAAGTCACAGAAGTGCACATTCATTAGATACGACATTGATGAGTTCGGGTATCGTCTTTAGGATGAGAAGAATAAGAAGATCATCAGAAACAGGGACGTGATATTCAATGAGGAGGTGATGTACAAGAACATGGAAAATGCTAAGGATAGCCAAAGCAGTGGGAGCAGCACTACGGATACAGGTGAATCCGAGTACATGGATTTAGAGGAACTTTCAGATAGGGGTGATGATGTTTGTTCTGATCAGAGAATGGAGAAGGCTCCAGGTGCAGAAGAAACTACCCAGGGCGTGGAGCTTAGGAGGTCATCCAGGGTACTCAAACCAAATCCCATATATCTTTTATCTCTTGCCTACCTATTATTGACAGATAGCGGTGAGCTGGAGTGCTATGAAGAGACAATGCAAGTGAGTGAATCTCAGTAGTGGGAGCATGCTATGCAGGAGGAGATGGATTCTCTACTCACTAATGAGACATGAGAGTTAGCCCAGCTACATACACAGAAGAAAGCCTTACATAACAAATGGGTCTACTGGGTCAAGCAGGAGAGTGATGGAAGCAAGAGATTCAAGGCCAGATTAGTAGTGAAGGGGTTTCAACAGCGGGAAGGAGTGGACTACACGGAGATATTTTCCCCTGTTATGAAACTCACAACCATTAGAGTAGTGTTGAGTTTGGTGGCTACAGAAGACCTCTTTCTTGAGCAGTTAGATGTGAAGACTGTATTTCTTCATGGTGACTTGGATGAAGAAATCTACATGAAGCAGGTTGTTGGCTTCATTGAAGAAGGAAAGGAAGAGATTGTGTGCAAGCTCAAGAAGATCTTATATGCTTTGAAACAGGCTCCGAGATAGTGGTATAAGAAGTTTGATAACTTCATGCAGAACAATGGCTACAAAAGATGCAATTCGGATCATTGCTGTTATTTCAAAAGGTTCGAGTTCAGCTTTATTATTTTGTTATTATATGTTGATGACATTTTGGTAGCAGGACCATGTTTAGAGGAGATAAACAGTTTAAAGAAGCAGCTAGCAAAGGAGTTTGCAATAAAGGACCTGGGTGCAGCAAAGCAGATTCTAGGGATGCGAATCAGTAGGGATGAAGCTGAAAGGATATTGAAATTGAGCCAACCTGAATACATTGAGAAGGTACTTCAGAGGTTCAACATGCATAATGCTAAAGTTGTTAGCACACCCATTGGAAGTCAGTTCAAGCTATCTGAGGAGCAATCACCTAAGACAGATGCAGATAGAGAGCATATGAGCAGGGTGCCATATTCTTCGGCCATTGGGAGTCTCATGTACGCGATGGTTTGCACAAGACCGGACATCACCCATGCAGTGCGAGTTGTGAGCAGATTTACAAGCAATCCAGGGAAATAGTATTGGGAGGTCGTGAAGTGGATAATGCGGTACTTGAGAGGGACAACAAATAAGCCATTATGTTTTAGGAGGAAGGAGTTGGTGCTGCAGGGATACGTGGATGCAGACTTCACCGGTGATCATGATACGAGGCGAAGCACCACGGAGTATGTTTATACCTTAGCGTCAACAACAGTGAGCTGGGTCTCACGTCTGCAGAAGATTGTGACTTTGTCTACAACCGATGCTGGGTATGTCACGGTGACTAAAGCAAGGAAGGAGATGATATGGTTGAATGGGTGCTTGGAAGAGTTAGATCTGAAGTAAGGGAGAGGAGTTCTTTATTGTGATAGCCAGAACGCTATACATCTTGCCAAGAATCCAGTATATCATGCCAAAATAAAGCACATCGACGTCAAATATCATTTTATACGCTCGCTAGTTGAAGACGGAAAGTTACATTTGATAAAGATTTTAGGGAGTCAAAATCCGACGAACATGTTGACAAAGACAGTCACTATTAAGAAACTAGAGTTGTGTGTAACTTCAGTTGCCCTTCACGAGTAGAAGACGAAGGCGGAGTCACACTACGAGGATCGGCGAGATCGCCGAGATATTGATGATTGAAGAATGGATTTTTCAAGTAGGAGAAGATGCTTGCGAAGAAGGCGGAGTTCGGGAGAGCTCATTGATGGTGGTTTAATCTCCAAGTGGGAGATTGTTGGTCTTGAGAGTGGGGACCCAAACCTAGAATCAAAATCAACAATTGCATAAAAATTCAAGACAGGCCATGGGTGTGGTCTGCGTCACACCAGGGTGTGGCAGAGTCTGCCCTATCTGCCATGGGTGTGGTCTGCGCCACACCAGGGTGTGGCAGACTCGTTTTAGAATCCTAATCTATTTGGGATTGTGTTTTATTATAAATAGAAACACGTCCCTTTAGGGTTTAAGAGAGAAAAAGAACACGAAAAAAGAGGGTTTTGAGGGCTCTTTGAGGTTAGAAATCTTAGAGAGAGAGAGGCCAATTGTAAGCATTGTAATCTTCTTCAAGTAATCAAAGAATTGTGTGGTGTGGCTCCCGAGGACGTAGGCACGTTGCCGAACCTCGTTAAATCTGATGTGTTCTTCCTTATTTATTTTCCTGTAAGTTTTTATCTTTGATTTGTGGTGAATTTTTTTCTTACTCAACTCTCAAACATAAGATCCGGAAGGGTACGGATTTGATTTGATTATTTCAAATCCCCAACAGGTGGTAGGTCTTTGACCATCGATGGTGAGCGATGATCATCGATGATACAATCACATATGAATGGTGCAAAAATCCAGAGACATGCATGAATACCATCAATGAGCTTCTCAACAATTAATGGTTTCTTGACACCATTGATGGTTAAGAGGCACCAGTGATGATAAAGGTGGCTGATTGCAAATTTAATGATTTAATTGCAGTCGTTCATTGTTTATATATTCTCCAACTTCTACCATATTTGGGATTTCTCTTTCCTGACCTAATTGTCATAGAAATATCATAGAGAGAGAGAGAGAGAGAGAGAGAGAGAGAGAGAGAGAGAGAGAGAGAGAGAGAGAGAGAGAAGAGGAGAAGTTCTAGGGTTTCATATTGAGAGACCTTAAAAAGAGTTTTTTTTTTTCATCGGAGCCTTGTTGAACTATCGCTCGTCGCACATATCATCTTCCGTTCGTTTCTTTGAGGTGGGTTTCCCTTAGATTGATTTTTTCCCCATTCTTCATTAAGCTTCGCTTATATCCTTTGAGGGACGATTTGTTTTATCGAAAGGTCTGTAAGATTGTCTCTTTATTACGAGTTTTCACTGTTTTGTGTTTTTTTACTTTAAACTTCTTTTAAGTATACTCAAGCCAGTTAAATTGAAGGATGTGGTCAACTAGGGCTAGGAATTACTTATTGTATGAGTTAGGTTAGATGAATGGTTTTGAGTAGACAACGATGTGTGGTCTTGTAAGTCTACTGAATCGAGTTTGTAATTCAGGTGAACTGGTTTTGAGGATTCTCTTTCGCGAGAAGGAAGAGTGGATGTAGGAGTATTTATCTGAACCACTATAAAATCTCGTGTTTCTTGGTTAGTTGCTTTTGGTGATTGTTATTTTATGTATCGCTATTATTTGATATTTTTCACTGTATATTCTGAATTTTAGCGAAAAATAGTAGCAATCGTATTCACCCCGTTCTAAGTCTCAGATCTAACAACTAAAACCCGTGGAACATGTTAAGAGTACAAAAATATATAACCCTAATTAATCTCCCATCGCAACTGGGCCGGGCTGTTGGTGCAAATTATGGGGCCGGTTAGTTTGGTCGTATTTTTTGAATTTGGTATTACAATGAAAATGTAAGTCTTAATGGTACGGATATGATGTCTTATGTACATGCTCAATTAAAGGGTAAAATAATTATTTACGCTTGTATACCATTAAATTATGGTTTTGAGATCATAATCAAAGTATCAAGAGGTGTGTACGTGTAACCTGATGGGTACAAGCTGTAGTTTGACAAAAAAATGTTGTTCAAAGATCCCAATATATGCTTTGAACTCACACACTTGGAACATGAGCCCCATGAATGATCATGATCATTGAAGATATATAAGATCAATTGAACTCAAAGCAATTGAGAAAGCAATATATTTAATTTCTCTTGATTAATTTCGTATGCAAGCCTTGCAAGTGACTCCACCCACCACCTTTGTAATAAAAACCCCAAGGATGGTGGTCATGTGGGACTAAAAAGAGAGGGGCTGCTTATAAACAGGGATCATGTGACAAGGACAGTGGCTCACGTGGACACGTGGACACCGCCCAAGAGTCATCAACATGCCACGTAGGATTAGTTATGCCATTATAATGTTTGATGGTTAATTAATTAATAATGTTGCTTTGTCTGAGTGCAACTTGGGACTTGGTCACTTGGGAGACTTTTATATGATGAAAAAAATATCTGATCATGTGTAGATTCTGTGCAGGTAACATGTTAGAGCATTAGCTTGCATCCATTGTTCCTCCCGGCCACTTTAAATAATTTCCAGCAATTTATTTTGGTAAAAAAAAAAATTTCATTTTTCTATCCTTAGCGAGTGATGAAATATTATGAAAATATGAAGGGATATAAGGAGACTTTTATTTAGTTTCTAGCAAACAAAATAAGCATTGTTTAGAAGTGACAGAGGACGTGCCGGGCGTTATCCGCTTCAGTGATGATTGATTATTCTTCTAGGGATTACCAAAAGTTCATCTCAGTGTGGCTCGAAAAATTTCTCATCCATTCTAAAAAAAATTTTATCTCGATCAGCATTAATTTTAATCGGTTTTTCTATAGAGTGTCCATGAACACTATATAAGAGAGGAGAGAGATAGAGAGAAATGAATAGCTCATGGCCCCCCTGATTTACATTAATTTCTGTGCATAATTCATTTCTCTCTATCTCTCTCCTCTCTTATAGAGTGCCCATGGGCACTCTATAGAAAAAACGTTTATCTACGGTTAAACTAAAGTAGGCTTAGAGCATTTCCACGAGTGATATTAGGTTTTCTCTATATTTGAGGAGCAAATCTCTCATCTTAGAAAATAAAAAATTGAGAGCCAAATAATGAGTAAGTGCTCCAACAATGTTTCCCAAATGGCTCCCTATGTCATGTTCTAGACTAAATATAGTGAATAGGAGGGGGGAAAGTTGCTCCAATAATGCTCCCTATGTTGAGACTAAATATAGGGAGTCACTTTGTTATCCTTGATTTGGAATACCAAATCATATTCTCTATATTTAGTCTCCTACATAGGGAGCCTGTTGGAGCAACTTTTCCACTGCTATCCCTTATATTTAGTCTAGGACATGAGATAGGGAAATTGTTGGAGATGCTATGAAATAGAGCCACTTTGAGGTTCCCTATGAAATGAGGCATGGAACGGAGCCACTACGAAGAAGTTCCGGGAGTTACGAAGGAAGCTTCGGACTCATGGGTTGAGAACGGGAGTTGAACTCTATGAGGTCGAATCTCCCGTTGTTCCTCAGTAGCTCAGTGGTAGAGCGGTCGGCTGTTAACTGACTGATCGTAGGTTCGAATCCTACTTGGGGAGATTTGATTGATTCTTAATTTCATTTTCATTAAAGAATGAAGAATTTCATTGAATTAAATTATGAAATTAAAGGGCTCGCTTTGACCGTTAGGGGTTCCTCCTAAAGATTTCATTTCAATTGGAATTTGGTTATTCACGATGTACGACGAGCCCTGTTAAGCATCCATGGCTGAATGGTTAAAGCGCCCAACTCATAATTGGCAAATTCGTAGGTTCAATTCCTGCTGGATGCACGCCAATGGGAACGTTCAATAAGTCTATTGGAATTGGCTCTGTATCAATGGAATCTCATCATCCATACATAACGAATTGGTATGGTATATTCATACCATAACATATGAACAGTAAGAACTAGAATTCTTATCGATACTGGAACTCATAGGGAAGAAAATGGATTTATGGATGGAATCAAATATGCAGTATTTACAGAAAAAAGTATTCGGTTATTGCGGAACAATCAATATACTTCTAATGTCGAATCAGGATCAACTAGGACTGAGAAAATGGGTCAGATTCTACAGGATCAACAAACCTATGGGACTTAAGGAATGATGGAAAGGAATAAAAAGAAAAGAGAGGGAAAGAAAATCGAAATGAAATAAAGAATAAAACAAAAAAAAAGTAGAAAATAGAAGAGCCCAGATTCCAAATGCTCTTAGCAATCAAGATTTTAAAGAGACTTTTTTTTTGTGTGTTCTATGGTACGTTTCTTGCCATAATATAAACAATTTTTTATTTTCCCTTTTGCCTCTTGGAGAACAGTGACCTAGTTGAACAACATTGTACTCGAAATTATGTTGTTTTGTACACTCTAGTTGTAAATACAATAAAAATTACATATAATTTATACTGCATGCAACATTTATTATATGAAATCAACCTCAGATTTATAGTTTAGATATTTGAATTTTATTGTAGAAAACGTATTTCCAAATCCAAATTTGATCTGTGATGTGTTATAAAAGTTACGAGTTTGCATTTATATTCAAAAAGTGCATTTTCAATTGCAAACAAGTTTCTATAGAGCTGCACTTGCAGAATAATCTACTTTTTTATTTAGAAACTCCTTGATGACGTCACCCTACTTTTTAAGGTTTTTGAAGTTAAGGCAAGGATTCCTAACATTTGTTGCGGGCCTCGCAAACAAACAAACAAACAAAATTTTTATAACTTTTGATATGCAAAATGTAAAATCAATTATCTTTTCTGATTAAATTGTTGCTTACTAAATGATGGAAATAGAAATTTAACAGCACCCAAATTGTTGCTTCCTCAATAATGAAAATAGAAATTTAACAACACCCATTGCTTACTAAACAATGGAAATTGAAATTTAATGGCAACATTTGCTGTTGGAGGTCTATTTTCCTAACAACCAAACAGATATTTGTAGCCACGCCTTTATACGGACCACTACAAAAGCCCAAAATTTGACGATTGATGCAAACGATTTGGGCCGAGGCCCTGCTCCTATGCCTCTTCTCGTTTTAAAGACTGTATTGAGGATTTCTCAATTGTTTTATTTTATCAAAGGCTCCGACATTACTGCAACGTAGATCTCATTAGCCTTGCGTTCACGTGATAAAACTCAGTTCAGGCTCAACTAACAAAGATCAATCCACCGTCCTTAAATAGTTTAATGTTCTTCGCTTTTCACCCACTTTCATTAGCAAAAAAAAAAAAAGAAAATAACAAAATACAACGTTAAATGGAACACCCTCTCCATTTTCAATCACTTCCCAACATTTCCAAACGAGAAAAGAGACACGAAAATATGGACTAAACCACGTGTTACTTAAACGTGTTTAGTAGTAATAATTCTCTAGTTAAAACCAACACCTATATCAAATACGTAACAGTTGCAATGCTTTACAAAATTCGTGGTGAAGAGTAGAGAGCAATAGTGGCATACCTAGAGTACAAATACACCACTAATTATCCCATTTTAATGAGAGATATTGAGACCATTTTCATTGAATTGGCCTTAACTCCCAATGCGCATAAGATTTTATTCGTACCTAACTTTCGAGAAAAAGAAAAGCGGTCTGGGGATCAACTTCTCACTGGCCCAAGCTTTTCGCTCTCAAATAAAGCGGAAACCAAATCTCTCCTCCGTTGAAAATTGTGTGCAGATTGGCAAAAACCATCTTCGCTGATATTCGATGCGTTGAAGAGGCCTCCATAGCAAATATTATGTCCCACACGGAACTATTTAGCCATAATTATCAGCATACAAAAATAATGAATTTAAAAGCAACAAGACATGATAACTCAGCGAATACATATATCATTAAAACATAGAAAGCACTCCCATGACATAGAGATCATTCACTCATGATTAACAGAAGTTTCACGGACATGGGATTATTATCCAAACAACTCTGAAGAACCACGCAGCTACATGTTCTCATATCTGAATGCAGTGCACCTGATATACACAGAACAACAAAAACTGTCATGAGGAAGCAGATATCACTAGTTTCACACAAAATGAGCGAAAAAAGTAAAAACAGAACAACAAGACTCATTTATACAAAACATAGGAAGGCACGAGCAAAACTTGGAAAGATGGGCAGCAAATGTCAGATTAGCAAACAACAAAGCAACTGGTGCAACGTTCAGATCAACTCACTAATTCACTGCGGAACCTCGCAAACGTCATACCACATGGGAAGTTAACCAGCTTGCTAATAAACACCCTACTTTGAAATAGCATTCATATTCATATAGAAATATCCAACTACACTCAAATTTTGTCGATAAAAATAACAATGTCAGTGTCTACCACAAAAATATCGAAGAATGAAAGAGATTTTATCAGTAGAATTTGGTTAGTGGTAAGCATAACAAAACATAGGAAGACACAGAAAACACAAGCACATCAGCAAGCACAAGCGAAACCTTTGTGGCTCTCACTCTGCAAGCACATGAACTTCCATACATATAACAATTTAATGTGAATCATTATCTAGAATAAGAAAACCTTTAACTGTATACAGACTATTCAAATAAAAACAAAATATGTTGCAATTACAGTTGAAGTGAGCTTTGCCATCTGTATAAGGTTCGTCCTTCAATTTTTCTGAATCAGGTTTCACGTGCTACTAGTATCTTCCCTATAGAAGTGAGTGCTTGAGTTTTTCTGAAATACACTCCATAAGCTAACGTCTTCCCCGAAAATGTTATTAAGAAAGAAGTCAGACTTCGTGAAAATCTATTGTTCCACTATCTGTGTACAAATAACATTCTACAGGCTTTGATCCTTGATCAGCTTGGCAGGCTTTTCCCTTCTGATTTCTCATCAACTATGTCCAAATGAAGAAACAACAGCAATTGATAACTGTATATCATACATCTCGGGAAAAAATTAATTGCCTATCATTTATCTAAAAGTGCAGCAACCTAGATGCTGGTGTCGGCTGCTATGAGTCAAATAGAACTACCGATATCAGTCACAGACATCACCCTAACTTCCTCATGCTATTCCTCACTCTCTCATGTCATATATTTGTATCTCACCTTCAGACAAATGCTTTGACCAATTAAGGCATAAAGGCTAAGGCCTTTCCCGTCAAAAAGAACAGAAAGATAGTGCACCAACATACCACCGTGTAATTTGCTTTATTGCTGGTATACCATTCAGAACATGGACCTGCTAATTGTGGTTATATTAGTACAACATTGATTAGCAAATTTCTTTGGTGGTATAACAGAAGTTGGACAGGTGCCCAATCTACACCTGCATACCAGCCACGTCAATGATATTTAGGAGTATATGATATATGACATAAGTTAGAAAGGTAATTGATTTTGCAGAAATAATTAAATCATGCCCACAGAATTTGACATGGAAATAATACTTTGTTGTTAAAAGAAGTGCCTTTCTTATGATATGTTAAGGAGAGAGTTAATGTAACATTGTAACATGATATCATCCATGAGATAATGTTCCTTGCTCATGGATCTCTACTACTAGGAGAATGCTACACTTCTTCCCTTGCAATTCGAAACATAAAGGCAAAAACATTTTTGATCTATTGTGCTGTCAGAAAGGAATATGGGCAGTTATTTTCCTTCTTAAAGAGAACTAGAAAAGAGGACACATCTATGAGTACAAGCTTGCAAATAACAACCCGATGAGCCGTAACTACTATTCCCCAAATCATGCAAAACCACACTGAGCACAGCCTAGAAAGGCCCTCTAGATGCAGTTCAAGTTCAGCTTGGTTCTAGGTAATAACATGCTAGCACCCGATAACGTGAAAGGCCAATCATTCAAACTTTATGCAAATGCTCTTCAAAATTTAATAGAAGTTTCACTAACGTCTTCCGGTCATATCTTGTTAGCATCATACAGGTTATGGATGAGCAAGTAATCTATAGATTCTACACAGTCATTAGATGTTTATCATCCTGTATGGGACTAAACTATGTCTCACATATAATCTTATGAAAATGCTCAAGGGCAGATTCTGGATTTTAGTATATCAGTTAATTACTCAATTGAATCCTTGCTTAAGCATGTGCTAGTGTGATGTTGTATATTGATGAATATTTGTATTATCTTTAACGGTTCATAGAGGTTCCACGGAGGCATCGCAAAGTGGATTTGGATCATTTCTCTGGTTTATTGTGACTGGTGAACTTATGCATTATGCTTTTCATCAGAAGTTTATCTTATACAGTGCCACAACCACCATAGACCCCATGGGGCCTTGACCACCCCTTAAAAGAAGGGGTTACATACACACACGCCCTTATATATGTGTATTTTCAGAACTACCTCTTAAGTTTCAATATGCATAAAACTGCCCACTTTAGAAAAAAGCTCCAAATCAACAAATCATCAATTGGATATAGTAAGAAACATTTGATAATTTTATTGATAATTTTCTTGATATTTTTATGCTGTAGTTATAAGTTAGCCTATCGAAGTTAATGATTTGTTGCATCGGGGTATTTTAAACAAGGTTGTAATTTGGGAATAGTTAAATCAAATACTGAGATTGTAGGATAGTCTTGCAAATGTTCATGATTAAGGAATAGATCGTGAGTCATTTGGATTTCTCGCAAACTCCCCTCATCTGCCCTAATCTGCAAAGACCCAACTTTGTTTACTGTAGCCTAATCCCCAAAGACTCAACTATCTAGATCTCATTCCCATGCGTTCCTTGTGGCCTATCTGACTACTTTTCCTTCGTCTCTAGCGTTCATCCTCAACCAAATGTCATCCTAGTTCATTTTCCACCTATTCTCTCTAATTTAGTTTGGACCTCCCTTACCGAAGTTTTTGGCTCCGCCACTGATCTTATTATATATCTCTCTCTGTGTGTGTGAGAGAGAGAGAGAGAATTTTTTTATGATCGATTATATCATTTTATATGAACTGCCCAGATTTGACTGTGTTTGGACATAACATTCAAATATAAGTCCATACTTTATTTTTGGTGACAATCACATCTTTTTCATATAGCCTTATGTTGACTCACTGAGATGCACATGCAGTTGAGTTTCATTATTGGTTGCCTTTGGCATGTTACTATGAGTTATATGGTTATACGAACCTTGTTTATTTATAAAAAGTATATGCATCTCAACTTAGTATACCGGCATACTAAAAGATAAGTTATATAGAACGGGTTCAATGTGACTCTATGATGTTTATTTTGAATAATTTTTCAAAACAGGCCGATTTAGCTTTTTATTTTTCAAAATCGACCGTTTTTTTATTTATTTATCAAAATCGACCCGGTTTTATGATTAGCAGGTTAATCACTATCCTAAATAGTCGGGGTTGCCAACCCCGACTATTTAGGAGGGTGTTAAACCCTAATTAAAGACCTTAAACCCTAAAAATTAATGTCCTAAATAGTCGGGGTTGGCAACCCCGACTATTTAGGATAGTGATTAGCCTGCTAATCACAAAACCGGGTCGATTTTGATAAATAAATAAAAAAACGGTCGATTTTGAAAAATAAAAAACTAAATCAGCCTATTTTGAAAAATTGTTCGTTTATTTTAGCTCTATGAGCCCAAATTCTAGGTCTCAATATCCTCGTACAATAGGATTAATAAAAGTGGGGTACCATGTCAAATAAAATGTTAACCGCGTTGAGATGAGACCTACTTATTTTCCAATTGCACAAAATATTGTTTTGACTAGTTGCACAAAATATGGTAAAGATTAATTGATAATATTTCTCTTGCATATAAACCAGTTGGCATTACTTATGATGATTTATGTATCTAGTTTTTGTTAAACCAATGCATAATGTATAAATTCATTCACTTACTGAGCTGTAAACTCATGGTATTCACCTTTTTCCAAAAACTCAGGTTCTGGTGGAGTTGGAAAGCCGCACAGTTCTAGGGAAGAATTGAGGAAATTGATTGATCTTCAGCATATTGTTAGTTCTAGGTGAAGGTTGAGTAAATAATTTGATAATTAGTTAAATCTCTGGAAGATTAAGTTGTAATAACCTTTTCTCTTTTAGGCTGAAATTTCTAGTTGGGATTCTTTACAACATTTAATTGGATAAATGTTGACCTTTGGTTATGAAGGATAATTGTTATTGAATTTGATTTATAGATGATTAGAAATATTTGGTGGTTATTTGATAAATACATATTTTGAAAAAAATTATTAGCAGCTTAGCCTGATTTTCAAATTAGTCTGAAGTCCAGAAATTGGGTCGTGACAGGATACTAACCTATAACCTACATATACTGGTATATTAACTTGAGATGCATATATACTATCTATAAATATACAAGATTCATTTAACCAAATAACTTGTAGACTTGTAGTAATATGTCAGCCAACCAATAACGGAACTCAATTGCATATGCATCTCAACCTCATGCTATAGGAAGAAAATGTGATTGTCACCAAAACTAAAATATGAACCTATACTTGAATATTGTGTCCAACCACAAATTAATAATTGATGCTTGAGCAAATCATATAAGGTGATATAATTGATCATAGAACAAATTCACACATAAGATAAGTTTTAGATGAAACGCTACACCACACACAATGCATAAATTCAACACTTGGAATAAACCCAAAAGACAATCCAAATTTTAGTCACAACTCCTCTGCAGAACCTCTAGGAACCCTTAAAAAAAATTTCGTCATATGCATTAATATACTAAAATCTTACTCCACTATGTATCAAATTATACATCATTTAACATAACGTACTAGTTGCCAAGCTGCTTATTCAGTCATACAAAAAAATCCAACCCATAGAGTCCTATAGAAATACAAACTTGTATACATTCATATTCATTATGCCAAGAATTTAGAGTCCATGAGTGATGATCTTAATAGTCGTAGGCTTATAGCAATGTGTTTCAAGTTTCAACCTCAACTATAACTGTAATACAAGACCTAAGTAGCTAGGCGGAAAACATGGAGATCAAGCAACACTGATACAATAACTGATCAATTTATAAACAAATTTACCCTATCAAGTTGATTGATTGCCACTCTTTTCAAAGAATAAATATCAATAGCACATGAATGAAACCGAAGTTGAATTAGTCGACTGAATCCTTGCTCCAAAACTAATGAACTCTGATAAAAATACTGCTCTTTGAAAGCCCTTCCAATCTTCCTCTGTAGCTGCAAGGGTTTTCTAATTTCTTTTGCCTACTAAATTAGAAATGCATGTGACTAGGATTGAGTTTTATTAGTTCTCAGTTTCAAATAAAACAAATGTCCAATTACGACATCCCGTTAACCACTTATATTAGACATCTTACTATAGTTACTATTTTCTCCTTACATAGAAGTCCTCTATAAGTAAGTATTTAAAATAACTAAATAGATACTTTGAATAATTACTAAATAATTCTAACATATTAACTTATTATCAAGTGTTAGGATCATTACAAACAATCCCCTTAATAAAAATTTTATCCACAAATACTTGAGTCATTAAGTTCCTTTAACCGCCTTCAACCAATTTTTGAATATATATACTAGTATAATTATCATCACTATTTATTAAACCTCCTCTTCCAATTTAACAAAAACAATTTAATATTAGCTAACTCAATTGTTTGGATAATTTCTAAGTAACATTTTTTTAAAATCATAGATTATACCCATTGAAAATTTGGATATTACAGATGAACCTTTCGGGCAACATGCTCACACTTTCTCCGAGGCCGGTAAAATGATTTCTTTACTTGCTATTTCAATAAGATAATCATACTTTTTGAATTCTAGTCCAACAAACACTTCCAAATCCATTAAAACTCATATTAACACAGAGATACAATCAACCACATCATGCCAATAAGCAACTTCCTTGAACAATCTACTACACAAGAAAAACAAGAAAAATAACCCCACAAAGTTAAGTCCAGCCAAATTCCAGTCTAAAATTGAGAAATAAAAATCAACGAACCTACTTCCAATACCTCAATCAACTCCAATGACACAACTCCATCTAAACAGAAAGGATAGTAGAGCTAACCCTCTGTCATCGTCAATTGTAGTAAAGCCCAAGTCCCATGCCATCATGAATTTCATAGAGCAATATGAGCCTTGTAGATATTAGATACTATACCACTTCTGGATCCGGATATTCTCACCCCTTTGCCCATTTGAGCCGCCTTCGAATAATGTCCTCCTTGTTGCTCTCACCCGTACCTTCTACCCCAATCGACTGTTTAGAAGTCCATGGTATCCAGTTCATGGGTAGGTTTATATTTATTTTTATAGTAAGTGGTATCTTTTTTCCAATGATGTAAAAAATTGTGGTAGTTTTTCTTTAAAAATTAGTTTATGATTTTTTTTCACGACTCTAATAAGTCATGGTAATTTTGTGAAACTAACTCGTTAAAGCTCTTTCAAATAAAAAACAGAGATGCACGCAATCTACTACATCATGACAATATACAACTAAATTGAGTAATTTTGTGAAACTAACTCGTTATAAGGTGAGCCTCGCGCTCAATTTAAAGGAACCTCGTGTTCGTTCTCATGTGAGCCTCGCGCTCAACTCAGGTGAGCCTCGCGCTCAATTTAAACGAACCTCGCGTTCGTTCTCATGTGAGCCTCGCGCTCAACTCAGGTGAGCCTCGCGCTCAATTTAACGAACTTCGTGTTCGTTCTCAGGTGAGCCTCGCGCTCAACTCAGGTGAGCCCTGCGCTCAATTCTAAAAACGAACTTAGCGTTCGTTCTCAGGTGAGCCTCGCGCTCAATTTAAGTTGAGCCTCGCGCTCAGTTCTCAGGTGAGCCTCGCGCTCAATCTAAGTCGAGCCTCGTGCTCAGTTCTCAGGTGAGCCTCGCGCTCAGTTCTAAGGTGAGTCTCGCGCTCAATTTAAGTCGAACCTCGCGTTCGTTCTCAAATCGAACCTCGCGTTCAAATTTTAAACGAACCTCGCGTTCGTTCTGTGTTCATTTTTAACGAACCTTGCGTTTGTTCTCAAGTTGAACCCTGCGTTCATTTTCAGACGAACCTCGCGTTCGTGCTTAAGTGAGTCTTGTACTCAATACAGTCGAACCTTGCGTTCGAAGTCAAGCGAACTTCGTGTTCACTATGGTTAAGCCTCGGCTTTTTATTGGTCCACTTTGGTATACTTAATTTATTAAGTTATGGGCCCTAATTAAGCTATAAGACCCTAATTAAGTTTTTAGAAATTCAGTTGATTTAAATTAAAATCTTTTAATTTAAATCTAATTTGGTAGCTAATCAGTTATTTAATTCAAATATTATGACACTAAGGTATTAAGGTTGTCTCTCACTCTAATTGTTAAACTAAAACAAGAAGTTGCCAAAGTAACCTCTCTTGTGTAGATTGTTCATGAGGAATGTGAGATGTTTGTGTATGCTTTCGTGTAAATATTTAATCGACCCAAAGAAAGGTTAATATTTATTTAGACTGTATACACATCTGCGATGATAAACGTGTGATAATTATAAGGTTTACATGTGAATAATGAATCGATCCAAAGATAGTTTCATTATTTGACATGAGTTATTGTCAATGTTTGATCATTGCAACAAGGTATCACTTACAAGTTAATATTACTGTCCAAAGACTTGATATTAATGTTGTGCCAGATATCTTGAGATGGAATTTGTCATTATTTGAATTTTATTGATTACTAAATATGGTTATTGATGTGAGCATTTTTGTTTTATTTCAGCTAATGCATCTGCTGCAACAATTTCTGCTAACATCAATTCAATTCTCATGCTAAATGGGACAAACTTTAAGGTTTGGAAAGAAAACATATTAATTGTTCTTGGCTGCATGGATCTAGACCTTGCATTAAGAATTGTGCGGATAGCACTCTTGATGTAAAGAAGGAATATGAGAAGTGGGAGCGTTCAAATCGCATGAGTCTTATGATCATTAAGCGCGGCGTTCCAGAAGCCTTCAGGGGCATAGAATCCGAATGGATTACTAAGGCTAAAGATTTCCTTGCCGAAATTAAGAAGCGTTTTGCGAAAAATGATAAGGTAGAAACAAACACGCTTTTAGCTCGCTCGATTTCGATGAAGTATAAGGGCAAAGGAAATATCAGGGAGTACATTATGGAAATATCTCATATTGCTTCAAAGCTTAAGGCACTTAAACTTGATCTTTGTGATGAGTTATTAGTACATCTGGTTCTACTGTCTCTTCCTGCACAATTCAATCAGTTTAAGGTCAGTTATAACTGCCAAAAGGAGAAATAAACTCTAAATGAGCTCATTTCATACTGTGTGCAAGAAGAAGACAGGTTGAAGCAAGATAAGACAGAAAATGCTCATTTGGCCTATGCCTCTAAGGATAAGGACAAGAAAATGAAGAATGATAAAGAAGCTGCTAAGGGTCCAGTTCAGAAGAAACAACATAAGCATAATGAGGGTTGTTTCTTCTGTAACAAGCCTGGACATGTAAAAAATGACTGTACAAAATATCACGCTTGGCGTGATAATAAGGGTATATTCCTTTCTTTGGTCTGTTCTGAGGTTAATTTAGCTTCAGTACCTAGAAATACTTGGTGGTTAAACTCTGGTGCTACTATTCACATAAATGTTTCTATGCAGGGTTGCCTGAGCTATCGAAAGCCAAGTGATGTTGAAAGACACATCTTTGTGGGCGACGGTCAATCGGTAGATGTGAAAGCAATTGGGCATTTTAGGTTGCTATTAGGAACTGGTTCTTATTTGGACTTAAAAGATACTTTTGTAGTACCATCTTTTAGACGGAATTTGATTTCAGTTTCTGTATTGGACAAATCAGGTTATGCTTGTTCATTTGGAAACAATCAATTCAGTTTATCTTTTAATTCAAATGTTGTGGGAACCGGTTATTTGAGTACTTATGACAACCTATATTTGCTTGATACAATTGTTTCTTATAATGAAACCTTGCATACGGAATCGCGTGGTACTAAGCGTAAATTAAATAAGGAAAATTTAGCATCATTGTGGCATAAGCGCTTGGGTCATATCTCAAAAGGTAGAGTTGAGTGTCTTGTGTCTGATGGCATTTTGGATTCCCTTGATTTTTCGGACTTCGACGTATGTGTTGAATGTATCAAGGAAAAATAGACCAAAGTTAAGAGATTAGGTGCCAACAGATCTTCGGATATCTTAGAATTGATACATACGGATATTTATGGGCCATTCCCTACGGAATCCTGGAACGGTCAATAATATTTTATATCATTCATAGACGATTACTCACGTTATGGGTACCTATATCTCATTCATCAAAAATCTGAGTCTCTGGACATGTTCAAAGCCTATAAAGCTGAAGTTGAGAATCAACTCAACAGAAGAATTAAAACCGTTAGATCTGATCGTGATGGTGAGTGCTACGGCAAATATGATGGTTCAGGTGAACAACGTCCAGGACCATTTGCTAGATGAGAGGCACTAGAGGCACACTCTCCACCACACCTCCAACCACACTTCCCCTCCTGCTACAGTGCACCGTGGCCCACTTAAGATTTAAATTTTAAATCTCAAGTGGCCTCCGGTGCACTATAGCAGGAGGGAAGGTGTGGTTAGAAGTGTGGTGGAGAGTGTGCATCTATCATTTCTCTTGCTAGATACCTAGAGTAATGCGGTATCGTCCCACAGTACACTATGCCAGGTTCACCTAGCATGAATGGTGTAGCTGAAAGACGAAACACGACTCTTAAGGATATGGTAAGAAGTATGATTGCTCATTCTTCTTTACCAGAGTCACTCTGGGGAGAAGCACTTAAGACAGCAGCTTACATTCTGAATAGAGTACCAAGTAAAGCAGTTGCTAAAACACCTTATGAGCTTTGGACTGGTCAAAAACCCAGTTTAAAGCATTTACATATTTGGGGATGTCCAGCTAAGACAAGACCTTATAGGCCAAATGAAAAGAAATTGGACTCCAAAACAGTTAGCAGCTACTTTATTGGGTACTCTGAACGTTCTAGGAGCTATAAGTTTTATGATCCCACACTAAGGAATATTTTTAAGACGGGAACAACAACATTCTTTGAGGATGTTGAGTTTGGAGGGAGAAATAAAGTTAGAGACACTGTTTTCGAGGAGGAATTGGCTTCAGACCCAATCCATTCAGTTACTTTTGACAATATTCAGATTCCTATACCTGTTGCTCAAGAAGTAAATCTAGAACATCAAGATGACAATGTTGAACAACTCTCTGTTCCAGAAAAACAAACTCAACAGCCTCAAGAATCAGTGTCATTAAGGAGATCCACGAGAGAAAGGAGAAATGCTATTCCGAATGATTATATTGTATTTCTCCAAGAACATGAGGAAAGTAGTGGAATGTTGAAAGATGATCCAATCAACTTCCTTCAGGCCATGAAAAGCTCTAACTCTAAACAGTGGATTGATGCCATGAATGAAGAGTACAAGTTTATGCAAGATAGTAAGGTTTGGGAACTTGCCCCGTTACCAGAAGGTGCAAAACCAATTGGTTGTAAATGGATTTTTAAAACCAAACGGGATGCAAACGGTAATGTGGAGAGGTGTAAGGCACGTCTTGTGGCTAAAGGCTATACTCAAAAGGAAGACATTGATTATACAGAGACTCTCTCCGGTTTCATCGAAAGACTCATTCAGAACAATCATGACACTTGTTGCTCATTATGATCTTGAGTTACATCAGATGGATGTTAAGACTGTATTTCTCAATGGCGACATTGATGAGATGATTTATATGGTGCAATCAAAAAACTTTGTGTCGGGAGACCCAAAGAATATGATTTGTAAATTAAGAAAATCCATCTATGGACTCAAGTAAGCTCCTCGTCAATGGTATCACAAGTTTCAACAAATAATTATCTCGTTCGGTTTTGAGATGAACATTGTTGATGACTGTGTATATCACAAGTTCAGTGGGAGTAAGTATATCTTTTTGGTTCTGTATGTCGATGACATATTGCTTGCCACTAATGATATAGGCATGTTGCACGAAACCAAGAGATTTCTATCAAAGAATTTTGAGATGAAAGATCTTAGGGACGCCTCTTTTATATTAGGGATCCAGATACATCAAAATCGCTCTCGGGGTATTCTTGGATTATCACAAAAGAGCTATATCAATAAGGTACTTAAAAGGTTTAGCATGCAAGATTGCAGACCAGGAGATACCCCCTGTTGCTAAAGGAGATAAGTTTAGTCTCAATCAGTGCCCTAAAGATAACCTTAAAATTCAGGAAATGCAGAAGATTCCTTATGCTTCGGTTGTAGAAAGTCTAATGTATACTCAGGTATGTACGCGTTCGGATATTGCGTACATTGTTGGGATGTTAGGCAGATACTTAAGCAACCCTGGTATGGATCATTGGATAGCAGTCAAAAGGGTTATGAGGTATCTTCAGAAAACAAAAGGTTACATGCTCACATACAGAAAATCAGAAAAGTTAGGAGGTCATTGGGTATTTGGATTCTGATTTTGCTGGATGCCAAGATAGCAGAAAGTCTACATCATGTTACATTTATATGTTAGCAGGAGCTATATCATGAAAAAATATCAAATAGACACTAGTAGCTTCCTCCACTATGGCAGCAGAATTTGTAGCTTGCTATGAGGCATTCAATCAGGGAATATGGCTGCGAAATTGTCACGGGACTGCACATTTTGAAAAATATTGAAAGACCACTAAGGTTATATTATGATAATAAATCTGCAGTAATATATTCCAATAACAACAGGAGCTCAATTAAGTCAAAACATATTGACATTAAGTTCCTGATTGTGAAAGAAAGGATACAGAGTGGATAAATATCCATAGAACACATTGGGACAAACTCCATGATAGCTGATCATCTTACTAAGGGATTGCCACCCAAGGTCTTTCATGAGCATACTGCTCATATGGGTGTGGTAATATTTGAGGATATTATGATTTAATGGGAGTTTGTAATTGTGGTGCTTTATGTTTTTTGGTTGTATTGTCTGATCAGAATAAAATATTCAGTTAAGACACTGTTACATTATGTTTGGTTTTGACCTCACTAAAGGAGGACCAGTTAAAAATAGACATGTACTGATCACATTGCATGTAATTTTCATGCTGCACATTCATGATTGATCTATATCGTTTGATTGTATTGGTATATGTGACCATTGATGGGTCAAGTCACGATAAATGTGACGAAGGCCGCTTTGATCCTATATTGATATAGTCAATGGACGAGATTGTTCGGAAATACCTTTTCAGCGATAGCAATTTTAAGCTCATAAGGTTATACACAATTTAAAGGAATCATATGGTGCCCAAGTGAGAGATTGTTGGATTTAATCTAATAAATCTATTAATCATATGGTGCCCAAGTGGAAGATTGTTGGATTTAATCTAATAAATCTATTAATCATATGGCGCCCAAGTGGGAGATTGTTGGATTTAATCTAATAAATCTATTTGTGGACACATGATTAATCAATGTGTATTGTTATCTTTCAGGATAACCCACTAAAGTAATCAATTAATTTGGGTTAATGGGTATTTAAATAAGTCATGGGGTTATATGTGCAGATATCGGGTTGTAATTGTGATTTGTTGAGGGGCCAAATTGTAAAATTACAACACCTATAAATAAGGATTTATGGTCCCTAATTTAGGGTTACATTCTCTAATTGTCTTCACCCCATCTAAGAGAGAAATTCGGTTATAGAGAAAACCCTTAAGGTTAGAAAATCCAAAACCCAAATCAAGTTCAATCAATGGATTCAGGTATAAACTTCCGCTCTTTAGATTATTGTTAATCTCTTTGAATTAATCATGGCTATATGGTTTTAGATCTAAAGTTTTATGATTCAGATCTAACATCCACGACTCAAGAAAAACAAACAAAAAAATCCCCATAAAGTAATTTATCCAAATTTCAACCTAAAAGTAAAAAAAAAAAATCAAATCAAGGTCTTAATTTTAAGACTTTCATACAAACACATATCAATTCAATTCATGTCAAATATCTCAACTTAATTCCAGCCAAATTTCAATTTCAGAGAGAGAAAGCAGAGATTAGACCTCCATTGCCATCAATTGTAGTAGAGCTCGAGTCCCATGCCATCATGGATCTCATAGTCCTTGAGAGTGATATGATCCTTGTAGATGTTGTACCACTTCTGGATCCGGATCTTGTCAGCCCGCGTACCCGTTTGAGCCGCCACGAGCTTCTTCAGGTCGCCGATGGTGTCGTCCTCGTTGCACTTCACGCGCACCTTCTTCCCCAATCGATCGTTGAGAACCACTTCGATCATCTTCGAAACCCTAGAATTTGAGGACCAGAGAGTTTTTTTTTTGAAACCCTAGAATTTGGGATTTCGGGGGGAAGAAGCGAGGCGTACTTATACGGCGTTCGGTCACCGCCTCTTTCTGCGCGGTTGAGGGCGCTTCCAGAAGAATAAGAATCCAGTCTCGAATTGGATTTCTATGAAGACCAGCGCCGAACAAACGGACGGTTCGGTCGGTCTTGATGACTAGTCCAACCAGCCGAACTGAACCAATTCAAACCCAGTCGAGCCGTGTCAAGTCGATTTGATGTGGTTCGGTTCAGTTTGTCCGGTTTGGGCTTAAGACACATCAAAAGTTAGGGAGACTTTTAGCTAAAATACAATATTGTTGCTTCTTCGAATCTTTTCGCTCATCTGAAATCCCAAATTAAAGAGAAAACTCGTCAAATTAAGGATTTTATAAACTAAAATCAAACATTTCAATTAAAATACATAAATATATTAGTATAAATTATCTATTCACCTTGAGCAAGGATAAGTTTTAGACAATTATGTTGAGAGCCGTCATCTCGGTTATTTAGTTTCATATAATATAATTTAAAACCGAACCAAATCGAAGTTTTTCTAAAACAGAATCAAACGGACAAATTTTGGCCAGTTTGCTCGGTTTAGAATGTTTGCACCAAACTATACTTACCTCTATTTAAGACTGTAGACAGTAATGAGTTTCAAAAGGCGAGCAAATGGATGATGTTGTGTTTTATTTTTATGCTCTTTGATTTTTAGTTGGAATTATGAATTGCAATTGCTTTTGACTTGATCCTCAACGTCAAAGTATAAAAAAAATAATTTAGCTTTTATATTTCTCACGAAAAAAATCTTAAATGCTGAAATACTTTATAAATTTGTTTAAGTTGTTGATATTAAATTGACGCTACCAAAATATTATAGGTGTAGTTTCATAAGATTTTCAATGACTATGATTCAATTTTCTTTTAAAAATTTAAATGAAGTCTCTAAATTATACTATCATCATCTATGAAAATATCCTTTGAAATACTTTTAATAAAAAATAATGTTAAGAAGTAAAGACTAATGAAAATGGGTCGTCGAGAAGAATGAGAGACAAAATTAATAAATGGGTTGGCTTCTACAGTAAATGAAGACAATACTTCACAAGTACTATTTTTCCTCAAATAACAAAACCTGCAACGACGAGAATTTTAAGTATTTTTTTTCTAAAACCAAGAAACGGAAAATTCTCCAACTTGACTATGAATGTTACAAATACAACATTTTAAGTTCTTTCGCAGATTATCATAAAACCTCTAAAAATCTAATCATCGATCTTTTATGAGTACCACGTTATCCATGTTTCGCAATGTATCCTATTAAAGCCGAGATTAGCATATCACCTGACCACTGGAGCTATTCTATTTTTGGGTCATGACAGAAGCACTCTAAAAAAATCCTAATTTTGGAAACAATGGTCTTTACAAAAACAGAAAAACAGTTACTATTATTCGCATCGCAAATTATTTCAACCCGAGTCAAATAAACACGCCATCAAATGTTACCGTTTGGGTAGGTCCTCTACATAAAAAAATTCTTTTACGGCCGCCTCTACAGAGTCTCACGGTGTAGAAGACTCACTGCAAGCAGCAGATCCTTCCAGAAAAACAGAACAAACGCCAGAAAAAAAAAAGGAAAAAAATCAAAAATCGGTCCAATTTTTTTTTTTTCCGCTCGTTCTCTCCGCCATCGTCGCCTGAGATTGCAACAGCTTCAATTTCCCCCAATTTCAGTTCATCGCCATGGCAGGTTTTGTTCTTCCCTCCTTATTCCTGCTCTAATCCAATCTTTTGTGTCATTACCTTTTGACTTTGAATTCCGAGGATTTTAATTGTTTTATCTCATCGAATCTAATATAAATTTCGCTATTAGTTCTCAAACCCTAGCATTTACGCTGAATTGATAAATCTTGAGCTGTATTTTATCGGTAGCTGGTAGTTGCAAGTATGATTTTGTTGTCCATTAACCTTCTGATTGAATTGCTCACTGAGTTCTATTAATCGCCGATGATCTTTTTAAGAATTATATTAAGTTCAAATTTGAGTTCATATTGTTGAAGAATTGGAGTAAGTTATTATGGTTAAATGCACGGGCATTGGTGGTTATAGTGCCTCTCTAGCCTTTGAGGAGCAGTAAGCTCGGTTCAATTTAAGAAAGGATTTTTTAAGATATTATTCCCTTAGGCTCCGTTTGGCAAAGGGTTAATGAAGAGGGGTTAAAGAGAAGGATTAATGTACTTAGCCCATTTGATAATCCGAATGACTAAATTATTAACCCGTTAAATAAGCTTTATTTTAGCCCTTATGATCAGTTTTAGTGTTTGGTAATAACAATGATTTTGACTATTTTCTTTATAATTAGAAGGGTTAACTTTTATTCCATCTAAATAGGAGTATTAGTAAACCCCTTATTTTGAGGGGTTAACTCATTTTAACCCCTCTAGAGGGGTTAACTTAACCCTTCTATATTTTCTATGTTTGGCAAATTATATGTGAAGAAGAACTTGAAAAAAACAGATTTTCGGTCATAAGTCGACTCATGCACAGGCATAAGTCGACTTATGGTAAGTCGACTTATGTTTGTGTCGTAAATCGACTTACGATCTGTTCTGGATTGTTGATTTTGAGCTCTGGCAAGTCGACTTATCAGGTCTGACAAGTCGACTTATGAACTCTTCTCCAGTTGTCGTTTTTCGCTCTGCCAAGTCGACTTATGCAGACTGATAAGTTGACTTACGACGGGTTTTTTGGAAAGTTCAGGTTCTTATTTGCAGTCTGTTTGGGTTTCTGTTTTGGTATAAATACCAATACGATTTGAGGGTTTTGTAGGAGTGTTTTGGGGGATTTTGGAGCGTAGAAAAGAGAGATTTTTCTGAGCAATTGGTTAGTGTTATTGGTTGAGAGATTGAGAGATTTGTTGGTGAGATTAGTTGGTTCGTTTGAGCGATTTGTAATCTTAATTTGTACTCTTCTTCTCTATTAGTGAAAACCCACCCCCTTCTTGCCCCGTGGACGTAGGCAATTACCGAACCACGTTAAAATTAGTGTTTGTGTTTGTGCATTGATATTTGGTTGAGTTTGGCCTTCTTTGATCGGCGTTTGTTTTTGTTCCTCGGCGCCACCGTCCGTCACAACAAGTGGTATCAGAGCACAACAAGTGGTATCAGAGCTCGGGCTACGCTTGGGCTATTTGGAGGAATAGATCGCTTTGGAAGTTCATCTAGGGCTTCGTTTGGTGATAAAGGTGGGATCTTTTTGGTAAGAATCTCGTCTTTCAGTTTGGATCTATTTCTCGTTTGTTTCCGCATTGGTTTGGTGGTGCTTTGAGGATTATGGCCGAGAAAGAAAGAGTTGTGGGCAGTACTTCCGACGTGAAGACCGTCCAAAGCTTGAATATCCACTCGATGAAGATTGACGTGGAAAAGTTCAATGGCACAAATAATTTTGGACTTTGGCAATGCGAAGTCATGGATGCGCTCAACGCGTAAAATTTGGAAGATACGTTGGAGTTGGACAGAAAACCGAACAATATTGATGAGAATGTTTGGAAAAAGATGAATCGAACGGCGTGTGGTGTGATTAGGTCTTGTCTCACTCAAGATCTAAAGTATGATGTGATCAATGAGACTTCTGTAAAGAAGATTTGGGAGATCCTTGAGAGTAAGTATTTGACCAAGAGTGTGGAGAATCGTTTGTATTTGAAGAGGAGGCTTTACCGCTTCCAGTTGAAGAAAAGAACCTCCATTGGTGATCACATGAACCACTACACGAAGCTTCTTGCGGATTTAGCGAATGTAGATGTGGTGATTGAAGATGAGGACAAGGCGTTGTTGTTATTGAGTTCCTTGCCCGACGAGGAATATGAGACCTTCGTTCTTACTCTTATTAATGGGAATGCATCTCTTTCGTATAGTGAGGTCACCGCTATATTTGTGAATTATCAGCTTCGAAAGAAGGATAAGGAGACTTCGATTGAGCCGGTAGCGGGGGCGTTGGTCGCAAGAGCAAAGGGTCCAAACCGTAGTGAGAGGTCGCAGTCTAGAGGGGCACATCTTGGAGTTCGTAAGAATCAGTGTGCCTTTTGCAAAGGGGATGGACATTGGAAATCCGAATGCCCAAAGTTAGTTGATCGAGCCGGGAAGAATAAGGAAAAAGCTATTCAAGCTTCAGAGGCGAATGTTGTCAAGGCTAGTGGCAACGATTCAGATTCAGATTCTTCAGGCTACTCATTATCTGTACTGTCGTCAGTTTGTGTTACCCACTCTACAGAATGGATGTTAGATTTGGGGGCTACATACCACATTTATCCTAGGAGGGATTGGTTCTCCAGCTTTCAGGAGTTGGAAAGAGGGGATTTCGTGCTCATGGGGAATGATCATAAATGCTCTATTGGTGGTATCGGTACCGTTCGGATCAGGATGAGTGACGGGGTGATTCGGAAGTTGGTTGGAGTGAGGTTCGTACCTCAGTTGAAGAAGAACATCATTTTACTTGGAGCTTTGGAGGTAGCAGGCTATAGGGTGACCTTGGCGGATGGACGCTTGAAGGTTACATTTGGGTCCATGATTGTGATGAAGGGCGTCAGAAGGAGAAATTTGTATTATTTGTACGGAAGCACGGTGATTGATAGGGAGATGACGACTTCATCAGATTCGGCTAGACTGTGACATTGTTTGGTGCTGGGGTATATGATTGGTAATGCCATGTATTGGTTGTTGAGGAGTGCTATGACCTGCAGATTGAAGTCCTGTGAGCACATTAGGATGAGCAAGACCGTGGTGGAGTTTGGCACTCCTATCCATCGAGCGAGGGGTCTTTTAGGAGGTGTTCAGTCAGGCATTTGGGGGCCTTCCGAGGAGGCATCATTGGGAGGTAATCGTATCTTGGTTTCCGCAGTTAATGATTGTTCTAGGTATTATTGGATCGCGACCAGTTCCCGTTGGTGTAAAGTCCTAGAAGTCAACAACAATTGAAAGAAGTGTATTGACAAAAAGGTAACTCATTGTTCCAGCTTTGGTAGGGGTCCTTTCTTGCGTTTGTGCCGAGCTCATGGCAATAGGAGACACTTCATTGGTGTGGAGACTTTGGGGCGACGAGATGAGATGACAGTTTCGATGGGTAGTTCCTTTCTGGAAGAGGATCGGCGTTGGTTGTCGAGCATTGGTTCTGGAGCTTCGACATATTTGGGTCATCTTAGTCATAGGTCGTCGACTGCTACGTTTGGAAATTTTGGATCTGGTGGAGCTGCTTCAGATTTTGGGTTGCGTCGGATGTTTGGATACCCAGCACTTGGTCACATCGTGGATGTGAGATTAGATCTGATTGCAAGTTTAGGGTTCGGAGGCTCAGTTGATTATCGTTTGGGAGCTTCTGATTTTGTTCTGAGCAGGTATGTCACATTGGACTCTCAGCAGGTGGAGAGTGTTGATCAGATCGTTCGGATGTCGCAGCAGATGGAGAGTGATGCTACTCCACGTTGGGTGGAGATTACTCCATGTACTCCAGGTCATTCTGTATTATTGGAGATTCCAGCAGAGGTGACACAGCGTGTGAGTCATTTGGATTTGGATGCGGATGACGAGTTGGTAGATTCGAGTGCAGCTGGTAGATACATTTTGGATATGGCCATTGGTTTACCTCAAGTGGAGGTGTTTGGATTGAGTCAGTTCGGGGCCATTGGAGGTGCTATCAGTCGCAGATTTGGTGATGATGGAGAAGGGTTACGTACTCTTCTATCGGATTGAGGGCCTTTGGAGGCCGTTGGGTGAACTACGTGAAGGCTTGATTTCTTGGGCAAAGGATACGTAGGCAGTTATTTTGATGCAGCCGATTTGGTGAGCGACATCGATATTTGAGGTGAGTGTTCGCACTCCCATTTGGGTCTCAACACGTGAGGTATTTGTTTGGTTGGTGTCGGCTCAGTTTTGGGAAAACTTCGTCGAGGTGGAAAATTATGGAGAAGAACTTGAAAAAAATAGATTTTCGGTCATAAGTTGACTCATGCACAGGCATAAGTCGACTTATGGTAAGTCGACTTATGTTTGTGTCGTAAGTCGACTTACGATCTGCTCTGGATTGTTGATTTTGGGCTCTGGCAAGTCGACTTATCAGGTCTGACAAGTCGACTTATGAACTCTTCTCCAGTTGTCGTTTTTCGCTCTGCCAAGTCAACTTATGCAGACTGATAAGTCGACTTACGGCGGGTTTTTTGGAAAGTTCAGGTTCCTATTTGCAGTCTGTTTGGGTTTCTGTTTTGGTATAAATATCAATACGATTTGAGGGTTTTGTAGGAGTGTTTTGGGGGATTTTGGAGCACAGAAAAGAGAGATCTTTCTGAGTAATTGGTCAGGGTTATTGGTTGAGAGATTGAGAGATTTGTTGGTGAGATTAGTTGGTTCGTTTGAGCGATTTGTAATCTCAATTTGTACTCTCATTCTCTATTAGTAAAAACCCACCCCCTTCTTGTCCCGTGGACGTAGGCAATTGCCGAACCACGTTAAAATTGGTATTTGTGTTTGTGCATTGATATTTGATTGAGTTTGACCTTCTTTGATCGACGTTTGTTTTGGTTTCTCGGCGCCACCGTCCGTCACAACAAGTGGTATCAGAGCACAACATTATAGAGGGTTAACTCACTTTAACCCTTATATAGATTTGTTGTGTTTGGCAGGTTAAGAAGGGATTAAGTCTCCTTAACCCCTCACTTAACCCTTTGCCAAACGGTACCTTAAATCGTAGCTATTTTGATATTAGTCTCTCAAATCTTCATATTTTGATATTAGTCCCCTAAATTGCCTTAGTAAGTTAATATCAATCCCTCTAGTTAATTGGTGTTAAAATGGGTGGGGAATATTCTGTGTTCTTTAATTTTTTTTCTTGAATGGATAGTTAAACCCTACATCTCTCCTCTCCCACTATCTCTCCCTCCTGAGGTGGAGATGATGGTCGTGGAGATGGAGGGGGCCGTGAGAATACATGGGGATGTAGAAATGGCAGTGGTGGAGATGGTGGTAGCTATGAGTGCCGACGGAGGAGGGAGTTTGGCGGAGGAGATGCAGGTGATGGTAGAGAAGGTGAGAGAGAGGGGGAGGGGTGAAGGGTGTGGGGGCAATGAGGTAATTCTCCACCCATAGTTCATGTTGACCCAACCTTGACTTAGGGTTTTGACTAATAAGTTTAATAGAAGGACTAATATCAACACAATAAGGTAACTAGGGGACTAATATCAAAATATGAAAATTTGAGGGATTAATATCAAATACCAATGATTTAAGGGACTAATATCTAAAAACCCCTTTAAGAAAACTATAGGCCTTTGTACCAATTAAGCTCTGGTATTATTATTATTTATTTTATTTTTATTTTTTTGGATCACATATTGAAATTTCTAAGTTCTAAGAGCTATCCCATTATGACGTAGAGTACTTCTGCTTATTTTTCGAAGAAGCAATCAGTAACGATGTTTGGTAAAAAAAATTTAGCATGCTTATTGAAACTGCTTCTACTTTTAGGGGGTATTTTTAGAAGCTAATTAAGAATTCTTTTAAAAGCATCTCTAGCTTTTTTCTAAGTTTATATAACATATGTTCCTTGTATCATTTAATAATAATCATTAACCACAGTTCTACTAAACACCTTACTTGATTTTTAAGCAGTTTTTGATATTTGATTATCAAACTGCTATTTTCAGCAACTTATATAAGTTGCTACTATAAGTTGCTTTTTGATGCGAAACGGGACAGAGGATCTATCAGAATCAGCAATCTAAATCGAATAACGCACTGTTTCGCCAAATTTCATGAACTTCGGCAGAAAATTAAATTTAAAACAACTAATGTGACCAATGGATTTTAACAAGATTTGCATCGAAAATGATGAATAATTCCAATCTCGATCAATTTAACTGCAATATTCATTATCTTTGCGTAAGTTCAACAATCAATATCAATGTTTAGCAGTCACATGTTCAGTTACTCTCAATTCACAATTATAATCTAAACAGTGAATATAAGATAAGAGTTTAGAGATGATATACTCATGTAATTAACTAATAAATTAAAATTAATAGAAAAATACTGAGTTAAGAGAAACGAAACCTCAGTGGAGTACTATTCGAAAATGTTGAGAAAATCCAAAAGCCCATTAGCTACTACAGTGAAACCCACAACCTATCATATCAACAAGTGCACACACGTCATAAATCTGTTTTGATCCCTTCTGCGTTCTCTTCAATCTGATGGAAAAAGAAGGCGACGACGTCAACGCGACGGTGAGAAGATATGATGATATGGGGTCTATCAGAATCATCGATCTAAATCGAATAACGCACCGTTTCGCTAAATTTCATGAAATTCGGCGGGAAATTAAATTTAAAACAACAATGTGACAAATGGATTTTAACAAAATTTGTATCGACAATGATGAATAATTCCAATCTTGATCAATTTAACTGCAATATTCATTATCATTGCTCAAGTTCAACAATCAATATCAATGTTTAACAGTCACTTGTTCAGTTACTCTCAACTCATAATTATAATCTAAGCAATGAATATAAGATAAGAGTTTAGAGATGATATACTCATGCAATTAACTAATAAATTGAAATTAGCAGAAAAATACTATGTTGAGAGAAACGAAACCTCAGTGGAGTACTATTCGAAAATGTTGAGAAAATCCAAAAGCCCATTAGAAACTACAGTGAAGCCCACAACCCATCATATCAACAAATGCACACGTCATAAATCTGTTTTGATCCCTTCTGCGTTCTCTTCGATCCGATGGAAAGAGAAGGCGATGACGTCAACGCGGTGATGGAGATCTGATGACGATGAGGAGGACGAACGAAGATGAGGCGGGTGAACTGGAGGATGATGATGGTGATGGCGTCAAACCAGTTGACGATGTGGATCGGCGACGAAGTCGAGGTCTGAACGTGGGCTGCCCAAATTTGGAGTCTGTCAGATCATGGGAGATTATCTCAGTGGAGAGCGGTTGCATCTCACAGATCTAGAGCAACAGAAGATGATGGCGCTGTTGTTGACGAGAAGACGATGAGAGAGATGAAGTTGACGTGGAGGAGAGGAAATTTAGGATCTTGCGGGTAGTGAGAGAGGAGGGCGGAGGCAGGTCGTTGATGGTTGTTGTGGCAGAGGAGTGAGCAGTGGCTGGAGTGCGGCTGTAGTGAGGTGAGTTGGAGGTGAGCTTATGGAAGATGATGACGGTTGTGGAGTTTTGGCCTGCGGGAGGGATGAATGAGAGAGGGAGGCTGATGTTGGTTTGAGAGTTTGTACGTGAATGGGAGAGAGGAGTCTGGCAACTGAGGGAAAGAGATGAACAGGAGAAGTCCCTAGGGTTTCACACCAAAGGGCTAGGGTTTCACACTCGAGTATTCAGCCAACAAAATTTAAGATAAGAGATTCTTCATTATCATTTTTTATTACAACAATGTTAATAAAGAAAAGACTATAGGCACACAACGTGCAATAAAATGGAAACAAACAAAAAATTCTCAAATCACTCAAACAAATTCCCTAAAATCACTCAAATACCAAAGCTAAACTAAAATTCAAAATTCAAATTTCAAAAATTAAAATGAAAGAAAGTCAACTAAGCTAAAATGGAAGATTGCCAATTCTTGTCTTCATCATTCTCCTCGGGTGTGAAAAAACTCGACTCCGTCGGGTTAGCTGCAGAAACTTGTTTTCTTCAATACTCTGTCTGCATCTTAATCTACCGTCAGTTACTTTCCTACATCTCAAATCATTAGTTAGATTGTATTGTAAATTCACCATCTAAAATATTATCAAAATTTACTACAACATGGGTGAATATATAGAAGTGGGGTAAAGTGAAAAACTCTTAGAAATAATAGGCTATGATCATGCTTATATCAGTGGACTGCCAATAAATATTGTGAACTGTTTAATCAATCAATATTGAGAATAGAATTATGACCAAATCGATAATATAAATATTACCATTAATTATTTTAAGAGTTGGAAAAATTCATAATTATCATGTCAAATCTTAAACAGCTATAAAGAACTGTATTGGACAAGTCCAAACCATCTAAAATTCAGCATTTAACGTTTTAAATTATGTCCTGATTCCATATCTAACAGTTTAGTTAACAATGTATTTATTCAAATTAGATCACTGATTGCCTAATATATAATCAATGCAATTCAAAAATGATGTGAATCAACTCAAATGATTATGATGAAATGTAGACTCGAACAATGCGATTAATGACAGATATAAACTCAACGAAGTGTACACGCATGACGTCCTCTATCAAATGGAATAATTAGGTGTTCCTTTGTTAAAATGCATAAAATTTTTCCTATTCTAACAGTGATAGTGAGGAACATGCAAACAAATGCATGACGGAGGAGTGTTTTTGTTCACTTAACATGAGAGCGAAAGGAAATGAGAACACTCGTACTCAAACTTGTATCCCTAGTCACTATATATTCCTAAAATGAATCAGTGTATGTGTGAGTGACTATCAGGACAATGCATTGGGGTTTGATATCTAATATGATAGTTATTTCACTAGGCTCAGTTTGGCATTCAACTTCCATACAGATTTCTGAGTGAATCGCTTGACCCACATCAGGAACGTGTTAGGGGTCATGTTGGTCCGGGAGGACTTCATAGGGAACATCAACAACATTTTTAATCACCGAAGTTGGTTCAGGAGGAGTTGAAGTTTCAATTTCAAGAACAACTTCAGGGATAACATCAGTGGACTCCGTGATCAGATATGTAGTTTGGGGAATAATTAGTGTGTTATTATATGAAACTCCAGTCAACTCCAAAAAAACTTGTGGGTCGAGTTTACCATCAAAGGTTGGTGGATCAGACATATGTTGAGCTGGGGGTCGATTAACGATGTACCCATGACCTTGTCCTTGCGGAGACGGAGTTGCACTATACGCTCCTTCGAGCCTAGCAATCCTTTCCTTGGTTTCTTTCTGGAAATTTGCTATGGTATCAAATTGTGCTACTAGTTCAGCGAAGGACTTTGGGAGACATGCTGAACTCACTAGTTGATTAACTTGACTCTCCTAATTGATAGGGTAGACCTGTGCGAGTGGGCATGCACTATCAACTAGATGAGATGAATGGTGTGCACAAACAGCTAAATGAGCTGAAATTAATTTTTTTATCACAGATAAAGACTCAATTAAACCAACCTAGAAGTAAAATAAAATTCCTAACCTAGAATCATGCTCTGATACCAAAAATGATGTGAAACGAGACAATGAGTCTATCAGAATCAGTGATCTAAATCGAATAACGCACCATTTCGTCAAATTTCATGAGCTTCGGCAGGAAATTAAATTTAAAACAACTAATGTAACCAATAGATTTTAACAAGATTTGCATCGACAATGATGAATAATTCCAATCTCGATTAATTTAACTGTAATATTCATTATCATTGCGTAAGTTCAACATTCAATATCAATGTTTAGCAGTCACATGTTCAGTTACTCTCAACTCACAATTATAATCTAAGCAATGAATATAAGATAAGAGTTTTGAGATGATATACTCATGCAATTAACTAATAAATTAAAATTAACAGAAAAATACTGAGTTGAAAGAAACGAAACCTCAGTGGAGTACTATTCGGAAATATTGAGAAAATTCAAAAGCCTATTGGCTACTACAGTGAAGTCCACAGCCCATCATATCAATAAGTGCACACACGTCATAAATCTGTTTTGATCCCTTCTGCGTTCTCTTCGATCCGATGGAAAGAGAAGGCAGTGACGTCAACGCGGCGATGGAGATCTGATGACGACGAGGAGGACGAACGAAAACGAGGCAGGTGAACTGGAGGATAATGATGGCGATGGCGTCAAACTAGTTGACGATGTGGACCGGCGGCGAAGTCGAGGTCTAAACATGGGCTGCCCAAATTTAGAGTGTCTGGTCGTGGGATATGATCTCAGTGGAGAGCGGTTGCATCTCATAGATCTGGAGAAACAAAAGATGATGGCGCTGTTGTTGACAGGAAGACAAGGAGAGAGATGAGGTTGACGCGGAGGAGAGGAGGAAATTTGGGGTCTTACGGGTTGTGAGAGAGGAGGGCGGAGGCAGATCGTTGATGGTTGTTGTGATAGAGGAGGAGAGAGCGGTGGCTGGGGTGCGGCTGCAGGGAGGTGAGTTGGAGGTGGGCTTGTGGAAGATGACGGCGGCAGTGGAGTTTTGGCTTGCTGGAGGGATGAACGAGAGAGGGAGGCTGGTGTTGGTTTGGGAGTTTATACGTGAATGGGAGAGAGGAGTCTGGCGGCTGAGGGAAAGAGATGAACAAGAGAAGTCCCTAGGGTTTCACACTAAAGGGCTAGGGTTTCACATTTGAGTATTCAGCCTTCAAAATTTAAGATAAGAGATTCTTCATTATCATTTCTGATTACAACAATGTTAATAAAGAAAATACTACAGGCACACAACGTGCAAAAAAATGGAAACAAACAAAAAAATTCTCAAATCACTCAAACAAATTCCCTAAAATCACTCAAATGCCAAAACTAAACTAAATTTCAAATTTCAAATTTCAAAAATTAAAACGAAAGAAAGTCAACTAAGGTAAAATAGAAGATTGTCAATTCTTATCCTCATCACTTTTATAAGCAACTTATTTATAACCTCTAACTGTACCAGATTGGTCCTAAGTAGTTTAACTAGAATAATGTATGAAGATAAAGATTTGTATCGATCATATCAACCTAATAAAAGTTAAAAGTATTTAAGCTTTGAATGTTTTTTTACTGCATTAGATATTTGAAAATATTTAGATAGCAAAGGGAAGCTATATCTCAGTTAATATAGAGAAGCAGGAGTTAAGTAGAAGAATGTGTTAAAGGTCCTAGTAACTATATCAAAACTCTGAAGTTATAATCAAAGTTGAGGGTTATCATTATATACTCTAACATGCCCCCTACAAAGGGACACTGATGTGAAACAATGTGAATGCAAGTGCAAGATCAGCGACAATAATGCTTCACCAAATCAGCGATCAATCTAAGCAGGAAGTTCAAGAGTAAAATGAAGCGAACGATGGTTTTTAAGCAAAAGTTGCAATGTACTAAGTTTGAACCTTTGTAAAATTATTCCGATAATCAATGTAATGATTTGTTCTTTTAATACAGTTCAATTTGTAATATTTAGATAAGCAGAACTACTCAGCAACAGAATCACTCGCTCACTATTCAAACTGAATACATCATAATCGCAATTGATACTAAGATTGATAATAACATGCACGCAATAGCAATTCCGAAAATACTTGGGCGTAAGAAAATTAAACCTTCGTCGGGTTGGACTGGTTCGATGGGAGGATCCTCTGGAGGCGGTGTAATAACTCCAAACCTGAGTGGCGGAAGTTCTCCTCCGAGAGCTACGTAACTGGGATGAAACGGTGTATCTGGATGGAAATGTCGGTGCCAAGAACTAATTCCCAAACGGCTCTCCACACTGTCTACAATCTGATGGGTCACGCGTTCGACGTATTCAGGAACACTCTCGAACGTTTGGTAATCGAACCACGGGGAAAGCTGCAAATCAACAATACCAGTCTCTGGGTCAAGCACGAGATCGTTGTCTTCAGCATCAGGGATCAGCCATATACCAACGTACTACGGAATCGAAATTCAGAATAATGCAGATTGGGTCGGGTCTGGGCCTGGTCCAACTGAACCGGTCGAGTCTGAACCAAAATAGACCACCCAATGAAATGAAGTGGTCTGAACGAGCAGACCAGATCCAAATATAAAAGGGTTGGGTCTGTTCAAAGCCTAGACCCGAAAATCTGGGTCGACTGCGATCTGAGGAAGAGAGGACGAAACGACTTGGGCACAGCGAAGTTCCGATCGGTCGGCGACGTCGGACTTGGCGACAGGATGAAAGAAGGCGGCGGTGGATGTAGATGCCGGCGACGACTCGCGGTGTGATTAGGACTGCGGTGGAGGTACTCGGATGCGTGGTTGGTGATTTTGATGGGGTTGTCGGTAGCGGTGGCTGAGGAGGGCGATTAGGGTTTCTGGGCGGTGGTTATTCGGGAGTGGAGGAGGCGGGGGTGTTAGGTGGAGGAAGAACATGGGTTGTCAAGGGGCTGCTTCGAACTTGAGGGGGAACAGGGGGCAGGCGATCGGTTGTGGAGGAGGGCGGCGGAGTTTGGACGGCTGCTCGAGGGGAAGGAGGAGCGATGGCGGCTAGGGTTTCACACCCTTGACCGTAAGGTTTCACACCATCAACAGATCAGGTAAATGATTTTAATTCAATTCTTCAAGAATCGTCATTGTTTTAATTCTGATTACAATAAGGTTTATATAGAGAATATTACAGAATTTGAAAGCTTAATCAAATCTCTCTCAACCTCATGCAATAACAAACTAAATAACTAACAACAATTCTAATCTGAAATCAACTACTAACTGAAAAATAACTAAAAAAATCTAAATATCAGAACCATATCCCTGCGATCTGATGCACGGCTGAAATACGACGTCTTCTACGTTGATAAACATGGCGAAAGTCTCGTGCACGTGTCTGGATGTCCTCATCATTCTCCCCAGGTGGGAGAGAACTCGACCCCGTCGAGTGTAAATCAAGACGGCTGTCATACTGCTCAAGAAGATCTGGATCCAGCCTCTGTAAATCACCTCGATCGAGCCAAGTATCATCAGACTCAGGTCTATTTTTCCAACGAACCAAATACCTACATATACCACAATTGTTAGTAGAAACAATGTTATCATCAATAATAGCATCAATGTCATGTGCTGTATATGTAGGTGATATCTGGGAAAGTGGAGATAAAAGGGAGCTCTCAGAAATAGTCTCAGGGGTAGGCTCATCAACCAGTGGGTTGTCAGGGTTAAAATGTGAGCCTTTGTACTCTACTAAATCCTCAATATTAAAAATCGAACCAATATTAAAACCTTCAGGAAGGTCGAGAACATAAGCATTATCATTAGTTTTCTTAAGAATTTTAAAAGGCCATGCACTTCGTGCATGTAACTTTTTAACAGTTCCCGAAGGAAACCGTTTCGGACGTATCCGGACCATCACATAATCGCCTACACTAAATTCTTTAAACCTCCTTAGATTTGCTCGTATTTTATAGTTACTATTGTTGTCATTGATCTTTATACTGATTTCTTTATGCAAGTCATGAATGCGAGATGCAAATGCAGATGCTGACTCAGATACTTGTGATGTGCAGACACGGGGACAAGATCTATAAGCTGTCTAGGTTTGTAACCATACACTACTTCAGCTGGACTGACACCTATAGACCTATTAACAGACTTATTATAAGCAAATTCAGCAGTAGGCAGATGTTGATCCCAATCCCTAAGATTTTCGCCAACTAGTGATGTCAATAGGTTTCCTAAGCTCCGGTTGACTACTTCAGTCTGACCATCGGTTTGGGGATAAAATGCTGTCGAGAATTGAAGCTTAGTTCCCATTTTATGCCAAAGGGTTTTCCAGAAATAACTAGTAAATTTAACATCCCTGTCAGATACAATTGTTTTCGGAAGCCCGTGCAGTTTAACAACTTCATTAAAGTATAACTTGGCTACATGAGAAGCATCAGAAGTTTTGGAGCACGGTATAAAGTGGGTCATTTTGGAGAATCGGTCCACAACAACAAGGACAGAATCGTGTTTTCTAATTGTCTTTGGGAGTCCTAACACGAAGTTCATGCTGATATGTTGCCAGGAATAATTTGGGACAGGGAGAGGGGTGTACAGGCCAGTGTTCTACTTACGTTGCTTAGCTAGTTGGCAGGTGTGACATCGACCCACTAGCCTAACAACGTCACGTTTAATACTTGGCTAATAGAAACGACATTCAATTGCTTCGACAGTCTTGTTATTCCTAAAATGTCCTGCAAGACCTCCAGCGTGTAATTCCCAAATTAAGAATTCTCTCAGGGAGGTGTCGGGAATAAACAACTTGCGAAAATGGAAAAGATATCCATCCTTCAGGAGAAATCCATCAATTTTGCGGGTCACTCCATCATTCAGCAAAGTATAAACTTCGCTAAAATCAGGGCACGATTCATATTGGTCTTTGACTTTCTCAAAGCCAATTACTTCCACACTCAAAATAGAGAGGAGGTGCATGCGGCGGTTGAGCGCGTCGACGGCCTTATTTTCTACTCCCGCTTTATGTTTGATCGTGTAGGTATAATCCTAGAGGAATTCAACCCAACGATCATGTCTGACGTTCAACTTCTTTTGGGAGTGAATATATCGAAGGGCTTTGTGGTCAGAATATATGATGAATTCTTATGATAGCAGATAATGACGTCAGTGTCGAAGAGATTGTATCACCGCATAGAATTCTTTATCATAGGTGGAATAACGTTGCCTAGTGTCATTTAGCTTCTCACTAAAGTAAGCAACGAGATGTCCTTCTTGAGATAGGACTCCACCTATACCAATACCAGAGGCATCGCACATAATTTCGAAGACTTTAGAAAAATCGGGCAGGCGCATAACAAGAGCCTGCGACATTCTTTGCTTGATCTCTTCAAATATCTTGGTAGCAGCTTTTGACCACTCGAACTCACCTTTCTTTAAGCAATCGGTAATAGGAGCCATGATGGTGCTGAAACCCTTGATAAACCGACGATAAAATGTAGCAAGCCCGTGAAAGCTTCGAACATCTCTGATGTTCTTGGGTTCGGGCCATTTTTCGATAGCCCTAACTTTCTCAGGATCAGCGGATACTCCTTCAGAAGAGACTACAAATCCTAGAAAAATGACTTGGTGTGTAAGAAAAGTACATTTCTTAGGGTTAGCATAGAGTTGCTCTTTTCTTAACACAGTACAGACTTGACGCAGATGGTCCACGTGTTGCTCACGAACTGTAAATAAGGATATCGTCAAAGTACACCACCAAGAATTTTCCTGTGAAGGGGCGGAGTACTTGAGTCATCACTCATAAAAGTGCTCGGAACGTTAGTCAAGCCAAAGGGCATGATCATCCACTCATACAATCCGTCTTTCGTCTTAAAAGCGGTTTTTCATTCATCCCCAGGACGGATGCGAATCTGATGGTAGCCACTCTTAAGATCAATCTTAGAGAAGATGGTGGCTCCAGACATTAAGTCAAGCATGTCATCCAACCGAGGAATGGGGAAACGATATTTCACCGTGATCTTGTTGATTGCACGGCTATCCACACACATACGCCATGTGCCATCCTTCTTGGGCGTTAGTAATGCGGGAACCGCACAAGGGCTCATGCTTTCTTTCACAAAGCCTTTCTTCAGTAACTCATCAACTTGCCTCTTTAACTCTGCATGTTCATTGGGATTCATTCGATAGTGAGGCAAATCAGGAAGGGTTGCTCCCGAGACTAAATCAATTGCGTGTTGAATATCACGCATCGGGGGTAACTGGTCTGGGAGGTCCTCAGGAAAGACGTCAGAGAATTCTTCCAACACAGGAGCGACTTCTGGGGGAGCTGTATTAGCAATATCTTTAGGAGCTTCTCTAGCGGCGAGAGCAAAAATGGGAGCTCCATTGGCCAGTTCACGATCAATCTCTTTGGCTCCAATTAGATTAACGTCTTGGGAAAACTTATTTGGATCGGGCTTCTTGTCATTACCTTTCGGTTGAACCGGAAGGATCTTGACCTTCTTCCCGTCATGCTCGAATAATAGCATATTGGATCGTCCGAAGATATGAACGTCGTTATCAAATAGCCAGGGTCTTCCAAGAATAACTTGACCCATATCCATTTTCAGAACATCGCACCAAATTTTATCCTTATAAATGGAAAATTGGAGAGAGACTAAACATCTCTCTTGGACATTGAGTGCGGTGTCGTTAATCCATGATACTTTGTATGGATTAGGATGGGGTACAACTTTAAGACCAAGCTTAGTGATTACTGCTGAGGAGACCGCGTTAATGCAGCTACCACTATCCACGATCATTTTATAATTTTTATCACAAATCTTTGTGAACGTATGGAAAATAGAAGTACGTCTCCAATCATCAACAGCCTTGGGTTGGGAGATGGCACATCTGACAACTGATACGGTAGGAGTTTTAATTTGCCTAAGACAACCTAAGACAATATCATCTGCATCATCCTCAAAATCATCAGTATCATCGTCAACTTGATGGATAAACTCGTCGCTATCAAGTTCAGGTTCAAATTCGTATTGTCCATCGATGATAGCAACCTTGTGACGGGTCGGACAGTTCGCAGCAACGTGTCCATACCCTTGGTATTTATAGCACTTGATGTGAGGGCCGATCTTGGAGAAATCTTTCTCCGGCTCCTTGCTTTTGGGGTCGAATTTAGGCTGGGAAGAACTAGGGTTAGATCGATTAGGAGGCTGACTAGAGGTAGTGGCACGAAAAGGCTGGGAGGAATAAGTTCTAAAATCCTGACTCCTATGGGTTTTAGCTTCATCTAAATCTTGAACTAATGCGTAAGCTCTCTCAAGGGTGTCTACTCCTCTAGCAAAGAGTTCAGCTTGGAGGTCGTTTCGCAATCCAGCTCTAAACTTTGATAAGACCTTCATTGACGCCTATTGTTCAATGGTGTTGCATCGAGTAAACAATTTGTCGAATTGCACAACATATTCTTTCGTAGACTTGGTTCCTTGAGTGAGACGATGCCACTTGTCTAACAGTCTATGATAAAACGATGGCGGGAGGTATTTTCGTTTCAGTTCATCTGTCATTTCTCGCCAAGTTGTAATTGGTAACTCACCTCTAATATGCCTTAGCGTTTCGAGGTTGGACCAATATTGGCAGGCGGGTCCGGTGAGTTTTATAGCTGCAAATTTAACCTTCCGGGGTTCCGTCAGGACGTACCAATCAAAGTAGCGATCCATGTTCTTCAGCCAGTCCAAGAAAGCTTGAGGGTCGAGCTTGCCGTCAAAGGTTGGTGCGCTGACCTTAATGCTCCATAAGTATTGCGCGTCTGGGTCAGGTACAGGTTGATGTGGGGGTCGATGAGCGAAGTGCCCATAACCTTGGCCTTGTGGTGGTGGGGCGAGGGGTCCAAAGCCTTGATCGTTCAGCGGAGGAGTTGCAACACGTGCATCTCTCATTATTGTCATTCAAGATCTCGCGGGTAGCTTGGCTTTCCTAGGCTAAATTACCTATTTATCGTGCTTACTCAGCGATTTGCTTAAGGAGTTCAGGATCTGTGTTGCCTGACATACTGGGCTTACTAGTTGACTCACTTGACTCTCCTAATCGATAGGGTAGACCTATGCGGGTGGGCATGCACTATGACCTAGATGAGATGAATGGTGTGCACAAACAACTAAATGAGATTTTTTTATCAAATAAAAGCCTCAACTAATCTAAAAAATAAAATAAAAATAAATTCCTACACTAGAACCATGTTCTAATACCAAAAATGATGTGAAACAATGTGAATGCAGGTGCAAGATCAGCGATAACAATGCTTCACCAAATCAGCGATCAATCTAAGCAAGAAGTTCAAGAGTAAAATGAAACGAACGATGGTTTTTAAGCGAAAGTTGCAATGTACTAAGTTTGAACCTTTGTAAAATTATTCCGATAATCAATGTAATGATTTGTTCTTTTAATACAGTTCAATTTGTAATATTTAGATAAGCAGAACTACTCAGCAACAGAATCACTCGCTCACTATTCAAACTGAATACAACATAATCGCAATTGATACTAAGATTGATAATAACATTCACGCAATAGCAATTCCAAAAATACTTGGGCGTAAGAAAATTAACCTTCGCCGGGTTGGACTGGTTCGATGGGAGAATCCTCTGGAAGCGGTGTAATAGCTCCAAACCTGAGTGGCGGAAGTTCTCCTCTGAGAGCTACATAACTGGGATGAAGCGGCGTATTTGGATGGAAACGTCGGTGCCAAGAACTAATTCCCAAACGGCTCTCCACACTGTCTACAATCTGATGGGTCACACGTTCGACGTATTCAGGAACACTCTCGAACGTCTGGTAATCGAACCACGAGGAAAGCTACAAATCAACAATATCAGTCTCTGGGTCAAGCACGAGATCGTTGTCTTCAGCATCAGGGATCAGTCATATACCAACGGACTGTGGAATCGAAATTCAGAATAATGCAGATTGGGTCGGGTTTGGGCCTGGTCCAACTGAACCAGTCGAGTCTGAACCAAAATAGACCACCCAATGAAATGAAGTGGTCTGAACGAGCAGACCAGATCCAAATATAAAGGGGTCGGATCTGTTCAAAGCCCAGACCCGAAAATCTGGGTCGACTGCGATCTGAGGAAGAGAGGACGAAACGACTTGGGCACAACGGAGTTCCGATCGGTTGGCGACGTCAGACTTGGCGACGGGATGAAAGAAGGCGGCGGTGGATGTAGATGCCGGCGACGACTCGTGGTGTGATTGGGACTGCGGTGGAGGTACTCGGATACGTGGTTGGCGATTTTGACGGGACTGTCGGCAGCGATGGCTGAGGAGGGCGACTAGGGTTTCTGGGCGGTGGTTATTCGGGAGTGGAGGAGGCGGGGGTGTTAGGTGGAGGAAGAACAGGGTTTGTTAAGGGGCTGTTTTGAACTTGAGGGGGAAAAGGGGGCAGGCGATCGGTTGTGGAGGAGGGCAGCGGAGTTTGGGCGGCTGCTCGAGGGGAAGGAGGAGCGGCGGCGGCTAGGGTTTCACACCATTGACCGCAAGGTTTCACACCATCAACGGATCAGGTAAACGATTTTAATTCAATTCTTCAACAATCGTCATTGTTTTAATTCTGATTATAATAAGGTTTATATAGAGAATATTACAGAATTTGAAAGCTCAATCAAATCTCTCTCAACCTCATCCAATAACAAACTAAATAACTAACAACAATTCTAATCTGAAATCAACTACTAACTGAAAATAACTAAAAAAAATCTAAATATCAGAACCATATCCCTGCGATCTGATGCACGGCTGAAATACGACGTCTTATAAACACGGCGAAAGTCCCGTGCACGTGCCTGGATGTCCTCATCAGACACCCTTGTCATAGGCTGAAATCTGACTCACCCAGCGGTATACTTTTTATTTAATCCGCTTTTAAATTTGCGGCCAATGAGTTTTGAATTTGGGTTGCTCAGATACCATGTTAAAAGATTTATGTCATCATGCCAATGAGGGTTAGGGGTTATAATTTTATAGTTTAGAAGATTGTATGAAGAGCAAGATTTATATTGTTCATCTCAACCTAAGAAAATTTAAGCCCCTGTTACTAGTTAAACAATAGAATTATTTTTTGCTGGATCACGTAGTTTGAAGTTTCTTCATAGCTGTGATCAAGATGTTTTATCGTAGTATGATATAGAGGTATAAGACTTCCAATTGAAGAATATCTGAAAGGCAAGATTTTAGATCTTTTGGATTTTGCCTTAGATTACTGTTTCATAAGGTAAAACTTAACTTCGCAGATCAGTTTTATATATGGCATTTGATAAGGAAGGGGTGACTCTGACTCCTATGATCTAATTTTTGCGAATTTTCTTTAATTCACAGTGTCTGCATGATAAAGAAGACTTTGTGTCTCCTACGATTCTTGTAATTGAAGCCATCCATTCTAATTAACTTTTGTTTGAGTAGAAAATTCCATACACTTAATTGTAATACAACCACTGCTTTCTCAACCCCCACCTTTAACCACCCATAATCTATCATCACTTTAGAGCATGTTTGGGAAGTGGGCTAAGTGCTTATAAGCTAATTTTTAGGCTTATAAGCCACTTTGACATGTTCGGAAAATGGCTTATTTTGGTTTATAAGCCATCAAAAAATAAGTTGGGGTACCCTAGCTTATTTTTTGGTTGGTACAAGGTTTGATTTTGTAGAAGACCACTATACCCATCGTCATTTAAGAAAATTCCAAGCCCATATGTCTCTTTTTAACATCATTAAATATTTTTTTGTTATTTTGATGACAATGATGGATTACAAGCCACCCATTTATCAAACATTCTACTATTAAAAATGGATTATAATCCACTAAATTTACCAAACACTTAGGCCTATAGTCCACTTGCCTTATAATCCATTTGAGGATTATAAGACAAGCGGATTATTGTTCAAAGTTGCCAAACAAGTATTAATTAATAATGAATTTTTCCATGAAATAATGTTATGTAGACAAGGAGCTAAAATGTTAAAGTGAATCTTGTCAAGATCATTAATTTGATTGAGATGGGAGAGGATCTAAGGGCTAATAAGTTTCAAAATTTCGGTGCAGCAATATCAGGGCAGATTGTTCAAAATGTATTTCTATCACGGCGTTGTCAACGGAATAGGCAATTGGACACAATATACAGGGACTATTGTGCCCTTAGCATGCGCAACATACATCCCTTGCAGGGGTGGAAGATAGCATCTGCTGGCCTGTCAGCCATGCAGTTGCATACCTTAGCGGCACGTCAGATCAGTCATGGGAACCGAACCAGTGTCTTTTGTAATGGTCTGTTCTAGACTTTAATTATTCAGGTTGATCTTGCGAGAGTTTTAGCTATATAATCTTCACAATCATGGCCTTTGAAATTCAGTTTTTTGTATTGTTCTGAGTTACGAGTTCTGACGAGTTTTAATTCTTCTTGAGCCTTATACAATGTGAATCTAGTTGCATGCATTCCATCTGGTAAATTTTCCTTGATTCATGCCTAAAGAATTGTTGATTGGGATTTTCCCTGCAGCTGCACAAGTTACGAGTTCGATTACATCCTTCGAGAAAGTTGATTTTCACAAACTTCAAAATGGAAGGTATGTTCAAATCTCTTCATATGAACTGTAGAACGCAATATTAGAGCATGCAAGT